>CAUJRU010000131.1:456861-1056861 GCA_963277665.1 Viscum album | reverse complement strand
TAGATTTTAAAACATATTAGTGAGGGCCTTCATATGTTTTGATAATTTTTTCACATCCAAGATATTATAATCCATGTTATGAGATAATGAATTCAATATCAAACATGATATTTTCTAATCCATTTTATACTAATTTTCAATCTTTATCACATCCATCTTGGTAACCATTAATGGTAGATCAAGGTTATTATGTAGTTTAAATTAATCAATCTACATTTTATAGAACCCAATATCTATTTGTCAAGCTTATCCCACTAGAACCTACCCTCACCCAATGCCATTTTTAAAATTATTAAAGTATAATTAAATTCTTGGACATTTTTGTGGTATATGGAAATTGTTAAGAAAATATGTTACAAGGAAACGGTAGAAAACTGGTATTGAATAGATCTAAAAACACATTCACCGGTGTTGGGCCATCCAAAGTTCCTCCAATAAAATCATTGCAACCATTTTTTAAGCTAATTAATTTCTTATATAATACTTCTAAAAGATATCTACTAGAACTCACTATGGAAGTTACAATAATCTGATGTTTTCTGACACTATAATTTTTTAAACATGGAAGACTCACCACACCCAAATCACCACCACAGAATTGACTAACCACTACAAAAAATATTGGAAAGAATTAATGGATGAAACAAAATAAATATAGTGAGGCAAAAGAACAAGAAAATTTATATATTTTAGACTTGTGTTCATCTCCACGATTTGAATTTTCCTTTTCATTTATTAAGTAAATAGATAATTATTACAATTTATTACTAAAACCAAAAAAATGATAGATTATACAAAATATACTAGAATAAATTATATTATAATAATATATGTATATTATTACCTCCATAGGAATTTATTCTACATAGATCCTATATTTGTTTCTATCTATCCATTCAGTCATAAAAATATAACCACCTCAACTCCTCTACCCAATACACATTGTGAATTACAAAACTCTTATAATTAAAACCTTATATTTTTCCGAATTCCATTAATGTTTTTGAAACATGATTAATCTATCTCTATTAATGGGTGACATCAAATTTTATATTTTATATATACATTTTCTTCATCATCATTCGATATTTATAAATCATGGACTTCCATAATTTGCAACTTCCACTCCACCATTACAATCTACAATATCATAAGTTAACTTCCAGATATTCAAAAATTACTACAAAAAGTCATTGGCTAGAAAAATTTAATTCAATGAAATATAAAACCAAATAGTTGATTCGTAAAATTTAATTTAGGATTTGAATCATTTGGGGAAAATGAGACTAAAAGTCAAGGAAAAAATCACATTATAATTAATTAAAAAATTTAAATCCAAACTATTGATTATTATTTTGAGCAGAAATAATCGATTCAATCCATGAATTAAGAGATTTGGTAAAATAAAAAATTAAATATTTGGGATATTTCCCCAAGAGGAAAATAAATTTCCCAAAATATGTTTTTACGATTAATATAAATGAGAAAGGTGATGTTTCTAGAAATAGATCCAGACTTGTGTGTAAGGGGTACCGAAAACAGAAGGTATTGATTTTCATGAGTATTTCAACCTTGTTTCTTATCTTGATACAATCCAAATTTTCCATAAAATTAAGTCTCAAAGAATCTTTATATTTTTATAGTGGATATAAAGATGGAAAATCTAGATAGAAATCCAAAAAGTGGTTTATATTGAGAATCATAAGGGTTTAATTAATGATAAATGTGGCAAAAACATCGGAAAATTGAACAAGGGTCTTTATTGGTTATGAAATATAAAATATATAGGTATTTTAAGTTGGATGAGTACTACAGAATAATGTAACAAATAAATATATAGGTTGGAAAAACATTATGTAAAAAACCAACCCAATATCACCAATTTTGATTCTATATGTTGGATAAATCATGTTTTATAGAAAAATGTGAATTTGTTTGATGAGTTTTTCAAATAAATGAAAGATAAGTTTGTGATCTATTTTCATAGGCAGATGAAAATTCTCCTGGGTTTATAAATTACACAAGATGTTGGTTACATGATCATTTTTCATGAGAAATACACCAAGTAGATTGGAAACTTTTTATCAAGAAGTAATCAAGAGGGTTTTCTAAACAAATTAATGTGGGTATAAAATTTAGAAAATATGTTGAAAATAATGTTGTTAATAACTAAAAATTAAATAACTTGATATGAATTCCTTTTTATTTGAACCACACCTGGACTAAAAAAAAATTCACTATTTATCCAATGTATCAATCAAACCCAAATGAATCCCATTTTTTGTTGTTAAAAGGATTAATAGATGTGCCAAAAATACTTTAAAATATAATTTTTATGAATAAAAATGTGAGTTGTACCTACAAGGATTCATAGGTACTAACTGGATTAGTCATCTAGCATATAGAAAAAACACATCAGTTGGAGTATTCTTCTTTGGTAAAAGATGTGTGGCATATAATTCAACGAATAAATAATCAGTCACTTTGAACTCCAGTATTACTGAGTATGTGGCCACATCACAAAAAATATATAAAAAGGATATGGATGTGAATTTAAGAAGAGGATATGAATCTTGTGGCCAACTAACCCCATGTTATTGGTTGTGATAACCAAAGTGATATAAATTAGTCCAATAATACAATTTTTTATTCAAGGTAAAAGCACGTAGATGTGAAGTATATTATCATAATGGTATGGTGATAGAAGTCATATTTATTCTATAAAATTTTCTATAAAATTATTATATAACTAATATTATTATAATACAACTTTAAACTGAGTCTTTTGAGAATATGGGGTTCCAAATGTGAGTATAATGCATTTTATAACATTAATGTCTGGATTATAGGACTTTCTTACCCAATTAAAATTAATTTTTTTCTTTTTAAAGGTTGAGGGGGATTTCTATGAGCCAAAACCTCCATCCCGTGAACATTTTAATATGTTTGTTGAGCAAGTTAAATAATGTAATTGTAAATTTTCTTATGAGTTAAACACATAATATTACATGTTAGTATCTATTTTTGAACAATTCATGGGAATTTTTTATTTCTAAATTAATCACTCCTATTTAATATACGGTTTATCATACAAATAAAAAGAGTTCATTTATTCATGGTTCAATTATTTTATTAATTTAACAGTTAAAAATTGAAAAAATATCTTTGATTTTATTTTCGTAAGGGGGAGATAAAAAGGATCTCACATTTTCGCTTATGGGGCAATAGATAATTTTTCAAGAGAAAGGGACTATCTAAGTTAATGGATGGAATGTGTGTTATTGATAACTAATAAAAAGGGGGTAGATTTTAGAACCCATTTATAATGATGTTTTAATTTTTTTTCATAATAGGGGAATGGTAATTTTAAATGGAAGTGGATTTTTGGGGAAAATACTATATAGATAGGGATGATTTCAAGGTGTTTTTTTGGAGTTGTTTCATACTTTTAAAATGTTTATAAAATCTATATGTAAGAGTAATTCTGAATCATTACTTAATATTTATGAATAAATTAGACATTACTATTGATATATAGAAGTCACATGGATAATCCAATACATTTTTAAGGGTACACAACTCTAATATAAGGGGAAATAATATTTAGGTAAGGATATAAGTAAGAGTGTCATGAATTCTTAACAAAGGGCTGAATTCCATCATGAATGAGATAATCGAGGGTTAATGTGATATTTAACATGATATGTAAAGGTTTATCAATTCAATGAAATTTGATAATTCTAGAGTATTATATTAGATGATTCTGTTATGTAACTTAGTGATTTAAATATCATGATTATTATTATTATCATGATTTTATAAAGCTAGAAACGAATTTTTAGGAAGTGGAATAATCCAACCATATGATAATATACTTCACACTGCGTTTATTTCATTTTATATATTCATTAACATGTGTACATAATGACATTATTTTTGTAGAAATATTTACGAAAAGAAGGTTGTGGTGATTCTATAATATTTTATAGATATTAATGACCATGTCTTGTGTACATATTATATATGATCATTTTAAATGATATTTTATGATCAATAATGATTGAGAATTTATTTTCCAATATTTATGGTTTTTCATATTAAATGTATAGAATAATTCTTGGTGACATGATGAGAATAAAATAAAGAATAAGAAGGAGTATAATTTGATCGAAAATGTTGTTAGAATTCAAAAGAAAATATGATAGAAGAGAATTAATCGATGGGATTTCTATACAAGTGTAAAAAGAAGAAGAATAATATAACATATCTGATTTGTGTGGTGAAGTCACACTGGTGATTATTCTTCAAAGGATTATGTTACCTAATATAGAATAATTGTTTTATCGATTCAAAATGGTTTCTACAAAAAATTGTATCTCATTCAAGGATATACACATTCCTATAACATCATCTTGATAATAAAATAGTATCTAAGTGTGGGATTCATAAAAAGTATGATAAAATTGAGACATATTAATCAATATCTTTTGTGAACCTCACTTAATTTTTATATTTCAAATTATATATACTACATTGTAGTAATATTTAGAGATTGGTTCTAAGTAAGGGAGGTTGATGTTGGTGGTTATATAAAAATAATGTTAAATTTAATTAACCCCATAATTTTTAATCGCATATCCATGTGATCCTAACAAGTAGGTATCAATATATAAGTGATAGAGGAGGGGGTTTTATAACAAGAAATTGAATACATAGTTCTATTTCTTCAAGAATGTGAATAATAAAAATTCTTATGATTATGACTATTATTATTAATCATTTAATATATAACTAATATTATTATATAATTTTTATGCATCATTAATGATGTTTTTTACGTATCATTAGATTTAGATATAATATTTATTATTTCACATATTTCACTATTAACATACGGATTTTATTATTTAGAAAAAGAACAAAAATTACCTATACCGAATTTGGATGTCTTCAATCAAAATTTTAAGCATATTTTAGTAAAATAGTTCTCCATATATCAATAAAATTATATATAATTTAATACTAAATTTCACTTCCTTTCATTAGTTATGAAAATAACATTTATGTATTGTTATACATACATTGACGTTTTCATAAATGGATCATTCATTATCAATTTCTAATTAAACATGTTATGGAATAATATATTCCTTTCTCCAACATTATCCATTAATGATGAAGTAAAATATATTTTCCCAAAAATATATATATATGGTTTCATTTATACGATGGAGGTATATATTCATCCCAAATTCCTTTTATGTCATTTAGGAATGACCTAAACATGTATTATAATGTATGTACAATCCTTTTAGAAAAACAATCCATGTAAGAATTATCGATGGAGATAGGATTTACCTTAGTAATCATATTTTTCTATATACTTCTCCAAACATTCTTCATTAAACAGTTATATTGATAATATACTAATGATAATTTTATACCATGATGTTTCACCATATCATTAATATAAAATTTTATGTGAATATCAATTGAATTATCCACCTGTATAGAAAATAAATTATAATACTCTTTAATACACTCTATGATAACCCTTAAAGAATCATTTATCTTCAAATAATTAGTAATAATTGTCAAAAATTCCATTATTATACCATACCACGTGTAGATAATTAAAAAGGGAGATTTCATAACCCATTTCTAAAGTGATATTTCAGACATAACATTTTGTATAAAAAACATCTTTCCCAATAGTAAGCAATTTATTACATTATGTTACTCCACCAAAAGTTTTCTCTAAAATCCCCATATATCATAGTGAAGCCAGAATACATATATAATTATTTCTGTTAATATTCTTCTAAATACAAATTATTTAGGTTTAATACTACTAGTATTTATAGGATCTTATAAAACATTAATAATCTATTTTTAATATTACAATTTTTCAACTTCCTATCATCTACAAATTATTTGTTTATATATCCTTGTCCTACTTTATGACTTTTTAATATTATTTGTTAAATATCATATGAATATTACTTTATAACGTATATTCTTTCCACATATATCATTATTCAAAGGCCAATATTCACTAGATTCTTGAGTATTAAATCATTTTCTATGACTATCATCGAGAATAATTCATGAATATTTATACTAATATCATTGAATAAGTTGGTTTTATTTCTTGTATGGTTTTATATACCCCAATTATAGTCCAAAAGTATTTTTACACCTTTTTATTTCCTCAAATTGAGTACCTTTTATGTGAATATATATTTCAGACTCTTGTAATTAATATTTACATCATAAAATTCTCCATAAATATTTATTCATTATCTATTTATAAAATGTTTTAATAATGATACCTCTAAGTCATTTGTTTGGTAATATACTCATTGGGATTTATTTATAATGATTTACAATCCACAATCCTAGAACATTCCTTAATGCTTCATCAAATATGAAAATTCTATTATTTCCTAATAGTAAATTAAATAAAATTTCATTTATCAATCCATTAATTTTTTATTTAAAACATTCTTAACATTCCTTTTAATTGGTAAATTTAACATTATTTTATGTTAATTTGGATAATATATTTGAAGATTATTATTTTTGAAAAAATCATTTTTAATAACCAGTTATTCTAAAGAAACTCTATATTTTAGTTAATTCAAAAGTTCTTTTCATTCCGTAACCACCTTTAACTTTTAAGGTAAAAATATATCATTCTTGGTGATAATATGGATAATAAAAGGTACTTGTTGAATCCAAAATTTATATTATTTAATTTCTATTATAACTCATTTTCTCTTAGAGTTATTATACTATGCAGTGTTGAATTTTATGTTTCTTATAATCCAAAATGAATTTTATGAAATCATCAATAAGTACATCAAAAACATATTAACTACACATATATCTAAAATGATATTTGTTAATTTTATAAATACAAAAGGACCATTTGTGGACCTAAATGTCATAACCATGAATTTATAGTGATTGTATCATATTTTTAAATCTATATTTAGTGTGTACTCATTCTTTTTATGAATCATTGCATTACTCTTTTTATGCAATCCCTTGTTCATGCTTTGTTTATTGTCATTTTTGGGTTTGTTTATTGTCTAATCAGGGATGAAGTGCCTTTTTAGGAGAAAATGAACCATGTTTTATGGATGTTTGATTCGTTGAATTAATGGAGTGTATGAACAAATGTTCCAAGGTATTTACAGGATTCTAATATAGTCCTGATAATTTTGATGGTGTTTTTTGCAATTTTTTGTAGAAATGGACTGTTTTCTATCTTCTGGACAATTAAAAACAACTTAAAGGGTTTATACAATGTGTAATGGTCACCAGGTAGATTCCATGACTATCGATTAAGGCATGATGATTAGTCATTATTAATTTGAATTTAACCTAATGCAATGGATAAAATAAGGTTTTTATAAAAATATAAGGTGTTTACCATCATTTCCTTCCATCATTGAGATCATATCATGTAATGGGATTAGATTCCATGTAAGTATCATATCTTGGGATGTTTTGGGAACATAGAAAAAATTTATTTTTTCATTAGAAATGTATTCTCCCTCTCTCGATCGAGTGATCACCCTTGGAGATTTTGGAGATCTTCTCTATTAGATCTCCCATTTGGTGATCAATCATCAGAGTTTTTGTGGGGTGCCTATATAGGAATGTTTTATTTTAGTATCTTCATATCTTTGGTTTTGAAATTTTTTTAACCTCATTTATGGCTAAGATTCATGATTGGATAGTGTTTTTTTATCTATTTTAGTTTGATGATGTTAATTTTCTTTTGATGGATGATCACTTGGTTTCCAATCACCTTTTTCTATGGAGGATAAATATATACCATTTTGAGGATAGTGTTTCAAAAAAAAGGATTCATTAGATGAATTTAATATTATTCTTGGTAATTTAGTTTGGTTTGTCTGTTTAGTTTATGTGATTTTTGGTTTCAAGGGATTTATAGAACGGATAAATGTTTTTAAATAGAATCACGTTAAAATGTATTTTTTCAAATAAAAAAATTGGTTTTTCAAACACCCAAGTGGTGAGGTTTTCATTAATATGTTTTTATAAAATGTGTTAATGGTTTCAAATTTTACTTTTATAGTCATAGAACATTGAGATTCTTTGATTCCACTAGAAATAGACATAAGTATCCTTAGTGTGTGCGGTATAACTAGTGTATATTTATGTTGATATTGGCAGTCTATAGAAGTAATTCATATTAGTTAGATCAAAATTTGACCTTTTTAAGATCTTCAATTTCTTGTAATTTTTCTTACCACAATTTAGAGCCCAAATGATAATGTTATTGTTCATTTTAAATATTTTATTTCATGATGGTTTTTTATCATGTCCTATTGCTCATAGGTTTTTATATGCGGTTGTATCACATTGATTCACATGATGAAATATCATGGATATGTGTTTAGTTACTAACATTACGATTAATGGATTTGGTTCCCCGTTTTATCACTTATTATTGTCATATTTATGTCTTTAATGTATGAAAGGATGTCATGAAAAATGAAAGGAAAAATTATTTTCAAATGGGTTTGGATTTATGAAGAAAACTATGCAAATATATTTTTATAGAAAGAAATATTGAATTATTGAAATTGTACATTATATAGACTATATGGATGTATCCTGATGTTATGTGCTCTCAATCACACTACTTTTTCATTTGGATGGTCATAAATGTTTAATTTCAGGATTCAGTTAAATGGAAGAGAATCTGAAGGTATGATGGCTTCTCTTGTTGTTGCTTCCTTTGGTTCAAGTTGGTTTGGAGGAGACTATTAGTTATAGTGAGAATATATGGTATAGATTGTTTCTTACATTCTTTTTCAGATGCGTGGGAATGATTTTATTGATCTGTTTATATCTTTTTCTTCCACTTCTACTCATGCAATATCTATTGTTTGTGTGATATTTGACACATGTTCTATACATTCCTATTACCCTCTACGTTACATAACCATGTGATAGGAAAACTTAGGATGTATTTCTTGTCTAATCATGTTGGATAGTTATAATTTTGTATTAGAGTGATGATAAACTTAAACTATGATATCAATACCTATGTTTGGTTCTATGTCTTTGTTAGAAAAGAGTTAGGACCATCTAAATTCAGATATTTAATGTGGAAATGGGGCATGTCCATGTCACATAAGTGACTGAATATTAGTTAATATGTGTGGTCAGGGAATTTTACCCGGAGTTAGATTTGGGGTTTTAGATAATTTGAAAAAAATATATTGAATGTTTATTTAAAATGACCGATTAATTTTTTATGTAATTAATCTTTGGTAGAATACATAGTTTCTTAAAAATTGTTTTTTAAATATATGGATTACATTCTAAATAGTGTCCCAAATATTATGGATATTTATAATGATATAATTGGTAATTGGGTTGTGTTTATTATAAAATTACATTGAGAAAGTGTTTCCCAATCCAAGAGATATGTGAGACAGGTTCTATTGGATAATCATCCAATGGACCGTTACATGGTTTATGTTATAATCCTCAATATCTATACTCTCAGTCAAGTGGTTTCTATGATGCTAGGATGTGTGGTAGATCATGGATGTATATTTACTAAGCATCATGCACCCATCTTTCATTGTGAAAAATGACCACATAAATATGAGGAGTGTCTTGAGATAATTGTTAGGATGTTCAAGTTCTTGAACAATCATAAAGAATATAATGTGGGGATTTCCACATTCATGATTTATTTTCTGGGATGCAGATAGTGGGGCTCTATATTATAATCTGAGTTTCATAAGGATATTATTTGGGATACATTCAAGATAATATTTAATCAGCAGTTTTACACTGAGTTGTAAGGTATAGAAAATACATATTGGTATCTTACCTTTGAGTAGGCGGAAAACTTTTCTAGTGTATTCCACCTATTTTTCTGAATTTATGCATCTGGAATTTGAGTGTGTCACTCTTGAGTACCTAAAGTATGGAAAGAATGGGTTGGTATTGATTCCCGATATTTAGTTGATGTTGATTTTTATGATCCTTATATCCAATGTGGAGGTAGTTGAAAAAGAATATTTGGCTAAGGCAGACATTGATGGAATCAATGGCCTTGGTAAAACTTCATATGGTGCTGTTTTTAGTTAGGGTGTTTCTTAAATCTAGATAATGATGTGAAAAGGTATAATGTTTTTAGGACTAGTTTCAAGGGATTCAAAAGGACAAGAAAATATTTTTTTCTATTAGTGTGGGAAACCTGGTCATAAGAAACCAAATTTTGAATATAATTCTATGAATTTTCATCATTGGAGATAATCTGCACATCATAAATGTTTTTTGATAGGATATATTAGGGAAGTAAGGATGGTTCCACATTCAGCATGGGTTTACTAGTTTATAAAGATTATTCCAAAGGGGATGGGTCCTTTACCTAGGATAATTAATATGTTCTTGTGACTATGAAATCCACGTAAGAGATAAAACTATATGTCTTTACGTAGTGGAGTATGCACTAGAAAAATATGGAGAAGGAACAACTATAGCTAGAGGTACGATGTTATTTTTCCTTCCATGGTGCAAGATTTTTTTATCCTGGTTCTACTCATTCTTTTATATGGTCAAAATTAGTTGACATGTTCAAATTATGTTTAGAGTTCATGATCTACTTTTTGGATATTAAATTGAATTTGGGAAAGAGGAAAAAATAAGGTTTTAAATGGCCCACATGTCTGCTGAGGATAGAAAAATATGAGGTGGCATGTGAATTCTTGGTGAAGGATACTAAATTATTCAACATAATTATTCGCATGGATTGACTGAGCAGTGTTAAGTTCCATACATATTATTATTCTCATGGATTATGGTTATTATTTTCCTATGGGGTAACTCATGTTCTTTAGGGTGATATAGAATCTATATCATGAATATTAGGGCATATTATTTCTTATTATTGGGTAATATCATGGTAGTTTCTATAGATATTTCTTGATGTAGTTGATTCTTACATGTCTAGTAAGCTACCTTGTTTGGTGTGTATATAACTCAAGGTATTTCCAACTATTTTTTATAGTTAACCTCCAAATAGAGTGGTCAAGTTTATTATTAAAATGATCCCCAGTGTGATTACCATTTCTATACCACCTTGTAGAATGGAACCTTCTATTTTGATGGTAATTAATGTTTAGCTTGAGGACCTGGAGGATAATCGATATATTTGACCAAGAATTTAATCACCTATCCCATTTTCCAAGAATAAATATCACAATATCAAATTTTCAGGGACATTTTAAAGCTAAATCAGGTGAAAATTAAGACAAGATATCATATTTATAGGATTGGAGACCCTTATGACCATATAAGGGGGGTGTTTTGGTTTTCAAAGACTGGATTTTGGTTTGGATATCACTAGTTGATAGTCTGAAAAGCGTATATAGACAAGATAGTATTTAGGATCCATTATTGGAATTTCATGTTTCTTTTTATTCCATTAGGCATGACTAAAATTCCTCTGATGATTATGGATTTGATGAACAATATATTTTATTGTTTATTGGAGTAATTTATTATTGATTTTCTAGATGATATTTTAGTGTCATATTTGTCATAGGTGAATTATAAGAACCATTTGTATATCATTAATTGAACCTTGAAATAACATCATATTTATGGAATGCATTCAAAATATAGATTTTTTATCCAGGAAGTGATATTTATTTGGAATGTGATATTATATAGGGGTGAATCAGTGCATCCTAAAATGATACAGCATATCAAGTCTAGGAAGAATTATAAAAATGAGTTTGAGATCTGGAGGCTCTTGGGTTTGGATGGTTACTAGTAACAGGTTGTTCATTATTTATATAAGCTCATATATTTGATGATTTATTTAACCTGTAAGGGTATAATGTTTTAATGTAATTAAAATTGGAAGAGTTATTTTTATGATATGATGGTGAGGTTGAATTTAGAATTAGTTTTCATTCTTGAAGAACATTTTTCGGGTTATGATATTATTTAAGATTATTTTAGTATGGGTTTGGGATGTGTCTTCCTGTTGGGGAAGCATCATGTGGTATGTGTATCACACTAGTTATTTAATCATGAGAAGAAACACCCTACCCGAGATCTTGAGTTGGTAGTGGTTCTGTTGGAACTCAATATTAAGTGACACTGTCTATTCGGGGAGTGGATTAAAATGTATTCTAATCACATGATCCTGAAATAAATTTTTACTCATATGGATATCAACTTGTAATAGAGACACTAGGGGGAGAAACATTTCACTTTTGATTTTGATATTTCAGACATCCATGGAAAGGGAAATGTTGTTGTGATATGTTGAGAAGAAAATTATAGATCCAAGAAGTGAAGGAATTTGTTTAGGAGTTTTTGTTGATGAGTTTGTTTACTGCGATGTGTTTTTTGGTAGAATATGTTGGTGGGCAAGTGGTATTAGATTTTATTTAAGGTGACTCATGTTCTTATGAGTTATTTTAGAACACAAAGATGATATAAACATTATGTAATTGATTTAATGAAAGTATATATGTTGGGGAGAACTCAGGAGAGTGTTGTTGTGTAAAGACCCAGAAATTTCAAGGAAAATTTTTTTTCTTAATTTTCTTTGGAATTTTACAAGAACGCGGTTTCTGATGGCACTTGATTCCGTGGCCCGGAGTGCCCGGAATCAACTTCCGAAGTTTGGCTCGGGTACGTTCAGTGAACGAGCGAGCGGGAATTTCTATCTGTTGAACCAGTGCTCGGAATTGAAATATGATGGCACTGATGAACTCGCAACGCTGGTAATTGCTTAAGGGGACCTTTACCACAGTTGTGTTTTAAGCGGGTTGAGTTTTTGTTTTTGGGGTTTTAGTTTAAAATAAATAAAATTGTGTGAACAATTTTATTTTATGTCTTTGGGAGTTATTCTCTCCCATGGGAAGTTGTTGGTGGAGCCCATGACCAAACAACTTCCCATGAGTGGATACTTGAAAGGTGGGGCCCACACGAGCCCCAACCTTTCACATTCCTATAACTCTCCTTTAACCCCCCATTTAATCTCTCTTTCTTTAATTCTTGAACTTCTCCCCCTTATTAATGAAAACTCTTCTCATTCCACTCCCCCTCTTAAGTGCATGCCAACACTTTTTAATTAATGAGTTCAACTCCTTAAATTAATTAAGTTATTTGAATTTTTGAATTTGAAAATCTTGTAATGTGTTAATAAAATAATGGGAGACCTTATTTTATTAGGTTTCTTGGTTAAGTGAGGATTTTGAGAGAGGAAGCTCTTAGTTTTGAAGAACTCCATCACCATCGTTGGAGAACGTCGAGACTTCGACAAAAAATGTGACGAACACCGACCCTCCGACGGAGAACGCGAAGGAACCAACGACGTGCCTTCTCTTCTTCTTTCTCCGCGTCAAGGGAGGAGGCATCACCGCGGGGAACGTCGCCATCGACGACGGCGCTCACTCCGACGACGACGGAATTGTTACCGTTCTACATCGACACTACCATCCCACGACTTTGTCAACAAACGAAGGAAGACACGAGGTAAGGGAATTTATTCTTGGAATTCTCTTATCTTTTGAGAAAAGAACGACGAGCGCGGACCAACCAATATCGGGTTGATCCGCGGATCATTCGAACATGCAGTTTGATGTTGAGGGTTATTATTTAAATTGCTCGTGTTTATTGTCCCGACGAACTACGTGAAATATGAGCTTTTGTTATCGAATAACGCGAGGGGGGCCGGAAGGCTCAAACACGGCCGACCCTTCTCCTTATTTCCATGTTGGATTCTTTTGTGGATTGAAACGGGAATGGTGTGGTGCCATCGCACCGCACGGAAACGTGCGACATGTAATGCGCAGCGCCGTCGCACCGCGTCGTGAAAAACAAAGGCGTGACGCCGTCGCGTCACAGCGGAGAAACCCGAAAACATCCTCGAACAGAGTCGGGCCACGGCGAAGGGGCGCGGCGCCAACGCATCACGCCAGAGAACCATGAAGATGGCACGTTTCGTTTTTGATGTGCGGTTTGACGGGCGACGACGAAGCAGGCCGTCTGGGCGTTTGAATCCCTTCGTAGTGAAGGTGGGGTCCCGGGGGGACCATAGGCGAAGATGGAAGAAGTAAAGGACCACCAGAGCGCATCCGGTGGCCTGTGGAAGGTGGTGGTGGCGCGCCACCAGAAGGTAGGCGGCCGGCGAACCGCCGGCCTCAATTAACGGCGAAGGGCGGGGGAGCCGCGCACCCCGCCCGCGATTCGGCTCGGCCACGCTGGCCGAGCCGCGGCCGACCGGTTGGGCTGGACCGAGCTAGACCAAGCCGGACCGAGTCAGGCCGGGCCCAGCCGGGTCGACCCGGGTCGGGTCGGGTCGCCCCGGGCCCAGACCCCTGTTTTCGGACCACTTTCGGTCAAAAGCATGTAACTTGAGCTACGGGCCTCCAAATGACTCGCCGTCAGTGTCAACGCGATCCTTGTATCGAGACGGTCGTTTCAGTATATCGCATTCAAGGTTTCGGAGAACTTTGGATTCGGCCGGGTTGGTTCTTACGCGAAACCAATCGGGCCCTCGGAGCGGAAACGCTCGTAACATGAGTTTCGGACGTCCGATTGACGTGCCGTCGACTTTGATGGATTCCTCTAAGTGAGACGAATCTTTTGGATTACTCTGCTTGAGGTTTGGATTCCATTGGAGTGCGGTCGGGTTGGTTCGATCACAAAACCAACCGGGCCCCTGGAACGAAAAAGCCAATAACTCACAGACCGGGCGTCCGATTGACGCACCGTCTGTCTCATTGTTTTCCTCTTGATGAGATGGAACTTTTGGCATACTTCTCCCAATTTTTGGATACAGTTGGATAGTGTCCAGGTTGGATCACACCCGAAATCCAACCGGGCCCCTAGAACGGAAAAGCTGATATCTTTCAGACAGGACGTCCGTTTGACAAACCGTCAGCAGCGTTGTTGATCACATTGAGAAACGGTCCCTATGAGTATACCCTATGAGATTTCGGGGTACAGTTGAGATATGGCCGGAATTGGTTTGCTCACGAAACCAACCGGGCCCCTGGGACGAAAAGGCTAGTAACTCACAGACCGGGTGTCCGATTGACGCGCCGTCTGTTACGTTGAGACCCCTATTACGGGTCGGTCCATTGAGATACTTCTTCATGGGACTTTGAGATACTTGGAGTATCAACATGTAGCTCGTGGATCGGACCCTCCCAAAGACGAGCGTGCGGAGTACGGAGACCGTGTAGCCGACTGAGACCTGACGACTGCTTGACCGACTGGACTTGGAGTGAGTCGACTAGCCCAGTGGATAGAGCACTACTTTATGAGGTTCAGACCCATGGCGGATGGAGCACTACCTGTGTGATAGTGCAGACCCACGGTACTCGTCCGGAGAGTACCTCAGCAGGCTACTAGGGGGTGTGCACTACTGTGTTTGGGTGACATACCTCGGCGGGAAGCACTACTCTGTTTGGGTGGCTGGCCCACGGTACTCGACAGGAGGAGTACCTCAGCAGTCTTAGGTTAGTAGGCAGTACCTCGGAGTCGTGACACTACCACTGTACACTCCAGAGACGGAGCTCTTCAGCAGTTACGGTTTCGATAATGAAAATGCCGGTTTGAGCTGAGACTTATGACCTTTGTGTTTACCTCATGATTGAGATAGTTCACTTGATAACTTAGGTATATGTATGGGCATATACCTGGGTAGTGGTTATCCGTTGATTTGTGGTCCTTGTGTTTCCTCCTGATTGAGATGGGTTACTTGATAACTTAGGTAAATGTATGGGCATATACCTAAGTAGAGGTTATCTATTGAGATATTCTTTGTGGTTATCCTTGTTGGATTTAGAGAGACCTTGAGGGTCTCGGGGTCCCTACTGAGTATCGTTATACTCACCCCTGCACGGGCTATGCCCGCACCTCGTTGTGTTGGTTGCAGACGACGGGTAGTGTTGACAGAGGCCGAGTGTTCGAGGACTGGACGGTACCGGGAGGTGGACTACACGACGAGTCAGTACCCAGAGGTGGACTACATGACAAGTCAGTATCTGGAGGTGGACTTCGCGACGAGACGACACACGGAGGAGGTTGACGGACGAGAGCGTGGAGGAGGTTATCTGTACCTACCCTTTAGGTAGGATCCATGGTGGAAGACCAGGATCTGCGCCATCTGTACCTACCCTTCAGGTAGGATCCGAGGAGGATGACCCAGGAGCCGCTTCCATCCTTCCAGTTGTTTTTCTTTTTCTGTTGTACTTTCATTCAGTTGTAGCTGCACTTTCAGTTGGGTTTGTATTATGGCCCATTTACTTTTCAGCACTTTCTGTTGTACTTTGTGTTTTGCTTCCGCTTGTACTCTGTGGTGTTTTGTTTACTTTTATAAAGGCAATGCCATCCCAGTTATCGGGATTTTCTACTTTGGTGATAGTCACCATCCCCTGGCCTATGGAAGGTGGGCTTGGGGTAGTCACGGCATAGGCCCCGAGGACGGGTCGGGACAAATTGGTATCAGAGGAGTCGGTTCTACCGCAGAACTTATAACTCTGATATTTTCTTTCTGTGAAGCAATAGTGTTAAGGGTACCGAGTGTGGTCTCCAGTTCAGGGAGTCCGGTGTTGGTGCGGGCGGCCGACGTATCCATACACCAGGACCCTGACAACTGATTTCCGACTTTGTTCACGAAAACACTGATTGCGTGTGTGTTTTCAAAGGTTTTCCCTTAAAACAGCTCAAACCAGGTCATCTCACCAGGTATAATCATTTGACTATGTCACGTTGTTTCTTTGAGGATGCCTTTTCTCAGACGAGTAGCTAGAGCCCAGAGGGATGTGCATACTGACAGCCTGTCGAGCGACGAGGCCTCAGTACAGGGCCCTTTTCCAGTTGAGGCACCAGCGGAACTACTACTCGTTGGGCCACCAATGCCACCAGCCCCAGTAGCAGAGGGTGCACATCACTTGAGCGCACTGCATGAGTTCCAGTGCGAGAGGCCACCCAGGTTCCAGGGAGGGACGGACCCGCAGGCGGCTGAGGATTGGCTGGAGGCTGTGGTGAGAGTCTTCAGGCTATTGGGGACGCCGGCAGACTTCATGGTGATCTTTGCTGCCAGCCTCCTTCAGGCAGCAGCAGGCAGGTGGTGGAGCCACTTGTTTCAGTTTTGCAACGGGATGGCCTTCACATGGGAAGACTTAGAGACCTTCTTCAGAGTGGAGTTTGTGCCAGTAGCTCTACACCCCGAGCATGTACAGGAGCTTCTACCTTTGCCGCGTGTTTTTCGATCAGTATCCGAGTCATCTGTGGGAAGTAGACAGATGATTCAGAGGTCCAGGAGGACCAGACCAGCAGTTGGATGATCTTGGGTTTTAGGACCGGTGGTGCGGGGCACCCGGGGTGGAGTCAGAGCCAGGCATGCCAGAAACAGACAGTGTTACTCATGCGGCGGAAAGGGTCACTTGGAACGTGACTGTCCGACTCCTCGTACAGTTGATCCGCAGGCATTGGAGGAGCCACCGAGCTAGAAGAAGCGACGAGTGCTTGAGCAACAGCCGAGCAGTGGACAAGGCAGTAGAGCTCCGAGAGCAGGTGGACAGCAGAGGAACTAGTGGATACATCCCTTGTACTTCTAGTTCCATGTGGCTGTTGTATTCGTGTCTTTGTACTATGAGCTGCAATAATAAAAAGACACTTATCTTTGTTTTCTTTCCTGTCCTTTTGTTTGGTTGATACTGAGTGGTCCTGGTTAAAACTGTTGACTTGACCCTCGCTTTCGAGATTTCTACTGGAGGAGACCCAGTGACCTCACACTGATGCCGACATTGTGACTCGGCCCTTGGAGGCGAGAGTGACAGTTGGATCTCTTAGTAGTTACGTCGAGGCCTTACGATGTCATCCATGACATCAATGCGTCATTCATGTCAGGATTGATTGTATTAGGCAATGGGTGTGGTTCATCCAGGGGACGAGACCGAGTTTCTCTTTTCAGAAAAAGAGAAATTTTAGCATCTCTTTCAGATCATAGGCAAAGCAGGTGCAGATCATCCAGGAGCGGATGAAGACTGCACAGTGCAGTAGGAAACAGGAAACTGGCTCCAGTCTTAGAGACTCTAGCGTGTTAAATGTTAAAGAAGATGAAGCTTAAAGGTGAGATGAGTCTACGAAGCAGCAGACGTGGAGGCAGAGCTAGGAGAGCAGCATGAGGTGGTGTACATCTTAACATGGTACAATCACCCGCCTTAGTTATTCCCGCCAGGCTCAGGGAGCTGGAGTGCGGATGAAGAGTGCGGCTACATGCGGTCAAGGAGTGTGACCTCATGGCTCTAGAAATGATTCAAGGTACAGTCTGTGTCCACTACTAGCTGTTGTAGTAACAGACGTCGATATGAATCATTCCTTGCTTTCAAAAATCTTGTTCCAGACCTAGAGTTTCCGGTAAGCCGTGGACTTGACCCTCACGTCTTGTGATACCTTAGTAGGAGACATTATAATCACACTTACACCAACGGTGTGGTCAGACCCTCTAGGAGAGAGTTCCGGTTGGAATCTCTTGGTGGCAGTGTCGAGGCCTTACGACGTTAGTTTGAGTATAGAATGGGAAATAACTGTTCATACTCAAATTGACGGTTTTAGGCAAACATCGGGATGGTTTTTCCTTGGTCGGAAAAAAGGAAACCCTAGGCAGCACAAGTTAAACTCATGCTCGAGAGGGTGTGACCGATCACTCTTGAGTCATTCATCCATACCCTCGTGGCAGTAGCCTTTTGAGTTTCAGTTCTAACAGAAAATGGAGACCTCTGGAGTTCGAGGATGACGATCACGTCCTTATACGGGTCTCACCTCGACGAGGTTTATGGAGATGTGGCCAAGGCGGCAAGTTATCTCCGAGATTCAGCGGACCTTCTTAGGTCCGTAGCTTGGTAGGAGGGGTGGTTTACCGCTAGACCCATTCACCGCAGTTGCACCAGGTGCACAACGACCTCCACGTATCTCAACTGAAGAGATACGTGCTCGACCCTTCGCATATCATCGACCATGAGGAGATGGATGATGGTGATGAGGTGTTTTCCACGAAGGTTCAACTGGGGATCAAGGATTGACAGGAGCAGATCCTATGAGGACGATCGATTCCTCGGGTGCACTTTCTCTGGCAGTACGGGAACCTCCAGGTAAGCACATGGGAGAGAAAGGCTCAGATGCGTGCTCTGTACCGCTTTTGTAACCCCAGTTTGTGTTAAAGCTTTACGAGGATGTAAAGCCTTGAGGTGGGAGTAATGTAAAGACCCGAAAAATTCAAGGAAATTTTTTTTCTTAATTTTCTTTGGAATTTTACAAAAATGAGGTTTCTGACGGCACTTGATTCCGAGGCGAGGAGTGCCCGGAATCAACTTCTGAAGTTTGGCTCGGGTACGTTTAGTGAACGAGCGAGCGGGAATTTCTATCTTTTGAACCGGTGCCCAGAATTGAAATCTGATGGTACCGATGAACTCGCAACACCAGTAATTGCTTAAGGGGACCTTTACCACAGTTTCTTTTTAAGCGGGTTGAGTTTTTGTTTTTGGGGTTTTAGTTTAAAATAAATATAATTGTGTAAAAAAATTTATTTTATGTCTTTGGGAGTTATTCTCTCACATGTGAATTTGTTGGTGGAGCCCATGACTAACCAACTTCCCATGAGTGGATACTTGAAAGGTGGGGCCCACACAAGCCCCAACCTTTCACATTCCTATAACTCTCCTTTAACCCCCCATTTAATCTCCCTTTCTTTAATTCTTGAACTTCTCCCCCTTATTAATGAAAACTCTTCTCATTCCACTCCCCCTCTTAAGTGCATGCCAAAACTTTTTAATTAAGGAGTTCAACTCCTTAAATTAATTAAGTTATTTGAATTTTGGAATTTGAAAAGCTTTTCATGTGTTAATAAAATAATGGGAGACCTTATTTTATTAGGTTGCTTGGTTAAGTGAGGATTTTGAGAGAGGAAGCTCTTAGTTTTGAAGAACTCCATCACCATCATTGAAGAACGTTGAGACTTCGACAAAGAATGTGATGAAAACCGACCCTCCGATGGAGAACGCGAAGGCACCAACGTCGTGCCTTCTCTTCTTCTTTCTCCGCGTTAAGGGAGGAGGCATCACCACGGGGAACGTCGCCATCGATGACGGCGCTCACTCTGACAACGACAGAATTGTTACCATTCTATAGCGACACTACCATCCCGCGACTTTGTCAACAAACGAAGGACGACACGAGGTAGGGGAATTTATTCTTGGAATTCTCTTATCTTTTGAGAAAAGAACGACGATCGCGGACCAACCAATACCAGGTTGATCCGCGGATCGTTCGAACATGCGGTTTGATGTTGAGGGTTATTATTTAAATTGCTCGTGTTTATTGTCTTGACGAACTTCGTGAAATATGACCTTTTGTTATTGAATAACGCGAGGGGGGGCTGGACCACACAAACACGGCCGACCCTCCTCCTTATTTTCATGTTGGATTCTATTGTGGATTGAAACGGGAATGGTGTGGTGCCATCGCACCGCGCGGAAACGTGCGACAAGTAATGTGTGGCGCTGTCGCGCCGCATCGTGAAAAAAAAAACAAAGGTGTGACGTCGTCGCGTCACGGCGGAGAAACCCGAAGACATCTGCGGACAGAGTCAGGCCACGGTGAAGGGGAGCGGCACCAACGCGTCGCTCCAGAGAACCATAAAGACGGTGTGTTTCGTTTTTGACGTGCGGTTTGACGGGCGACGACGAAGCAGGCTGTTTGGGCATTTGAATCCCTTCGCAGTGAAGGTGGGGTCCCGGGGGGACCATAGGCAAAGAAGACAGAAGGAACGGACCACTGGAGCACGTCCGGTGGTCCGCGGAAGGCGGCGGCGGCGCGCCGCTGGAAGGGAGGCGGCCGGCGAACCACCGGCCTCAATTAACGGCGAAGGGCGGGGGAGCCGCGCACCCCACCCGCGATTCGGCTCGGCCACGCTGGCCGAGCCGCGGCCGGCCGGTCGGGCCGGACCGAGCCGGACCGAGCCGGGCCGGGCCCAGGCGGGTCGGACCCCGGTCGGGTCGACCCGGTTCGGCCGACCCAGGGGGGGTCGGGTCGGGTCGCCCGGGGCCCAAACCCCTGTTTTCGGACCACTTTTGGTCAAAATCCTGTAACTTGAGCTACGGGCCTCCAAATGACTCGCCGTCAGCGGCAACGCGATCCTTGGATCGAGACGGTCGTTTCGGTATATCGCACTCAAGTTTTCGAAGAACTTTGGATTCGGCCGGGTTGGTTCGTACGCGAAACCAACCGGGCCCTCGGAGCAGAAACGCTCGTAACATGAGTTCCGGACGTCCGATTGATGTTCCGTCGACTTTGATGGATTCCTCTAAGTGAGACGGATCTTTTGGCTAACTCTGCTCGAGGTTTGGATGCCATCGGAGTGCGGTCGGGTTGGTTCGCTCACGAAACCAACCTGGCCCCTGGAACGAAAACGCCAATAACTCAAAGACCGGGCGTCCGATTGACGCACCATCTATCTCGTTGATTTCCTCTTGATGAGGCGGAACTTTTGGCATACTTCGCCTGAGTTTTGGATACAGTTGGATAGTGGCTGGGTTGGATCGCACCCGAAATCCAACCGGGCCCCTGGAACGGAAAAGCTGATATCTTTCAGACAGGACCTCCGTTTGACGAACCGTCAGCAGCGTTGTTGATCACATTGAGAAATGGTCCCTATGAGTATACCCTATGAGAGTTCGGGGTACAGTTGAGATACGGCCGGAATTGGTTTTCTCACGAAACCAACCGGGCCCCTGGGACGAAGAGGCTAGTAACTCACAAACTGGGTGTCCGATTGACGCGTCGTCTGTTATGTTGAGACCCCTATGACGGGGCGGTCATTTGAGATACTTCTTCGTGGGACTTTGAGATACTTGGAGTATCGACTTGTAGCTCGTGGAGCGGACCCTCCCAGAGACGAGCGTGGGGAGTACGGAGACCGTGTAGCCGACTGAGACCTGACGACTGCTTGACCGAGTCGACTTGGAGTGAGTCGACTAGCCCAGTGCACGGAGCACTAATTTGTGAGGTGCAGACCCATGGCGGACGGAGCACTACCTTTTTGATAGTGCAGACCCGCGGCACTCGTCTGGAGAGTACCTCAGCAGGCTACTAGGGGGTGTGCACTACTGTGTTTGGGTGACATACCTCGGCGGGAAGCACTACTGTGTTTGGGTGGCTGGTCTGCGGTACTCGACAGGAGGAGTACCTCAGCAGTCTTAGGTTAGTGAGCAGTACCTCGGAGTAGTGACAGGACCAATGTACACTCCAGAGATGGAGCTCTTCAACAGTTACGGTTTTAATAATGAAAATCCTGGTTTGAGCTGAGACTTATGACCTTTGTGTTTACCTCATTATTGAGATGAGTCACTTGATAACTTAGGTATATGTATGGGCATATACCTGGGTAGTGTTTATCCGTTGATTCATGATCCTTGTGTTTCCTCATGATTGAGATGGGTTACTTGATAACTTAGGTAAATTTATGGGCATATACCTAAGTAGAGGTTATCTGTTGAGATCTTCTTTGTGGTTATCCTTGTTTGATTAAGAGAGACCTTGAGGGTCTCGAGGTCCCTACTGAGTATCGTTATACTCACCCCTGCACGGGCTATGCCCGCACCTCGTTGTGTTGGTTGCAGACGACGGGCACTGCTGACAGAGGCCGAGTGTTCGAGGACTGGACGGTACCCGGAGGTGGACTACACGACGAGTCAGTACCCGGAGGTGGACTACACGATAAGTCAGTATCTATAGGTGGACTTCGCGATGGGACAACACACGGAGGAGGTTGACGGACGAGAGGGTGGAGGAGGCTATCTGTACCTACCCTTCAGGTAGGATCCGTGGTGGACGACTAGGAGCTGCGCCATCTATACCTACCCTTCAGGTAGGATTCGAGGAGGACGACCCAGGAGCTGCTTCCGTCCTTCCAGCTGTTTTTCTTTTTCTGTTGTACTTTCATTCAGTTGTAGCTGCACTTTCAGTTGGGTTTGTATTCTGGCCCATTTACTTTTCAGCACTTTCTTTTGTACTTAGTGTTTTTCTTCCGCTTGTACTCTGTGGTGTTTTGTTTACTTTTATAAAGGCAATGCCTTCCCAGTTATCGGGATTTTCGCCTTTGGTGCTAGTCGCTAGCCCCTGGCCTATGGAAGGCGGGCTTGGGGTAGTCACGGCACGGGCCCCAAGGATGGGTCGTGACATGTTGGTCTCCTAGTGGTTCATTTTTTATGTAGTTGTCTAGTTGTTCCTTTTTCCTTAAGTCAGTAGTTGATGGATAGTGGAAACCGATAATGTTGGTTTATGCACCCTATGGATACCTATATACCATTATTTTAGACATCATTACTTGTGGTAATAGACGAGGTGGTCATTTTTGGAATGTGTATCATGTTATCTTACAAGTTAGTGAATCAAGGAAGAACATAAGATACTAGAATGTTTTTTTTCATCCCATACATATTACTGTAAGGAAGTGGCATGCAATATCCTTTGATTTCATTCTTGGATTTCCCAAAACATATATTAGGAAGGATATGATTTGTGGTATCATTTATTTAATCCTTAAATTCGTTCATTTTATTCATATCAAGAACATGAGAAAGGTGGAGTATCTTGGGAAATTTTGTGTTTAATAGATTGTGTGACTTCAAGGGGTTCCATCTCTTAGTGTATCTCATCGGGAACCATGGTTCAAATCCATGTTCTAGAATGTATTGTAGGAGGTTCTGGGTTCCCAGTTTAAATTGGTCATGTCCTATCATCCACAAATGAATGGGAAGATAGAGTGAGATACCCATGTATTCAAGATATTCTATAAACTTGTGTGCATGATTTTAGAGGGTCATAGGGGAAACAAATTTCTGGTAGAGTTTTCTAATAACAACAGTTTTTAGGATTTGATAATATGGATCCGTTTGAGGTCTTTTATGGGTGTTCATGTATATATTTGTTATGATAGGAAGAGTTTAGAGAGTAGTCCTTAGTTGGGCTGTGACTTGTTCATGAAATTATGAAGAGGGTGTCATTGATCTAATGAAGATTGTTCATGAAAAAGTGTCATCAGAAATATAATACAGGACATCATCATTGACTACTAGAGTTGGATGTTGGTGGTTAAGTTTTTCATAGAGTTTCACCTCTATTGGGATAACGTCTATTGGGTATGTATGAATAGTTGTGATCAAGGTTTTTGGTCCCCATTTAGAGAATTGGATTACTGGGGAATGGAGCTGATCAATTGGACTTAACGTCCAGTTTTACATAAATCAATGGTGATTTCCCTAATTACCAGTTTAAGAGGTATATATCAAATCCTTACCTTATGATTCTATTGGAGGATGTTGACCTTGATGTTAACACCACTATTGTTAGGGAATCAATTCAGATTATATATTTATTAATTAAAGCACTGAGAAATTAAAAATTCATATAGTCCAATTAATATGCCAATGCATATGGGAAAACCCTTATATGTGGGAGAGGGAATTATTAATGAGGAAATAGCGGCCTTCACATTTTTGAAGTCTAAAAATATGATGATTTTTTTGGGGGATGACATAATTTCTACTGGGGAGATTGTAACATCCGATTATTCTTTTCAAGAACTCCCTTGTTCAGTATATGAGTATTTTCCTTTCTTGGGAGCCTTTATGGGATTTTAGGATATAGAGACACTTTTTCAGTAAAATTAAATAATTATCTAGGATGTCTTTTTATTTTAATTAATGTATTTTGGGTATAAATGTGTCAAGTGACTTATAGGGGTCACCCAAATTTCATAGATTATCGATGATAATTTTTGGTATTTTTTATAGAATTGTCATATTTTATATCTTCTAGGAGATTAAACACCATGTAAAGGGATTTTACATTGATTAATTCTTATGAGGAATATTTTGGGAGTTTGGTTCAAGTAATGAAGTTTAAATTCCATGCATTAATAGTTCACGTCATGTAAGGAAAAAAATAGGATTTTATAAAAAGGTGTTGCGTTTTTTTTGTTGTTGTTTCCTACCTTCATGGAATAAAATTCATGTAATGGGATTTTACACCATGTAACTCTCATGTCTATGATTTATAGAGAGCTTGGTGAGAATTTATTCTTTCATTCCACTTGCAACCTTCCACTCTCGATCATGAACTCACCCTAGGCGATTTTGGATATAATTTTATTATATCTCCCATTTGATGTTAGATCATCATTCTTGTCATGGTGCACCTCCTTAGGTAATAAATCCTGACAGTTCTTTATTTATAAGGTTGTGTCCACTATGTTGGCATAATTATTGGTTAAAATTCATTATCAGACAATTTTTTCTATTGATCATTTTCCATTTCATGATGTTACTTTTATTTCAATGGATGATCTATCTGTTGACAATCATTATTATTTAAGTAGGCTAGGATTATTCCATTTTGAGGTTGCCATTTCTATAAAATGGGTTAATTTGATGAATTGATTATAATATTTTTAAAATTACTTTGGATAGTTTATATAATTGTAGAGATTTGGGGTTTCAAGGGTCTTCTTTGAAAGTTATTTTTTTTAAAATGGGTTGGTTTTAAAAATGGACTTTTTCTAATTCAAAATTTTGGTTTTAAAACCATAAAGTGGTTCATCTTGGAATTAAAAAATGATTAATAAATTTTTATCACAGTATTAAAATTTATTTTTAGAATAATTCAACTTTGGGATCCTTGGGTATGTCAGGAAATAAACATTGGAAATCATATTGTGTGTGGTTCCACTAGTAGTTATTTGTTTTATATCGATAGACTATGACAGGATTCGATATTGTTTGGATCCAATTTTAGGCCTGATTTAGGATCTTTTATGTCTAGTATGTATTTTTTCCTCATTCAAGAGCCCAAATTATAGTTTTCTTGGTCATTTATGGATTTTTATCTCATGATGGTTTTTGTGATGCATCGTTTCATAGATGTTTTTATATAAGGTTGTGTCACTCAACTTCACATGATAGAATTACTTGGATAGGTATTTACATGCTTACCATATGATGCATGGTTATGCTTCACCACTTTATCAAATATAATTTTTATATTTTTTTCTTGATAATATGAGACCCTTTTATAAAATACCAAAGGGAATATGATTTTTAAATTCGTATGGTTTTATGGAATATATCTGTAAAACTATTGTTATATGTTAGAACTATTTTACTCTTGATACTTTAGATTTTATAGACTCTGTGGTGGTATCCTATTAGGATTTGTGCCCACAAACGCCTTTTTATATTTAGGCCATTGTATGTTTTTAACTTCATGATTCAGGTAAAGATAAGATAATATTAAATCATGATGAAATATATTGTTTTTTTATTCAATTTGTGTGGGTTTGGAGGTGAGTATTGGTTATAAAGAGAGTTGATGGTCTTGTATTATTAATACTAATTGTTTTAGCTTGTTGGGATTGATTTTATAGATCTGGTGGTATATTGTTTCATATTATAATCTAGTTCAATTTCTTGTTTGGTTTTTATACAAGACATGGTTTTTCATTTCATGTTTCCCACTTTTTTATATTACCATGTCATATACTAGCTTAGGTGGATTGTCTAGTTGACTTCGGTTTCCCTATTACCTTATATTTTGTTGATGGTATCCTTAATTAAGATTAACGTAGGAAAAATATCAAGTCTGTCAAATTTATTCTAATAAATCATCACCATGAGGTAAAAATTAATTATCATTAATGGTTTTATACATGATATTTATACAGTAAATTTAGATTATTATTATGTAATCATTATTCTTCATAAACAAGATGGTTTTTTCCAATGGTAAAATTCATAGTTAGATAATCCCATTATCTAAAATCTATTGTAACATATTCTTTTAGTTCAAAAAATTCTTTTAGACCCATATAGTGTGGTATCATGGGTATGTGATTTATATTATGAATAAAATCAATGAATAATTCAACATCATTATCAAGTGGAAATAATAATTCATTAGGAAATAATTTAGTTTACTTTTATTAGATAGGTAAATTATCTATCCTCATATCCTCTATCTCTCATATATGTTATTCCCAATCTGATTCCTCAATATTGATCTATTTAAATAATACACAATCTGTGGTTCTTAACATTATTAAGGTGAATGTATTTATCTTGAAACAGAAGTGATTTAATTTTCTCATAATAAAATATAACCTATTCTTTTCTATATTCAAATTCATAATGTTAATTAGAGATCCAATTCACCCCCCAATTATTTTATAGTTAAAAAAGGAAATGAAAATTTTATTTTAAACTATAGAAAAACTATACATTACATTCCAAATTTTCTAATATATTTCTTTTCCATTTATGTCATATTTGATGTTCTAACTAATATTAACATCCTAATGCTATTAGAAAAGTCCATAGTAGACGTTTCAAGAATTAAAGAGATCAAAAAATTCTAAAAAAATAAAATAATATGTGGGAGAACATTGATGATATAACAATATTAAAATCATTCAATGTTATAATTTCCATAATTTTCATAAAAAATTCACAATCCAAAATTCATTGATTATTTTGGGGTATTTTTTATTAATTCATAGGAAAATAATTTGAATCATTTATCACTTCTTTATAACTTAAATACATTAAATCAAATTCTCCTTTTTTCCATATACTGTTGATTCTGGTGGCCACATTTTCTAGACATGAAGTATTTCCCCAAGCCTCTTATAAATATTATTGGATGATTGTTTGTAATAAAATGTCAGGTTTTACACTCTAACTATCATTAATTTTCTATTCTAGATGGGCCTTACACATGTAATTCCCCCATTATATTCTTCTCAATCATTTATTCATAAATGACAAATTCGAAAATTCAATCACCATTTTGATGAGGCTTTCACAATCCCCTCACATGTGGAAAATGTTTGGGAGACTTACTATATTTAAATACTTGAAAATTAATCATTATAGAATAAATTTGCCTTACTCTCAAAGTTACATACATATTTTAAAAAATTCTTCAACACTATTATAAATTTAGATTCATACTCATTAATTATCTCATTATTATCTACTCATTTATTCATGAATTTCATTTCCATAAAATATTACTTCCCTGTATTGAAATAATGCATTATGAAAATTTCTATATGATTATTTATTCCAAGTTTTCTACAATATTATCCTTCATAATGTTTTGAAATAATAAAAACCATTGATTAGTATCTCTCATTAGTTAATAAAATTTCATTAAAATATTCTCAATTTTCATATATCCCAAAAATTGAAAATATTTCTATTGAAATGATTCATTTCTCAACATCGAATATATTGGGGGTCCCAATAAAGGATAGATCATTTTCACCATTAATTGATCTAAGGAAGTTATGTATTGTTATGGGGAAACAAGTAAGTCCATATGTACATGATTATTTATCATTACATGAGCGACATTCCATGGTATATTAATAATATTCTATATTCCAACATTAACTGCATTATATTTCTTATTTGAGTAATCCCTATAGAGGCCTTGATTACTTAAACTATTAGAACTTCATATAGAAAACACCATTTTGTAATAAATTCTAAATAATAATTATATATTCAATAATAATATGAATTATAAATCATATCATTTATGTCCTCTATTATTATTTCATAATTTATTCATATTAAATTTATATCATTTTTAACTATTCTTAAATATTTTATCAAATTTACTAGGGTTTACCCTAAAGTCATTCATTCTCTATCGATGTTATTCAAAATCCAGTTACTGAGGTTTAAAGTTAACATTATCTGATTCGAACTATAACCACCACTAAAATATAGTCACTTAGATTAAGTAGATAATTTATAAATTGATATAGGATACATAATAATACATATGGTTAATTAGTAGTTTAGTAGTCCTTAGGGATCTAGATACACATATATGCATTATATTTATGTTATAAACACTGACAGTACATTATACATAAATAATTATGTAGTTAATATTTCTTTCATTCCACTTGATTTCCATATAATATCATACATATTAATTTTCTTCATCCCATAGGGTAATGGGTAATTTTTTTAATGGTGAGTATAGATTCTCATTAATTGATAATGTGTTAAGTAATCTATATATAAAATGATCAAAGAATACATAATATTTAAAGAAGGAACAAGAAAGAATACATTACAATATATTAATGAATACCTACTAATGAATAACACAATGAATCATAATGAGAATAATTAATAGTATTAGACATCATAACAATAACGTTGAGGCCTTGTGCCAATACATTTTCCTTGAAGGGTAATGAAAATCATGTTACTCTATATTATTTGTCTTGTGAGTTTTACTAGTGTATCAACGGGATATGTAATTCTTGGTAAAAAATTCAGATATATAATAATAATTTTTAAAAACATATAAATATATATCAAAATAGTAAATATATATTTATTTATAAGGCTTTATATTATAGAATTATGTTATATATGAGCAGGAAATTATTTTTCCTAATTCAATAAAATGATATATAACCCTTTGTGGTTATCCTTTAATCAATGATAAAGTATAGAAGCCCTCAATGTAAGGTACATGATAAAAGTAAACAGATTAAATATATGTCAAAGTCACATATTAAATAAATATCATACTTGGAGCTGGATATATCACTATAAAAGAGGATGTATAAATAACAAGACATTTCTATATAAAATTTAATTTCTAAATATAAAAGTTTATCATAATTAGAAATTTATGAAACATATTATATATTAGTGTATAAATAAATCACATAAACCATATAATTAGATAAATATTACTTTATATATTAAAAATTTAACCATATATTTAGAAGAAAAATATATTTCATTAAACAGAACATACATATGGAGATATTAGCCACAAGTAAATAACATGACTACAAGTTGAGAATGCGAAGCGTTATGTTATTCTAAAAATACTATAGTTTAAAAAATTGCTATAAGAATAAAGAAAATGTTTATACCAAATGTAAGAGTTTTTTTAAATGAAATATAAAAACAATTGAGATAAAATCAAGGGAATAAAATGAATAGTATTTGAGAGGTAAATATATTGGGCAATGTCATAAAATTTTATTTCTTCAATGAGTAAGATAGTTTTCAAAAATTAGGCCACTATAATATTAATGTAACCATTGGAATTCTAAAACAACAATTATGAGAAACTATTTTTATAATAGAATAATTAAATAAATATCAATATAAAAATTTTAAATTCACATAAATAGATATGTAATGTTTCAATTCATTTAACGTTAACCAAGTTATTATTTTCAGTAATATGGTTTATAATATTTCTTAAAAACATGTACCTTATATTAAATTTAAATATATAATTTACCTCATATATATATTTATATTATTAAAGTTAATCAAATATTTTAAATTGGTAAATAAAATTTAGTGAGGTTTCATTCTTCATTAAATTTCTGAAATAGTAAAATTTTAGTTTAACAGAAAAATATGATATGTAATATATGCAATGATACTATGATTTATTAATTAAAAAAATATTTCAAAAATATTAGCTTTCATTTTTAAAATATATAGAGTAATATAAAAACCTATGATAATATTTTTCAAATGATATGAAATGTTTTACACAATAAAAACATGATTTTTAACAAATTAAGAGATATATTAAAATTTTATTTTATCAAAAATATATATTTTATAAAATTAATATCTTTTTTTTAATTAGTGCATAACAATTATGTTTGGGTTTAATTGGGTACTTTTTATAAAAAATGAAAAAAAAATAATTGGATTGTTATGCAATGATGATAAAACAATTGAAACATCATGTAAAAATATCATATTGGGTTTAAATGATACCATAATTCAACTGAAAAGATTTTTAATACAATTAATTTATATATATAAGACCACTATTTCATTTATTGATCTTTAAATGATATTATATTCATTATTTTATCTCAAAATACCCATACCCTCCTACTATAAATATACCCTATCATGCACATTTTAAAACCACTTATAAAAATTATACCATAGCAGAAATTATACAAATATTCCCCATATTAACCCCTTCAATATATTTTGTAATATTCTAATCTCGCCACACCCCATATTCTTCTACGATTTGGAACATTTCAATAGAGGATTCCAAAAGAAGAAAAATCATCCCTTCTTTTTTTCTATTATTATTTTTTTCTTCATACTTTTCCATGTATTCATTATTAACTAATATATACTAAAATAAATAATCAGCGTATTACAAAAATATAGGTTTTATAAATATATTTTGTATATGTGTGTAAAAATATATTTATTATTTCCCCTCTCAACATGTCCGTACATGGTCAATTATAACATACACTAGGAGGATATATTTTCTTTATTTTTAATCATGTTCACGGCTATTTAGTGTAGTATATATAATATATAAATTTACACACATAGAAACATGAATAATATATATATATATTATTATTTTTTTGTTTTAGGACATAATGGAGGTCATGGATAAATAATTTAAATATAATTTGAAATATAGAAACAAAAATGGAATGACTGAGACAAAAATATTCTAATGAATATTATATAAAATTACAATTAAATAAATAATTACAATTGAATAAATATTAAATAATTATTTAAAGAAATAAAAAAAATATTCTATAAAAATGTGTTAGAATATATAAGCAGATTATATAGGTTGATTATGTGTGATGACGCGCCCCAAAACCCAATGTAAGAAGTTTTCTCTCAATATTGTTTCTCATTTTGGATTGAATTACTATATTATTATTTATCAACATTATTTTATTATATTATATTATATTATATGGGAATCTATATTTATTTTTGGTTTTATATTTGGACATGTATTTTTTGAAATATTCCAATTTTTTTACATTGATGTTGAAATAAATAACTATATTATCTTAAAAGTTATATTTATTCTACATTATCTCTCATAATCAATGTATAAAATTTCTATTTAATTCCTCATAATAATTTCATATTATTATATATTGGGATTTACATGACTTTATCAAATTTTCACTATTTATTTTTTCATATTGCTCTTGGTATAAAATTGTTTATATGGACGCTTCTAAATTCTAATACTGAAATCTTCCTATTTCTACATTTCAGTTCATTTTTTTTATTCTATCATTCACTACTCTATATGATTCTTACTGAATATTTTTCCACTTTGAATTTATTAGCAGAACATTATATTTATCCTCTTTTTGAATTACATATCCTTCCATTGATTACTTTTGTATTAATTATATTCTATGATGTATGATATTTTTATGATACTCATTTCCATTTCATCATGGGTTATCTATTTCATGGATATTTATTTTTTAATTATCATTTTAGAAATTTCATTCCATATGAAAGAATTGATTTTGAACATATTATAATTTACTGGGTAGTATTTTAATTTAATATCCCTTTAATGCATAGGGTAATGCTTTTATATTAGGAGTTTCTTTGTATGGGATATAGGTAGAGATCCTAACTCAACAGTGTTTAAGTTATTTTCGGTTGATGGTTGTATTTTTTCACAATATAAAAATGTCAATGTCATTGTGAAATAGTATTGTTGTGGGGGATGGATTATGTATCCACCCAGTGTATGAAGAATTCCTACTACATATACACCATTGGTAAAAGTGTATAAATAGTTATATTCCCTTGAATACCTAGATGGATAGATTCTAGATAGAATCTAATAACATAAATCAATTTCCATATCTATCCATTATGAAAGACCCTGATATTGGTTGAAGGAGATGCTTTAGTAATATCTATAGTAGTTTTGAATAACAAGAGTGATGGATATAATGAGAAGTTGTAAGAGCGGTTATCATTAAAAATAATGTGGCTACATGATTGGTGTTTTAGAGTTAAAAGTTGGGAGGATATCATCTATGGGGGATGCTATATTTGGTTTGTGACAACCATGAAAAAACGAATCAATGAATGCTATAATGAAGGTTCAGGTTGTCTAAAATATGATGTAAAAACACGATATTTATGAAATCCAAAAAGTGAGTCTTACATATGATGATAATTTCTTGGGAATAATTTTGTTGTTTTTAAGGTGGTTTAACATTTTCCTAAATTTTTTTGATGCTTTTTGGGGGGTGAGATTAGCTAGATTTGTATTTGAGTAGGCCTGGATAGAAATGAAATGGTATATAAAAATTTAATTCTATATTCTATATATATGAGTACCAATAAAGGAAAATTCATTTATAGAACCATTCTAGTGTAATTGAATCCACATAGCCAACTATCCAACATACACTAATATAATTATCCAAAATTATCTGAATATCCAAATTCAGAGACTGTATATACGAATGATGCCCCCATAGTAGGATAAAATAATGTTCAAAAATTACTCATGTAAGGGATTTTTATAGAGTATCTATACATCATGAAGGAAAATACCGGTGCATATCTAAATTCCTAATGTGCATACCTAAATTATTTGAAATGTAGAGAATGTAGTGAGGCCATATCAACATATGAAATTCTGAACAATATAAGTTAAATCTTTCCAAATTATGTAGACAACCGTGTACCAAATATCCAGATACATGAATTCTATAATGGGATTCACTTAAGGGTATTTTAAGTACGCATTAGTTGAAAATTTATATATTTAAAGAATTCATATTTTGAAGAAAAAAATCAAATCTGATGATACATGAACTATTATTCAAATATTAAAATAAAAAAATTTCCTTGTGTTTTTTATAAAATTTTTGAGAATAAAGAAAATATCATATTTTTCATTGAAAGGGATGATTGATGAAAAATAAAAAAATATATATATTTTATAGAATTATCTAATTCAATTAAATTCATGTCAGATGATGAATGTGTTTTTATTTAATGTTTATAATATCATGATGCCAATTGAATCCATGATTGAATCATTTTTATTGATATATAAATAAAGTGAACACTTGTATTTATTATTTGATACTAAAAATTAAATTTAACACATTTTCTAAAGTAATGATGATGAAAAACTAGAAGACCTATAAATTGTATTTATTTATATACACATACATGATCATGATCGAAGTCTATTTCAGTTCCAAAGTAGAAAATTGAAGGTTATAAATCCACCAAATCCAGATAATGTTTTTTATGTTATAGATCTATTTTTTTATTATACATCTATTTTATTTGTTTAATGGGTTCTATTTAGGTATAGATATGAAGATAAAATTAGGGATACAAGCCAAATATTTAATTACAAAAATATGAGAGATAAACTCCAAAACATAGTATCTAGAATAGTTTCGATAATCCCTGATAATTGATAAAAAATAATTTGAAGAGAATAATGTCAGCTCAGTAAAACCATATTGAACTACTTTCCCTGATGGAGATATTTTGAGGTAGATATATAGAAAAGTGGTGATTCCTAGTGTGGATATTTCACAATGATTCTATTTTTTCTGAAAATTTAAAAGCCTTCCAAGTATATAATTTTTGATAAATGATTTTATTGGGAGAAATTTACTCCTAAATAAAGACACATAGGAATTTTGGAAATGGTGAACATTAAGGGGAAAGAAATAAAAATATGTGAGAAGAAACCAATTCGGTGTGTTAATTATATGATGGATATACCAAGATCTGAGTATGTGTGAAACATATGATGATATCCCTTAAATAATATGAGTATAATATAATCCATTCTATAGTGTAGAATATGTGGAATCATATACTATTTATGAATATTATTATCCTTTATTTATTGAAGTTGAAATAGAAGAATAATGTCAAAGAATATTCAATTCTTAGAGATATGTGGTAAAAGAAGAGTTTTCCAGACATTGACCTTATCTTTATATAAAGATATGATCATTCACAAGATTATGTTTTTGATTTTGGTCGAATATGTGAGAAATCTAGATGAGAATATTCAGTTCATTTCTATTTTTTTGAGTTTGTAGGGACCAAGTTACATGTACGTTTATTAAAGGTTAGTTGGAATTCTAAGACACTACTATAAGTGGAATTAGAGAAAATCATGTAGATTCATTTAAATATTTTACTTAATTATTTACTTACATAAAATTAGAATCATGAAAAAAAGTTCATTAAAATACACATGGGAGAAAATTGGAGCCCATGTGACTCAAGGTATGCTTGGAGTGTGTTGTGCAATGTAGTGAATTTTGCATGAAAATTGTTATGGATGTTCTATGGGAATTAAGATTTTTCAAGTCCTGTGAGACACTGGATTTATAGGTGTGTGATGCACCAAAACCATTTTAATTGAATGTTTATTATAATAATTTTTTTTTTGATTTAAGTGAATAATCAAAAATGAAATTGAGTAGTAATTTGTATTGATCTGTAACGACCTAAACTTTTTGAATGGTATTTTTATTTACTCTTAAACGATTTCATAGAGATGTTAATGGTTAATGCAGAAAAAAGAGTCGATGGCTTCATCCAGTAGACTTGATCCTTATAAATCCCACTTATCAGAGCTTGGGAAGGAGGGGGCATATTTGGTCTTCGCTTTGGACCAAGCCCTGGCCGAACTCCAGCGTGTCAAGCTTGAACGGAACCGCCTATGAGGGAAGTTCAAGTTATTGGAGATTACTACTAGGGAGATGTTATCAGAGCCTACCTCAGATTCTCTCACCATAGCACACCTTACACTTAGGTCATATGTTGGTGTTATAAGGGGCTATGTAATTAGACCATAACAGCCTTCTGTAATCCTTTGATTTAAATAAAAATTGTGATTTCTTCTTATGATAAAGTTTATGAATTTTCTAATGTCCAGATAAATATAGTATGCATATATTCAATGAATTATTGAAAAAGGATATTCTAAAATATTTATGTAAACCTTAAATAATTAATTATGTGTAATGATTTTCAAAAAATGGTCTTCTACAAGTATGTTCAGTACAAAATTTGGATTCTAAAAAGATCAACATAATTTTTGATGAATAGTAAATTATGAATAGTGATTTTATGCTTAGGATTAGTAATATGACCAAATGGATTAGTAATCTCACTTAAATAAAGTATTAATATAATCTAGGCACCTTGATTAAGTAATGTGATTCCATAAAATAGGTAAATAACCGTTTCAGAAATTATTATTCAAGTATAAGTTTTTTCAGGTGAATGGTGTTTTTTGTTTAAAAATTAAATTAAAAATATTTAGAAAATTATGTATATAAAATGGAGTTCATTTTTGAAATTAGAGAATCGATATTTGGTTAAGGTGAAATTTTGGGATTTTTCTGAGAAAGTTGAATTTTTGATGAATAGTGAAAATAAAGTTATTAAGTTACCGGTGTTTAATGACATCATAACTGCATCATGATGATGTGATGAGATATTTTAAGGGTTGTCCGACTAAAGGGGATGAATTATTGTATTAGGGGTCCCATGTGGCCAGAACCATGGGCAAATACCATGGGCAAGCCCATGGTTTTGCGGATACCACCAATGAGGTGTCCCTTGGCCATTAATTCCTTGTCCCCTCATTTTCCCTATAAATTCCCACCCTTTACTCATTTATTTTTCACTCCCAACTCTCCCAAAAATATTATTTGGTCTCATTATCTCCCAAAGTTTCATCCCAAAGGTGCCCCAAATCCCTCAAGGTCTCAACCTTTGAGTTTTAAGAGTTACGTTTTAATGTAAGGGATCCTACCTCTCTCTTCCTTTCCAAGTACTCTCTTTTATGTAAATTATTTTATGCTCCATGTTATTATGTTGTAGGATGTTCTTTTATATTCATCCCACTGTCCTTTTAATTTTCATATGATGAGAGTCCCCCTCTGGCTATCATAAATTCATTTTAAGAATTTTTAAGTGGCGACGTTAGGCTGCCGAATTTTTAAGGGATTCTTTCACCCTTCTCGTTTTCAAAATCTATTTTCATGTCACCTCTTCCAAGTTCCTTTTTTTTATGTTGGGTTATGATCTCTATATCTATCATACTGATATTTTATTTTCATATTAATAGAGACCCCATTTGATCTCATCAATTCTTTTTTTGATGTTTTAAGTGACGTCGTTAGGCTGCCGAATTTACATAAGAGAAATCTTATTTTTTCTTCCTTTAATGTTCTTGATTTCATATGGTATATCTTTAAAATTTCATTACCATGTTTTAAATACTTTATATTCTTCCCCCCTAATGTTTTATGGATCATTTATGAGTGGGTGACCTATGTCCCCTCTCTTTTCAAAGTTTTCTAAAACCTTGTAACATAGCCGTTATGCTGCAGAATTTTCATCTCAAAATGTCTCTCTCTTTTAATCAAATTATTTTATTTTATTAAGTGAATACCCAAAGATCGTTATTATATACGGGTATTCACATATATATATAAATGTTCTATTTTAAATTATGTGGTTTACATACATGAAACCCGCTTTCCTTTTTCTGTGGGTTTAAAGTGACATAAAGATCATGTCTTTAAAACGGTTTTTAAAAAACGTTATGATTATGAAATGAAACCCGATTATTTAATGTTATATGGGTTATTTATGAAATTTTTGATGATTATATATGTGTCTCACATGATAATAGAGGAAAATTTAAGGGTGTTCCCTGATAGTGCTCCAATGCATTGGGTAAAGACTTAATCTCTAGATATGACAATTTTTAACGACGCCTTGGTGAATAACCTTGGTAATTTTTAATGACACCTTGGGGATGGACCTTGGGGAAATGGAAATGATTGTCTATGTTAAATGTTGTAGCCACATCTTAATGTTATTAAATACATTATTTTTATTATTATATGCCTCATTATTTCATTCTCATACCTTAATGTTATTTTTCATGACATTATTGATCTATCTAAAGTTCACATGTAAAATGTTTTCCCTTGTTTCCCTTACCAGGCCTTCTACTCACCCTTTCATTTGATGTATGTCCCTAGGTTATGAGATGCAGTAATGAACCTAGTATGAACATAAATAGAATCCTTTAATGTGTTTAAGAATAATGTTTTATGTTTTCGCGTTTTAATTTCCTGGTTTCCAAGACACTAAACCTTAAAGATCCTCAGTTTTGTAAAATGTGATGAAAAGTTATGTTATAAAAAGGCAGGATGTTATAGTTGGTATCAAAGGTCTGTTTAGTTATTTTTGGAAATTAGGCTATGACAACTTTAGGAATAACCATATAGAAACGTTTAAATATAGTAAATCTTCCTGGTATTTTGGTGAGTATTGAGTTAATGGTTTATCAAACAAATACATCCCTGTCTGAATATGAGCAAGTAGAGGTGGCTCTGGCATAGATGTACATAGGAGAAAAACCTAAAAACACCTCTTTTAGATAGACTTGAATGGGAACTGGTGCATGATAATGGGCCTTGCTGCACTCTTGGTTACGACACTCCCGGGGGATATGTTTGGTTAATCGCAAGCTTTTTATGAATCATTATGAAGGAATTATAGAAAATATAATTGTATAATAATGATGTTTTAAGACGTAGAATTCTCTATAGTTAAGAGATTCATAAATGATACAAGTTTATCACTAAGATTTTATTCTTTTAGAAAATGGCATCCAATAGAAGGAATCGTGAAAATGGTGACCGCAATGGACCATGTGGTGACGGCCCTCCGATGGAAGCCGGAATGGAAACATTCATGCGAATGATGAACCAACTGACTCAAGTTATGAGTAATAACTTGAATCAAGCTGAGAGGCCGATCTCACCAAGAAGGGAACAACTTTCTGTCGAGTCCTTCATGCATTAGCAACCACCAAAATTTAGTGGATCTACTAACCTGTTGGTTGTGGAACAATGGATAAGCTCTATTGAAAAGATATTTTCTGTACTTCATTGTTCGGAACTAGAAAAATTCACCCATTCTGTTTACCTCCTAGAGGGGGAAGCTGATCAGTGGTGGTCACTGATAAAAAACACGAATCCAAGAGGATAAATGGACACCTTGGAGTGGGATGATTTCATGGGAATATTCTTCAATAAGTATTTCCATTATTCGATGAGAACGAGAATGTTGAAATAATTTCTCGAGCTGAAGTAGAAAGAGAATGAATCTGTTGGAATCTACGAGATGAACTTCACAAGGCATTCATGTTATAACTCATGCTTTGCCATGGACTCTAATGGGAATGTTGATAGATTCTTTGGTGGACTACACCCTCAACTGTGGAAGAATCTAGCAAACAGGGACTATGATAGCTACGAAGAAATAGTTCGAAGTTATATGAAAGTAGAACTAGAGTTTGGTGATGCCCAGTGGTCTCACAAATATAATGTGAAGAAGAGAACTCTAGAACCAAGCCTGGGATGAAGATTTGATCAGGGAAGAGGTGGAAATCAAATGCAACTTACAACATGCAATAAATGTGGGAAGAATCATTTGGGGCGCTGCTTGATCGGAAGTGGAAGGTGATACAAGTGTTGCAAAGGTGGCCATATTTCTCGGAATTTTCGTAGTGAGGTGAAGCCTCAACTTCCCAACACTAAAAACAGAGAAAATATGGTTATGTCCCTACCTGAGGTCCAATGCTTCATGTGTGGATAGCTTGGACACTTTGATAATCACTGTCCAAATCCAAGGGCAGTGGAGGGGAATCACCATCAAGCTCAGCAAAGGCCAGGGGAGAAAGGTCGTTCTTTTTCTATCAAAAAAACTAAAGTTGAAGCTTCGAATGACGTGGTAGAAGGTACTCTTGTTTTCCTCTAAAAACTAGCAAGTACTTTTTTGATACTGGTTCTACGCATTCCGTTATTTTCTCCAAGTTTGCAAAGAATATAGAATCAATTCCGGAACTGCTAGAGGTAGAGTTGTCAGTCAAGACTCCAAGTGGGATTATCCATGCATCAACAGTGTTTAGAGACTCTAGTGTTTACTTTAGTGAGAACAATCTTATCACAAATATAGTAGTCATTCCTATGTTGGAATTCGACGTTATACTAGGGATGGAATAGCTCTCAAAGTATAATGATAAGATCAAATGCAGAAGTAAGGAAATATCAGTAGTCATGAATGAACTACCTATAATTATCTTTTGAGGAGAGATATACCAACCTGATCCATGTCTATAGGCACCTCCTATAGCCTTCTTTATGGAGTTAATCGACAAGGATGAAGAAGGAAAAGGAATTTTTCAAATAGAAGATGTTCTGATTGTTCAGAAATATATGGACATATTTCCTGAGGAGTTACCTGGACCTCCCCCAGAAATGGAGGTAGAGTTCGCCATTGAACTCGTACCTAGATCTCAACCTATATCAATGACCCCGTATAGAATGGAAAATGTAGAGCTAGAAGAGTTAAAGAAACAACTCCAAGACTTGTTGGAGAAAGGGTTTATCTGACCGAGTGTGTCTCCTTGGGGAGCACCAGCTCTCTTTGTGAAGAAGAAGGATGGATCAATGCGGCTATGAATTGATTATAGAGAACTGAACAGGATCACAGTGAAGAACAAGTACCCTCTTCCAAGAATTGATGATTTATTTGACCAACTTCATGGGGCTCAATTCCTCTCCAAGATTGATCTTCGATCTGGTTATCATCAACTGAGGGTGAAGAAGGGAGATATTCCAATGACAGCCTTCCGATCAAAATATGGGCATTATGAGTTTACTATTATGACCTTTGTCCTAACTAATTCTCCAACTATTTTCATGGATTTGATGAATAGAGTATTTAAGGACTACCTTGATATCATTGTGGTAGTTTTTATTGATGATATTTTGATATATTAATAAAGTCACGAGGAGCATGAAGATCATCTAAAGGTCATTTTGAAAACTCTTTGGAATGAGAGGCTCTTTGGAAAGTTCAGAAAGTGTGAGTTTTGGTTACAACAAGTGGCTTTCTTGGGGTACATAGTAACCAGTGAAGGAATATCAGTTGACCCTACAAAGAAAATGGTTGTGGAGGAGTGGCCTCAACCCACAACAGTAACTGAGATTCATAGTTTCCTTGGTTTAGCAGGATATTATAGGAGGTTTGTGAAAAACATTTCATGGCTTTGTAATCCACTAACCATGTTGACTTGAAAAGGGGTTAAATTCATATGGACAAAATAATGTGAGGAAAGTTTCCAGGAGCTAAATAAGGGATTAGTTACTACACCTATGTTAACACTACCCTCTATCGGAGAAGGATTCTTTATTTTTAGTAATGTATATCTAAAATGGCTTAGGATCATCCTCATGAAAAATGACTAGGTAATTTCTTATGCATCTCAACAGTTGAAGATTCATGAGAAGAATTATCCTACGCATGATCTAGAGCTAGCGGAAGTTGTTTTTTCTATAAAGATATGAATGCACTATCTTTGTGTGGAGAAATGTGATATATACATTGACCAAAAAAGTTTAATGTATATTTTCACACAGAAATAATTGGACATAAGGAAAAGGAGATGGTTGGAGCTTATTAAAGACTATGATTGTTCAATTCATTATCACAATGGAAGAGCAAACAAAGTCACAGAGGCATTAAGCAGGAAAGACCCTATTGTTCTGGCAACAATGAGGATCCTAGGAGAACCCTTGATTAAAGATCTAGTAAAGTTGGACATGGGAATTTTAAGGGAAGGGAAATTATCAACCCTATCCCAAATTATTTATCAACCTTCATTACTAGATAGGATCAAGAAGGCTAAAAAAGAAGATCATTTTTTGCAGGAGAAGTTTGAGGCTGTGAAGGATGGGAAGTTTTCTGATTTCAATATTGATCAAGAAGGTGTACTGATATTTTGTACAAGACTATGTGTTCCATCTATTCAAGAGATAAAGAAAGATAAGATGGATGAAGCTCATAGCTTGAACTTCTCTATACATTCGGGAAGCACAAAATTGTATAGAGACCTTTGTGATCATTATTGGTGGGATAACATGAAGAGGGAGATTGCTGATTACACTATAAGGTGCTTGGTGTGTCAATAGGTAAAGGCAAAATGACAACTTCATAAGGTGGTATTACAATCGCTACCCATACCAGCATGGAAGTGGGATAATATCACTATGGACTTTGTCACTGGTCTCTTAAAAACATACAAAGGAAACAATGCGATATGGGTTATTGTGGACCGTCTCCCCAAGTCTTTCCATTTTATCTCCATTTGGGAAGATTTCACATTGGATAAACTTGCCACGACATACATGAAGAAAGTGGTAAGGCTGCATGGGGTACCACTATCCAACATATATGATCGTGATCCAAGAGTCACATCAAAATTCTGGAGAATTCTTCAACATGCTCTGAATACTGAATTAAATTTTCGTACGGCCTATCATCCTCAAACTGATAGCCAATCTAAAAGGACTATTCAAAAACTTGAGGACATTCTGAGATTATACTCAATGGAATTTAAAGGTGGATGGGATCAACACCTCCCCTTAGTTGAGTTCTCATACAACAACAGCTTCCATTCGAGTATTAAAATGGCACCCTATGAAGCTCTGTATGGAAAGCGATGTAGAACTCCTACTTGTTGGGATGAAGCTGGTGAGAGAAAGCTTCTTGGGCATGATATTGTGCAAGAGATGACAGAAAAGGTTCATGCCATCCAAAAACACTTAAAGGCTGCTCAGAGTCGGTGGAAGAGATATGCTGACAACTGTCGAAGGGACTTGGAGTTTGGTGTTGGCGACAAAGTCTTCCTTCGAATTTCTCAATGGAAGAGAGTCATGCGGTATGGAAAGAAAGGGAATCTCAGCCCTAGGTACATTAGCCCCTATGAAATCCTTGATCACATAGGAGCAGTGGCCTATTGTCTAGCACTTCCACTGAACCTAAGTCAAGTTCAAGATGTCTTCCATGTATCTCTCTTGAGGAAGTTCATACCCGACCCTTCGCATGTACTGATCCCAGAGGTGGTACAACTAGAACATGACCTCTCTTATGAGGAGCGGTCAGTGGAAACTTAGACCGTAGAGGAAAGGTTCTATGCAACAAGACTACCCACCTTGTGAAAGTGTTGTGGAGGAATCATAAGTATGAAGAAGCGACGTGGGAGCCTGAGGAGACAATAAATAAAGTGTACCCTCACCTTTTCGACTGGGCCTTTGGTTTAAAATTTCAGGGATGAAATTTCTTAAGGGGGTAAGAATGTAATGACCCAAACTTTTTGAATGGTATTTTTATTTACTCCTGAACGATTTAATAGAGATGTTAATGGTTAATGCAGAATGAAGAGTCGATGGCTTCATCCAGTAGACTCGATTCTTATAAAGCCTAGTTATCAAAGCTTGAGAAGTATGGGGCATATTTGGGCATTTCTTTGGACCAAGCACAAGCTGAACTATAGCATGTCAAGCTTGAACGGAACCGCCTATGGGAGAATTTCAAGTTAGTGGAGATTACTACTAGGGTGATGTTATCGGAGCCTCCCTCAGATTCTCTCACCATAGCACACCTTACACTTAGGTCATATGTTAGTGTTATAAGGGGCTATGTAACAAGACCATAACATCCTTGTGTAATCCTTTTATTTAAATAAAAATTATGATTTCTTCATATGATGAAGTTTATGAATTTTCAAATATCTGGATAAATATAATATGCATATTTTTCATGAATTCTAGAAAAAGATATTCGAAAATATTAATGTAAACCTTAAATAATTAATTATGTGTAATGATTTTCAAAAAATGGTCTTCTACAAGTATGTTCAGTACGAAATTTAGAGTCTAATAACATCAACATAATTTTTGATAAATAGTAAATTATGAATAGTGATTTTATGCTTAGGATTAGTAATGTGACCAAATGGATTAGTAATGTAAAGACCCGTAAAATTCAAGGGAAATTTTTTCTTAATTTTTTTGGAATTTTAAAAGAGCGCGGTTTCTAATGGCACCTGATTCCGAGACCCGGTGTGCCTGGATTCATTTTTCAAAGTTTGGCTCGGGTACGTTCAGTGAACGAACGAGCGGGATTTTCTATCTTTTTAACCGGTGCCCGGAATCGAATTTAGAGGGCACCGATGGAACCGCAGCGCCGGTAATTGCTTAGGAACTCCAGTTCTAGAGTTGCATTGTCACGCGTGTGGATGATAAAAATTGTGGAAGTTATTTTATAATTATTCTACAAATTTTTATCTTTTTTATAAGTGTTTAGTTCTTGATGGAAGTTGGGTAACCACCCAACTTCCCTTGGTAGGTTATGAGGGTGGTGGGGCCCACACGAACCCCACCCCTTCATATCCTCTAACCCCTCTCAACCCTCACTTTAATTTTGATAACTTAAGTTTACTTAACTTATGAATTTAATATGGTGAGTTACATGTATGTTTTTGAAATTCAAAAAATTGAATTTCAAATGCTTTGTTGTGTTAATAAAATAAGTTTAGAACTTATTTTATTAGGGGTTGGTGTTGGGTTGTTTGAGAGATTTTTGGAGAAAAAGCTAAAGAACATCTTCTTCCTCGACGAAGAACGCGAAGAACACCGTTCTTCAACGAAGAACTTCTCTGCTGAAGAACACGGTTCTTCCGTGACGCCGTATCCGCGACGCGATGTTCTTCTTCCACGTCATCTCTTCCACGACGGTTTTCCGTGACGAAATCGCCGTCAACAACTTCGAATCCTCGCTTCGCGACGTCGACGTTCTTTTCCCACGACGCCCGACCTCCACGACGTTCGTCTTCCGCGGGTCGTTGATGAACACCGTTCCTGAACCGAGGTAGGGGTTTTATTTTAATTAATTTCGTTCATGATTCTAGTTTGTCGATCTTTGTGGTTTTCGAGTAATTGTTATCGAATAACGCGAGGGGGTCGGTCCGCAGAAACACGGCCGACCCTCCTCCTTATTTCATGAATGATTTCTTTGTGGTTGGTACGAGGAAGTGTGGTGTCGTTGCACCACACGGTTTCATGCGGAAGATATGCGTGGCGCCGCCGCACCGTGCCGTGGAAAGAAATTCAAGGACGCGACATCGTCGCGCCGCGTCGAAGAAAACCAAAGATGCCGCGGCCGGAGCAGGGTCACGGCGGAGGGTCGCAGTGCCGTCGCACCGCGCCGGATGACAAAGGCCACGGCTGGTTCTGGGCCGCGGCAGAGCAAGGAGACCGGCGGCCGGACCGGGTCGCCGGTGTCGGCGAGGAAGGGGACCGGCCGTCGCTGGTCCCGTAGAGGCCGGAACAAGCCAGCCAGGGCGGGCCGTCCGGACCGGTGTGCAACCAGGGGTTCAACCCCCGGCCGGCTAGCCATAACGGCCCCCCTTAATTGCGGGGGGCCACGGTTACACAGGGGGGCAGGCACCCCCCCTTTGCCGAACGGCTCGGCCAAAAGCCGAGCCAGACAGCGCGCTGGGTGCGCTGTCCCCAGCCAGACCAGTGCCCGGCCGGTCTGCCAGGCCGGGCCGGGCCGGGCCGACCCGGACCCGGGGCAAGTCAACCCAGTTCGGGCCAATCGGGGGGTCTCGGGCCGGGTCAGTCCGGGCCCGAAACCCCTGTTTTCGGACTATTTGGGTTCAAATGCCCATACTCGGGCTATAGAAGTCTAAACGACGCATCGTCAGCGGAGATGCGATCCTTGGATCGAGATGGTCGTTTCGGAATATCACACTCAAGGTTTCGGAATACTTTGAGTTCGGCCGGGTTGGTTCGTACACGAAACCAACCGGGCCCTCGGAGCGGAAACACTCATATCTTGAGCTACGGGCGTCTGATTGACATGCTGTCAACTTTGTTGAGTTCCTCTTAGTGAGACGGATCTTTTGGCATACTCCGCCCGAAGTTTGGACGCATGTGGAGTACGGTCGGGTTGGTTTTGCCATAAAAACCAACCGGGCCCCTGGGACGAAAAGGCCAATAACTCTCAGACCGGGCGTCCGATCGACACGCCATCTGCGACGTTGAGTTCCTATTGACGATATAGAACTTTTGGATATATCAACTCTAATCTATGTGACAGTTGATGTATCAGCCTCTCGGCTCGTGGAGCGGACCCTCCCGAACGAGCTTGATGTGTGCGGAACCCTAGTGCTGGCTGCGACTGCTACTGCGACGACGACTGTGCTGAGATCCTCAGTGGATTCGACGACGACGACGACAGTACTCAGCGATCCTATGTGGATCAGTGCTACCCATCCTGTGTGGGTCCGATCCTGTGTGGGTCAGCGCTCAGCGGTTCTGTGTGAGCCAGCGCCTACAGATCCTGTGTGGGTCCGATCATGTGTGGGTACTTGCGGGGGTTAGTACCTATCGATCCTTTGTGGGTCCGACGTCTTAGATGGATCAGTGATCATCTCTATCGTCTTTCGAAAAAGTATACCTGTGTGAGCTGAATCCTGTTTGCTTTCCTGTGTGGATTGTGTTGTGTTATCCTGTGTGGATTACATTTTTCTTTCCTATGTGGAATACGTTTACTTTCCTGTTTGGACTGGGTTATACTTGGGCTCGGATGTTGGAGCGTATTGGAATTGATGACTTAGGTATATGTATGGGCATATACCTAAGCAGTGTCGGTTGTTACATCGTGATTGTATCTTTCCTTTGTGGTTTATCCTTTGTAGATTTTGGGAGACCATCGGGGGTCTCGAGGTCCCTACCGAGTAGCTTATACTCACCCCTGCACGGGCTATGCCCTCCCTATGTTGTGTTGGTTGAAGACGATGGACAGCGTTGATCGTGGTTGAGGCTTGCAGAGCAGGACGGTACCTGGAGGTGGACCACTGGGCGGAACGTTCTCGGAGCGAACGGCGGGACCCGAGGAGCAGTGGATCTATCTGTACCCACCCTTCAGGTGGGATTTCCAGTGGACATCTCGGTGTAGCAGCTTTTAATTTTCAGTTGTTGTTTTTCCCTTTCGAGTTGTACTTTACTTTTAGTTTGGGTTTGTATATTGGCCCACTTACCTTTTCCGCACTTACAGTTGTACCTGTTTTTACTTAGTGTTTACTTTTCCGCTTGCTTACTCTGTAGTGCTTGACTACTTTACAAAGGTAATGCCTTCCCTTTTTACCAGGATTTACACCTTGGTGCTAGTCGCCAGCCCCTGGCCTATGGAAGGCGGGCTTGGGGTAGTCACGGCACGGGCCCCGAGGACGGGTCGTGACAAATTGGTATCAGAGGATTTTGGTTCTACCAAGAACTCTGATCCTTTCTATGTGAAGTAATAGTGTTTAGCATATTGAGTGTGGTTATCAGTCCAAGGAGTCCAGTGTTGGTGCGGCGGTCGACGTATCTGTACACCAGGACCCTGACTTCTGATTTCCGACTTATGGCACGGAAACATTGATTGCGTGTGTGTTTCAAGTTTTCTTTATGATTACTTTGTATCAGTTCACCAGGTATACTGTTCTGAACGTGGCGCACCTGTTTCCTTTTCAGGATGGCCCCACGACGGCAGCCAGCTAGGGTTCCAATAGTCGAGCGTGACGACATCCCACCGAGCGACGAGGCCTCGGTGTAGGGCCCTTTGTCAGCAGTGGCATCGGTGGTAGCTCTACCCACCGAGCCCCCGATACTTCCAGCACCAGCTACTGACGATGCATGTCGCCTCAGCGCACTGCATGAGTTCCAGTGCCAGCCACCACCCAGGTTCCGTGGGGAGACGGACCCCCAGGCAGCCGAGGTCTGGCTGGAGGTAGTCGTACGAGTTTTCAGGCTAGTGAGGACACCAGCAGACCTCATGGTGATCCCCGTTGCGAGCCTACTGCATGCAGCAGCGGGCCGATGGTAGAGCATGATGCTCTAGGTGTACGATGAGGCATCTCTACTCTGGACAGACTTTGAGAGCCTCTTCCACTCATAGTTTGTCCCAGCCACCCTTCGTGTGGTGCACATTCACGAGCTTTTTCAGCTGTGGCAGGGCAGCATGACGGTCGCCCAGTACTCGGCCATATTTACTGATCTCTCGCGCTACTCAACCGACATTGTACGGGACCCATTCTTCTAGGCCCAGACCTTTGAGCAGGGATTGAGACACGATATCAGGGAATCGCTGATCTCCCTCATCATTCCGACTCAGACAGGAGTACTGGAGTGGGCCCTTTTGATCGAGAGCTTCCTTGCTGAGTCTACACCAGTGCCGAGACCCACTGCAGGGCGGCACATAGCAGAGTCTTCTGCAGCAGGCAGTCGATGGATGACTCATGGGTCCAGGAAGACCAGACCCTCAGGCAAACGACCTCAGGACACTGGCTTAGCAGTGCGGGGCACACAGCGCGGAGCCAGTCTTTCGAGAGGCAGACAGTGCTACTCGTGCGGCGGGGAGGGCCACATGGATCGTGAATGCCCAACCCGCTGTGCTGAGGAGCATCAGACGGTTGAGGGACCATCGAGGTAGAGGCAGAGGGTCGACTGTGTTGGTCCGCAGGGAGGAGGCGGACGAGGCAGAGGGGCTGGCCGAGCAACAGGTGGTGGGCGACGCTTTGAGGCTCTACCACCACCACCACCAGGAGGTCCACCCCGACCACAGGGAGCTGGCGGGCAGAGACAGGCACAACTCCAGGCAGCGGAGGCCTACGACCACCGCATGGCCGAGATGTTTCGAGGTACTATCTGTGTCTATTCTACCCTTGCTACAGTACTTGTAGACATAGGAGTGAGTCCCTCTTTCATAGCCTCTACCCTTGTTCAGAGCTCGGAGATTCCGACAGAGCCGTTGGCTCGATCCTTACGGCTAGAGACTCCTACGGGAGAAGACTCGACGATTACGCACTGGTGCCGGCAGTGTGAGATTACTCTAGGAGGCAAGATCTTCGGCTGGGATCTTCTTGTAGTGGCGTCGAGGCCTTACGACGTCATCTTGGGCATGGATTGGTTATCTACGGTCCATGCACAGATTGACTGTTTTAGGCGCAAGGTGCGATGTGTACGCAACGACGGGAGCAGGTTCACCTTCACCAGCGAGAAGGGAGCCTTTGAAGCACAAGATGGACTTCCGCAGAGGAGAGGACATCCCATCACTCATCAGTTTGCTAGCCTCATCCTAGGAGCAGTTGACGTGCGGAGTCCTAGTTTTCCTGCAGTGGTGGATCAGTTTGCAGACGGTTTTCCCGATGACGTTCCAGGACTACCTCCTCACAGAGAGGTAGACTTTTATATTGACTTGTACCCCGGGACAACCCCGATATCGACTCCAGCATATCGGATGGCCCCCACTGAGCTTTGAGAGCTACGGGTACAGTTGTAGGACTTACAGGTCAAGGGGTTCATCCGACCTAGTGTTTCACCCTAGGCTTCCCCGATATTGTTCGCCAAAAAGGTGGACGATAGCTTGCGACTTTGTGTCGACTATCGTCACCTGAACCAGGTGACAGTGAGGAACAAGTATCCGCTACCGAGTATTTATGACCTCTTTGATCAGCTCAAGGGTGCACGGTGGTTCTCGAAGATAGATCTCAGGTCAGGTTATCACCAGCTCAAAGTTCGAGATGAGGACATGCAGAAGACGACCTTCAGATGTCGGTATGGCCACTATGAGTTCTTGGTTATGCCCTTCGGCGTAACCAATGCTCCATCAGTGTTCATGGCCCTCATGAACAAGATATTTCATCCATACCTTGATCGATTTTTCGTGGTCTTCATCAACGACATTTTGATCTACTCGACGACTAAGGAGGAGCACGCCTACCACTTACGGGTTGTACTAGACACACTCCGAGAGCACCAGCTTTATGGGAAGCTCTCTAAGTGCCAGTTCTGGATACGTGAGTTCCACTTCTTGGGACACGTTATCTCTGAGGCGGGAGTTGCAGTGGATCCTATAATGATCGAGGCAGTGTTAGCTTGGGAGCCACCCAAGAGCGTGACAGAGGTGCGGACTTTCTTGGGACTAGCTAGATACTACCGGAGATTTGTGCCAGACTTCTCCAGAGTTACGGCACCACTTTCAGCTTTGACGAAGAAGGGGAAACCCTTCGTATGGTCAGACAGATGTTATCAGAGCTTCCAGGAGCTGAGACAGAGATTGACCAGCGCACTTATCTTAAGGTTGCCTGAGGAGGGAGTAGGGTACGTAGTCTACTGCGATGCATCAGTGACCGGACTCGGATGTGTCCTGATGCAGGAGCGGTTAGTGATCGCCTATGGATCACGTCAGTTGAGGCTGCATGAGAAGAACTACGCTACCCATGACCTGGAGTTAGAATTAGTGGTCTTCGCCCTGAAGACGTGGCGACACTATCTGATGGGCGAGCGCTTTACAGTCTTTTCTGACCATCAGAGTCTCAGGTACATCTTCTCACAGAAGGACCTGAACCTGAGACAGCGGCGATGGCTCGAGTTCCTCTAGGACTATGACTTTGAGATAGTTTATACTCCTGGGAAGGGGAACGTAGTAGCCGATGCCCTCAGTAGGAGGACGAGCATTCAGATACTTAAGGAGGCATAGGAGCAGCTAGCCTCTTTGCAGGTATCCTTCGTGGATAGAGATGGAGCAGCTGTCCTTCAGTCTCTCACAGTCACTCCTCCACTTCTACAGCAGGTCAGAGAGACACAGTGTGGAAACGCTGACTATGAGACGCAGCGTGCACAGATATCCTCAGGACAGGGACCTGATGGTTTCTCCTTTGGAGCAGAGCACGACATCCTTTTCAGAGGACGTACCTTGGTACCAGTTGCTTTATGGGAGGAGGTTCTGAGAGAGTTTCACACTTCTCCTTTGGTGGTACATCCCGGAGTGGTGAAGATGTACCAGGAACTTAGACGACAGCACTGGTGGCCTGGCATGAAGAAGGTTGTGGCAGAGTTAGTTTCTCAATGCCTCACCTGCCAGCAGGTGAAGGCTGAGCACCAGGTACCAGCAGGCTTGGTACAGCCCTCGGAGGTTCTGGAGTGGAAGTGGGACGGCATATCTATGGACTTCATGACTGGAATTCCACGTAATTCCAGAGGTCACGACTCCATTTGGGTTATTGTTGACCGACTCACCAAGTCGGCACACTTCTTACCCATCAGAGAGCAGGGCTCAGTGGAGAGCTTGGGACGACTTTATGTTCAGGAGATTGTACAGCTTCACGGTGTGCCATCTTTTATTGTCTCTTATTGAGATGCTCGTTTTACTTCCCGGCTTTGGAAAGGGTTGCAGGGGCATTTGGGACGCAGCTACGTTTGAGAACCGCCTTTCACCCTCAGACGAATGGCCAGACGGAGAGGACCATTCAGACTCTCGAGGACATGCTCCGCGCTTGTATCCTTGACTTTGGTCGTAGCTGGGAGGACCACCTACCCTTGGTGGAGTTTGCATACAACAACAGCAACCACTCCACCATCGGGATGGCACCGTACGAGGCGTTGTACGGACGACCTTGCAGATCTCCATTGTGTTGGGCAGACCCTGGGGAGTCAGCACTTGTGTGACCGGAGACAGTCCCGGCCACAACAGAGAAGGTCCAGGTCATCCAAGAGTGGATGAGGAAAGCCCAGAGCCGGCAGAAGTCATACGTTGACAGGAGGCGGAAGCCACTATATTTCGAGGATGGCGACCACGTCTTCTTGCGAGTCTCAACTCGACGTGGATTACGGAGATTTGGCCGAGGTGGAAAGTTATCTCCGCGCTTTATCGGACCATTCCAGGTCCTCAGCAGGATTGGCGAGGTGGCTTATCGCCTGTCTCTACCACCTCAGTTGCACCGGGTGCACGACGTCTTCCAAGTATCTTAGGTGAGGAGATACGTGCACGACCCAACGCACATAATTGACCATGGGGAGCTTGACGTTGACGATGCGGCGACTTTTATAGAGGTCCCGGTGGAGATCGAGGATCAACATGAGTGGGTCCTACGTGGATGGTTGATTCCTCTTGTGCGCATCATATGGCAGCACGGGAACCTCCAGGAGAGAACTTGGGAGCGGGAGGCTCAGATGTGTGCTCAGTACCCTCATTTGTTTCCCTAGTTTTGATGTATCTTTATGGAGACGTAAAGCCCTGAGGTGGGAGTAATGTAAAGACCCGTAAAATTGAAGGGAAGTTTTTTCTTAATATTCTTTGGAATTTTACAAGAGCGCGGTTTCTGACGGCACCTAATTCTGAGGCCCGGTGTGCCCGGAATCAATTTTCAATGTTTGGCTCGGGTACGTTCATTGAACGAACGAGCAGGATTTTCTAACTTTTGAACCAGTGCCTTGAATCTAATTCTGAAGGCACCGATGGAACCGTAGCACCGGTAATTGCTTAAGAACTCCTGTTCTGGAGTTGCTTTGTCAGGCGTGTGGATGATAAAAATTGTGGAAGTTAATTTATAATTATTCTACAAATTTTTATCTTTTTTCTATGTGTTTAGTTCTTAATGGAAGTTGGGTAACCACTCAAACTCCCATGGGAGGTTATGAGGGTGGTGGGGCCCACACGAACCCCACCCCTTCATATCCTCTAACCCCTCTCAACTCCCACTATAATGTTGATAACTTAAGTTTACTTAACTTATGAATTTAATATGGTGAGTTACATGTAAGTTTTTGAAATTCAAACAATTGAATTTCAAATGATTTGTTGTCTTAATAAAATAAGTTTAGAACTTATTTTATTAGGGGTTGGTGTTGGGTTGTTTGAGAGCTTTTTGGATAAAAAGGTAAGGAACATCTTCTTCCTCGATGAAGAACGCGAAGAACACCGTTCTTCAATGAAGAACTTCTCCGCCGAAGAACAGGGTTCTTCTAAGACGCCGTATCTGCGACGCGACGTTCTTCTTCCGTGTCGTCTCTTCCATGACGGTTTTCCGCGACGAAATCACCGTCAACGAATTCGAATCCTCGCTTCGCGACGTCGACGTTCTTTTCCCGTGACGCCCGACCTCCGCGACGCTTGTCTTCCGCGGGTCGTTGACGAACACCATTCCTGAACCGAGCTTGCTGTGTGTGGAACCCTAGTGCTGGCTACGACTGCTACTACGACGATGACTGTGTAGAGATCCTGAGTGGATTTGATGACGACGATGACTACAGTACTCAGCGATCCTATGTGGATCAGTGCTACCGATCCTGTGTGGGTACAATCCTGTGTGGGTCAGCACTCAGTGGTTCTGTGTGAGCCAGCGCCTACAGATCATGTGTGGGTCTGATCCTATGTGGGTCTTTGCAGGGGTTAGTACCTATCGATCCTTTGTGGGTCCGACGACTTAGATGGATCAGTGATCATCTCTATCGTCTTTCGAAGAAGTATACCTGTGTGAGCTGAATCCTATTTGCTTTCTTATGTGGATTGTGTTGTGCTATCCTGTGTGGATTACGTTTTGCTTTCCTGTGTGGAATATGTTTACTTTCCTATGTGGACTGGGTTATACTTGGGCTCGGAGGTTGGAGCGTATTGGAATTGATAACCTAGGTATATGTATGGGCATATACCTAAGCAGTGTCGGTTGTTACTTCGTGATTGTGTCTTTCCTTTGTGGTTTATCCTTTGTGGATTTTGGGAGACCTTCGGGGGTCTCGGGGTCCCTATTGATTAGCTTATACTCACCCCTGCATGGGCTATGCCCACACTACATTGTGTTGGTTGCAGACGACGGACAGCGTTGATCGTGGTTGAGGCTTGTAGAGCAGGACGGTACCTGGAGGTGGACCACTGGGCGGAACGTTCTCGGAGCGGACGGCGGGACCCGAGGAGCAGTGGAGCTATATGTACCCACCCTTCAGGTGGGATTTCTAGTGGACAGCTCGGCGTAGCAGCTTTTACTTTTTAGTTGTTGTTTTTCCCTTTCGAGTTGTACTTTACTTTCAGTTTGGGTTTGTATACTGGCCCACTTACCTTTTCCGCACTTACAGTTGTACCTATTTTTACTTAGTGTTTACTTTTCTGCTTGCTTACTCTGTGGTGCTTGATTACTTTACAAAGGCAATGCCTTCCCTTTTTACTGGGATTTACGCCTTGGTGCTAGTCGTCAGCCCCTGGCCTATGGAAGGCGGGCTTGGGGTAGTCACGGCACGGGCCCCGAGGACGGGTCATGGAATGTAATCTTACTTAAAAAGTAGTAATATAATCTAGGAACCTTGATTAAGTAATGTGATTCCATAAAATAAGTAAATAACCGTTTCAGGAATTATTATTCAAGTATTAGTCTTTTCGGGTGAATGGTGTTTTTTAATTAAAAATTAAATTAAAAATATTTAACAAATTATTTTTATAAAATGGAGTACATTTTTGAAATTAGAGCATAATATTTGGTTAAAGTTAAATTTTGGGATTTTTCTGAGAAAGTTGAATTTTTGATGAATAGTGAAAATATAGTTTTTAAGTTACGGGTGTTTAATGACATCATAACTGCATCATGATGATGTGATGAGATATTTTAAGGGATGTCCAACTAGTAGGGATTCATTATTGTTTTAGGGGTCACATGTGGCCAAAACCATGGGCAAATACCATGGGAAAGCCCATGGTTTTGCCAATACCACCAATGAGGTGTCCCTTGGCCATTAATGCCTTGTCCCCTCACTTTCCCTATAAATTAACTCCCTTTACTCCATTACTTTTCACTCCTAACTCTCCCCCAACGAATATATGGTCTCATTACCTTCCAAATGGTCCTCCCAAGGTGCCCCCAATCCCTCAAGGTCTCAACCATTGAGTTTTAAGAGTTACATTTTAAGGTAAGGGATCCTACCTCTCTCTTTCTTTCCAAGTACTCTCTTTTATGTGATTTCTTTTATGCTCCGTGTTCTTATGTTGGAGGATGTTATTTTACATTCATACTAATGTCCTTTTCATTTTCATATTATGATATTACCCCTCTTGCTATCATCGATTCATTTTAATAATGTTTAAGTAGAATCCTTAGGCTACCGAATTTTTAAGGGATTCTTTCACCCTTCTCGTTTTCAATATCTATTTTCATGTCAAGTATTTCAAGTTCATTTTTATTATGTTGGGGTATGATATATATATCAATCATACAGATATTTTATGTTCATATTATGAGATAACCCATTTTATCTCATCATTTCTTTTTATTATGTTTTAAGTGACGCCGTTAGGCTGCCGAATTTTCATAAGAGAAATCTTATATTTGTCTTCCTTTCATTTTCTTGATTACATATAGTAAATCATTAAAATTTAATTACTATGTTATTAAATTCTTTATATTATGTCCCCCTACTATTTTATATATCATTTATGAGAGGGTTACCTATGTCCCCTCTCTTTTCAATGGTTTCTAAAACCCTGTAACATAGCCGCTATGCTACAGAATTTTCATCTCAAAATGTCTCTCTCTTTTTCTCAAATTATATTATTTTATTAAGTGAATACCAAAATCTATTTATTCTAAAGGGTTATTCACACATATATAAAAATTTTCTATTTTAAATTCTAGTATTTACATATATGAAACCCTCTTTCCATTTTCTGTGGGTTTAAATTGACATAAAGATCATGTCTTTAAAACAGTTTTTTAAAAACATTATTATTATGAAATGAAATCCATTTATTTAATGAAATTTAGGTTATTTATGAAATTTTTTATGATGATATATGTGGCTCACATGATAATAAAGTCAAATTTAAGGGTACTCCCTGATATCACTCCAATTCATTGGGAAAAGAATTAATCTCTAGAGATGACCATTTTTAACGACGCCTTGGTAAATTACCTTGGTAATTTTTAATGACACCTTAGGGATGGACCTTGGTGAAATGGAAATGATTTTCTTTGTTAAATGTTGTAGCCACATCTTCAAGTTCTTAAATATGTTATTTGTATTATGATATTCCTCATGATTCCATTCTCATGCCTTAATGTTCTTTTTCATGAATTTATTGATCTATCTCAAGTTCACAATTTAAATGTTTCCCCTTGTTTCCCTTAGTGGGCCTTCTACTCACCCTTTTTTTTATGAATGTCCCTAGGTTATGAGATGCAGTAATGAACCTAGGATGAACATAAGGATAATCCTTCCAAGTGTTTAAGAATAATACTTTATGTTTTCATGTTTTAAGTTCCTGGTTTCCAAGATAGTAAACCTTAAATATCTTCACTTTTGTAAAATGTGATGAAAAGTTATTTTATAAAAAGGCGAGATGTTATATGATCCTTGTAAAAAAAATTTCATTTTTTCTCCTTTATTTTAATTCATATTATTGATGATTTAATTTTTTATCTATGATAAATATAAATAAAATTACAACAATTAGAGGATTAATTCATAAGGGGGTAAAATAATTCATTATGATTTCGGAATTAGTAAACGTATTTTTCAGCTAATTCACCACCTATCAGGTGTCTATACTAGTCCAATGACTGTAATAATTAACATAAGAGGTAACATAACATTTAATTCAATATATGTTTATTACTCAATGGATTTTATTTAAATTTATGTAGTACATATTGTATATTATTGATGAACAAACACATATGGACAATTTAGATCTGATAACTATCAAAAAAATCATACACGTCTCTACCAAGACTATTTGATATAAGAATAATAGAGAGGTTAAGAAGAGAATAAATAAAAAAAAATAAATTGTAAATACTGTAAGAAAAGAATCATCATGTAAGGACCTAAACATCAGAATATCATATTCTAGTATCTATAAACATGAATTAACTTTCTTAAAATCTCATGGGTGTTTTCAGTTTATAGTTTTATAAAATTAGGACAACCTTTAACATAGTAACCCACTAAATTACAAATGGATACTTTTAATCTGTATCAATTATTCTCCTAATATAATATTATTTTAAAATAACATATAAATTTTTCATGGATTATATTATCTCATATTATTATTTACCTCATCACTATCCTTTCTCATCATTAAATTCATATGGAAAACATTTTAAATTTTGCTATGAGAGTATAAAGCTCAGTAAGGGACATAAGGAATGAAAACATTAAGTCTAGTGAAATATATGAAAACCTGTATAAATTGTAGTTTAATAATAAATATCATTTTAGTATATTAAATAAATCCTTTTTACATTTCAAAAAAACATTTCACAAAAAACATTTAAAACCCATAAAATGATAATAAAAACACTTTTTGGAACTTAGAGTATCATACTCATAAGACCATTTCAAAACCCTTTCCATTAGAATAAATATTCAGGTGAATTCCATTATAATTATTTGAAAAACATAATCATAAAAAAATAATTTATTATATATAATGGGGCTCACCATTCATATATGTTATATCAGGCTTACACATTTTTGATGAGCAATAATGGGGCTCAACCTTTTGTATCAGTTATATCTGTACCACCCCTGAGAAATAATAGTGAACTACCAATCGTAAAAAAATTATTGAGAGAACCTATTTTTCATATAATTATCAAGTGACATATCATGAAGAAAAAATATTTTCAATGCCCCTTTTCATCATAAAACCCCTTTTAGAAGTACATAAAATAAAAACACATACGGGATATCAAAATACACTTTTATTTTAAAATTATCTTTTAAAATGGAGATACTACATACAAAACAAAGAAAAAATTTTAATTAAAAATAACATTTCAAACATATAAATGAAACATCATATCATTAAATTGTTATGGTGGTGGGAAAATCCTCTAATGGTTTATAATTTCAAAAAATATTCCTTATATATGTTTATCTTAAAAGTCATAATGTACCTCATTTTCAAAACAACAAAATACCCCTTTCAAATTTTATCTGAAAAATTCAAACATAGAAAAAATGATTTTAAAAATCATGGTATAATAGTTAATTCATTTAGTAAATTGTTTTTTTCAAATCATGGACATGGAATAAAAATAGTGTTTTGAGGAAATATTTTAAAAGATACATATTAAAATAATGTTTCTTGAATTGAATCAGAATCCCCACATAATTTCATTATCATCTCGAATAAAAACGTTAGGTTAATAATTTAATTTCATTAAAACAATTATCATGTTTTCTATTTCATTTCATATCAGTTTTTTTCATGTTATATATATTTACATAATCACTCAAGTTCACTTTGGATGTTTTGATGATATTTGGTTCATATGTTTAGAATGAATTTGGTTGGTTGACTATGGTCAAAGTGATAAACATTCAATAGTCACTAGAATAATATTAATTGGATAATTATAAAATTTATACATTATTTATAATTTTAAATATAATCATTAAATAGGATTATAAAAAATTAACTACAATACAATAATGGAGATTGTATGTCATATGTATTAATGATTAATATTTATATTTTTCTCTGAATATTATTTAAAGAATGAATGTACCATTTATCAATATAAAATTAATATAACATCTTATATATAATATTAATTCTCAATATATACTTATTTTCAACAATCATGTGAAGATGTGAGGAAAAAAATCTCATTGATGTGAGGAGGAGGTTGTCCACACGTACGCATGAATATCGTTATCATTTTTCTTTGCGTGTAATGGTATGAATATAATTGATAGATTATATATTTATAATAATAAATATTTCATTAATATAATATATAAAATTTATTTCCACGATTATAATTATCCTTGTGAGACGGTGATGGAAAACAAATTACATCAGTTCGTACGACGGTGGTCTTTCACAACACTAATGACGATTTCAGTTACGATTTGATGGATAGGAGACATATATTGGTTATTGAAGTAACATAAAAACACATATGAATATGGAATAAACACGTGTTATTGTTTTTTAATGTTTTAAAATTGTTTGACAGTTGTGGAAGAAGAAAGAAAACATAATCATGCAGATAAGGACTATACATATTATTTGGAAAACCACATTTTCATAACACCTTGATCCCTAGAAAATTGATATTATAACTATAAAAAAACATCTATATTTAGGTGATGGATTATATTAATGTATTTTGGTAGTTATTAGATTAAATACTGTAGTTTATAGTTTGATTTAATGAGAATAATAGTTTAGGTTTTCTAAGAGATGGGAGATACACTCTTGGAATTTTTTGAAATATTAAAAAAAATTAATTTTCAATTCCAAATGAATAAATCGTTAGTTTTTATTTTGATTAAGGTTAAAAATAGAATATAAAAATTAAATTTATACATTTTTTTACTATATTTATACCATTATCTATTGATTTTAACCCATATTTAACCCCATTTACTCTTTCCATGACAGCATGGATGTTTAGTCTTTGAGGGTCAATATATTTACTATAAAATAAAATAATACTAATAAATAGACCATGGATGATATTTTTAACCTTATACAAATCCCTTGGTCTATTTTAATATTTTAGGAACATTATATCATTCAATGTAATATTATTTACTATAAAATGTCCATAATTTCAATTTTTAGAACTATTAATTAAATTGAATTTAATAATATAAAGTTAATAATAATAATTAGAACAGATTAATTCAAAAAATCCTTAACATTTCAAGTTCATATATAAGATTATATATCCTACTAATTATCTACTTTATATATTTAATTTAATATGTTTAATATCATTTATTTGATATTTCTCTTAATTGAATAATTACTACATCGGTATTGGGTATGAAATTATGGTAATAGTTAATTCTCAAAAAATTAAAAATAAATAACCATGATGAAGATGAATATGTTATATTTCAAAATAATATTTATAGTCTAACATATAATTTTTATTACACAATATTAATGATTTTAAAATTATTAAATATAATATGGTGTCATGTTTAGTATCAAAAAAATAAAATACTATAAAGGTCATAATCTCATTCATGAGGCCCAAAAAGGACATTAATTAACTATTTGATGATTATTATTGAGATATAGTCATCTAATAAGATTTTGTGTATCTTAATTGTTTTTATCATTTCTTTTTATCAAAATGTATCTAGTTTACCCTTTACTATGTTAATAAAAATTACTAAGGATATTATTTATATTATCAAAAAATAAAAGATAACAATTAACTAAATTCAAGCTCATTGATTTTAAATATCGAATCCATTTTTATAAATAAAAAACAGATGTTCCAAAAAAAATTACTTAAACATAAAATTGAGTAACACAACCGAAAACCATTTTGAAAAAAATGTCTTTTTTAAATATAAAATGATTTCATACTAAAATATAGTATAAAATTCATTTTAAAAATTAAAAAAGTATTATTTTAAATCAAAATGAAATATTTAACATTTTAAACCGTTCTAAAACATAATTTTACTTCTTAAAAACTTTAAAATAAAATAATTTTTTTAATAAAAATCATTATTTATCATTATTCCTTGAAAAATCAATATTTTTAGACAATTTTCCATCACTAATCAAAATATATTTTTTATATGATTAATTTAAAAATGAAATTTATTTTTTCAAATTGAATTCTATAATTTGAAAATAACGATTTAAAAAAAATTCTTTTAAGAAGTGAGTTTAATAAAACAATATTATTTTTTATTTTCATTATTAATTAATATATTTATAAATATTAGAAATATGTAACTCAAGATCAAAAATTAAAATTAAATTATTTTTATATCATTACCTAGATTTTATGCACTAATATATTTAGGATTTAGTTGTTAAATTTAGTCAAGATCACCCCTCAAGTGAAACAATCTCAAGCTGCGATGAGGGATGTATTGAATCTGGTAAAGAATAATATCTTGAGGTTATGTGTAATTAGATGAATATCCATATTTAAGTATTGATATATTTGTTTAGATTCACTATTGGACTTCATAATAGGAATTTACATCTAGAAAAAGAGGCTGATATAGTGGAAGTATCATTTTCATTGATGATGAACTTAAACAACACTCTCACTATGATTCAAAAATCCAAGAAATAATATATCAGTCATTATAATGAAACAATATCTGTAGTTATTATAATTTTGAAATTTTATGAGTGCAATAGAAATTTATTTATATATATTGTGATGGAATTATTCCACTTTTGGGATAATCTTAACAACTTCTCTATGGATTTCAAGACATTCCAACTATAAGTCAAATTAAAATGGGTGAAAGAGCTACTGATTTACATGGAAAAGAAAAGTAATGTTCATGATGTTCTATGATTTAATATTAATAACGATTGGGAATATTTTTTGTGATTAGTAAATGTTCATAATATTACTCTAAACTATAAATGATTTCAATTTATGTCAATCTAAAAGGTCTGTAATGAAAATATAGAGCTTTTAATTCTATTGAGAAAAGGACTACTACCACACATACATCAGTGGTAAATCCTATATAATATATTTCTCACAATGTTGGCTCAAAAAGTTTGAAATCACGTGGAGAAAGATCAACAATAATCTCTTTTAAAAAGGTATCCCACAATGATAATGAGTTTTTTGACACTTTATTAAATATGTATGATAATACAAAAAAATGTATTTACATATATGCGAGTAAAAAAATAAGTAGAGAACACAAAATATGTCAAGTATAGAGGTGATAATTTCTATGAAATATAACTCCTTAATAATGAACCTAAATGTTTGAATCTAAACTAAAATCACCATGAAAATAGATTTTTACATACTATACCCAACATAAAGAGATGATGATTAACTATAAGGTGTTGGTGTAGCTATAAAATCTATCAAAATGATATAAATTATTTGAATAATATTTTTGTTTATGGAAATAAATGAATTCCTAAATTAAGTTGGAGAAATATTTGTTAAATGATATATCCTAATGTATTGAAGAAGGAATCAAAAATGAATAATATTTTATCCACAAGGTAAAAATTTGAATAACTGTGAATCATATGTGAAATATGAATCATTTATTGTCATACATATGAAACATGATGGTATGATCCTATAAGGTTACATAAATTGGATTAATACAAGACAGAACTAAAAAATGGTGGGTCTAAAGTTATAAAGAAATGAGTTTGTTTCTAGGGTTCAAAATCCTTTCATGATAATTTAACTAATAATTTATTGAAAATGTAATCGAGGAGGTTCAAACTCTAGGGTGTAGACAATTCTACTATTGCAAGAAATCCCACACCAGTGAACACTATAATATAATAATAAAACTTAAGAAATATATGAGAAATTTTAAAATCAAAAGGGAACCAATTAAGGAATTAAATAGTTATATTAGTTTGGATGATAATACTCATTGTAAAGAGTATGAGAGGTTCCAAAAATTGATAAATTAATATTAAAGAGAAATGTATGTGGAAGGTAAAATGTTGTAAAACAGGGTAGAATATAGTGATAATAAATGTATTAAATTATCTTCCTAATTAGAAAAGATGACGAATCATATGGTGAAGTAATTTTGGGGCTCAAATTATAAATCATTCACCAAAAGGAAGGAATCCACACCCAATAATAAGTTTGGGAAAGCTGAATAGAAAGGTATTCTTCAATGTAATTTTGTTAAGGATCATATTAAGGATAATAAAATAATTAGGAATAAAAATAAGTATGTGATTCCCTATAAAGTAATATCATGGAAAACTAAACTGAATGGAAGAATAAATAATTATGGATATTTAAGAGAATTAAATATAAATGCAAGTGTATTGAGATAGAAATATCTTCACCAATGTTGTAACTATGGAGTACATGATATTTTACCTTATTAATTAATCAATAGTTCTTATCTTTCAATTTTGGGTATTAATGGTTAAGTCTCAAGCAGTATATTATACACATAAAACTATGTAAGGGGTGAACCTGGTTAAGTGAAAGCTACTATAGGTTTTTGACACTATTAAAATATGGAAAAATAGATAGCCACAACATTTTTTTATATGAATGAAGATACAAATTCAGATATTATTCTTTTGAATGAAGCTCCACATGGCCAAATAAAAATAAGCTGCTGAATTCAAAATTAAAGGGATTTCCATAGAGTATCCAAATATCACATATCCTAATTGTAATTCTTATCCAAATTCAATATCCCCATACCAAAATATAGTTCGTCATAGTTTAATTCTACTTAACTTGATACAGATATTAAAATTTTATTGTGTAAGGGAATTCTTGTCGTCATGAAAAGATACCCACATATGAGATATCTAGTCAGATAAATTCCTCACTAGAAAGAATTTAATAATTTTTTTTCATTCTGTGTTAAATTATGAGGATTCCTCAAATTTACAATAGGAATAATAAAGTCATATTTAAGGATGATGATGTAGTTCTTCATTGATTCAAATATCACAAACACCATGAGTGTTGTGTGATCCCAACATGGAGACTAATTATTACATGATCTTCATCCGTTAAAAGGTAAAATCAAAGATAAATGTTAAATAAAGTTTTTATAATTCTACAATTTGGATGTAATAATATCTTTTAATTCATGTGATTCAATTTCATATTTAGAATATCATGATGTGACTTTCTCTATAACAATTTAATGTTTAAATTTAATGATGACTATTTTTAAACAATATTGGTGAAAACATGAGGGTCTAAAAGTGGCTATTTTTTTATGGATATTTTTATGGAGGAATGAAAATCCCACTTTTTTACCCATTTTTCGTAGGAAATTTAAATATGAGAAATTTATGGGTTTTAATTATTTCCAGTCATCCTTGTGAGAAATGGAGGAGACCAAGGGGAATGAAATTAAAACAAATGATAGACGAACATCATACTATAAGTGATTTTGATGAGTGATATTCTAGGATATGTATATGTGTGCAACATATTAATATATATACTTTAAATAATAGTACAACCCATTGAAATTTTTAGTTAATAATAATTTGAAGCTAATATTATTCTGAATATGATGATACTTTTTTGTATTAATGACGAAATGAAAAATTATTCCATCCACTATATTATATTAATTGAGATGGGGTATAAAGAGTCTGTACAAAGAACTAGGGTTAGGATCACATAAATATATGATCTTTTCGATGTTCACTATACTATGTTTGAGTAATAATGTGATAATTACATATGAGTATATTTTGTTGAAGTCTATATAGGTGATTTGGGTAGTCACTGAGTTGCAGGTCCTTATCATATATAGATATTGGAATTTGAAGAAATTTATGTTAGTGAAAGAATATTTTAATTTTTGAATATATAGGAATATTTTAGATAACATGAAATCTAATTCAAATGAGTACCTTGAATTAAAAGACATTGATATACATGTTGGGTTTCTGTGGAACCTATGTGACTTAGGATGTTCTAATACAAAATTAGGAAAAACTATGAATTTATTGTGACGTGGGTTGTAGAAGTCTAATGGGAAACCAAATTTTTTATGTCTAAAGAGGCAGTGGAAATATATGTTTGGTATACACCGATTACATTTTTAAAGACACTATATTAGAGATAAAAATAACCTAATAAACAATCATGAAATAGAGTATGTATTTGAATTGGACCACGTTAAAACATCATTTCATTTTTAAATACTTTAATTTCATGAATATGATTGATACTTACCTGGTTAAACTAAAATAAATCCAAAAGAACAAAACAACACCAGAGTTTTAATTCAAAAGGGGGATAAAGTAATTCATGATTAATTTGAATGTTTTAAAATTTGTCAAAAACACATTCACACCCCCCCCCCCCCTCCGGTGTCTTCACTAGTCCACTAGATGAAACACATGTTATATTTTCTTAGAAATAATTTTTTTTAATTATTATTATTGATCCCTATTTCATCCCTCGTTATATTTTTTATTCCCCAATGTTCTATGTATGATATTAATTCTTCCATAAGTATGTGGTTTTAATGATCATGATGATCAATCATGTACTAATATTGATTAATGTCACTATTTATTTCCTATTATTATTCTTGTTACCATTATTTTAGAATAATATTTATTTTTTTAATGTACCTAGGTGAAGGTAAGTATTAAAAATATAGTGATAGTTTATAGGAGGAGCAATAAAGGATTTAAATAATCATTAGGGTTATATGTGTAATATTGATAAAAAATCATAACATTCAAATATACCAAACCTATTGAATTTGGGATATAAAATAGTGAGTTTTTTATATGTCTCCCACTATAAATATAGATCCCTATATGGATAGATCTCTTGAATAAGGAGGTGATCGGTAAAACAGTAGTCCCTCCCTTGTCCAAAGAAGAGAGATGCACTTTGACCCATTCAGTGTCTCTTCCTCACCCTTCAACCCTTTACCAAACCATTTATGCATAACTTTCATAGAATATCTATTTACCATAAAAACCCCATCAATTTATTTCATATTCCATTAGCTTACCCAATCGCTATTAGAGATCATGGAGGCCTCCACCTTGTTGAACCAAACTATGTTGGCTTGTTTCATTCTCCATCAACCCTTGGTTGTTTATTTCAATAGATTAATGTTTTCTTCATGAGGTTTAAAATAGTAAAAAATCATTGATTTTATGGGCTCCCACCACATCATGATGAATTTTATGAATGAGGAAGACTTGGTTAGAATGTTGTCTAGGGATTAATGTAACTTCTTTGGAATTCACTTCTCTATTTCTTATGGTCATATAAATTTCATATTGAATGTAAACCCCCAAAAATGTATTTATGAGTAAGCCTCATTAGATTTAATTTTTTTAAAACCATCTATAATTATCATGTTAAGAAATATGGTTTCTTAATATTCATGATCAAATAGAAAATTTGATGCAGTCAATTATCTTATATCCCATTAATATTTATTGAAGTGTATTTATCAGAACCACCAATGAAATTTGTTTGGATTATAGTTAATAAAGAGTTATTATATAAACATATAGTTTTATTTGATTCATGCGTATAATTATTTTCCACATGCAATCATTTGGGAAACCCACACTATATTTCTAACAAGGTCTAAAGGAACAGAATGTTATCTATTATGTTGATGGGTCTGATATTAATACATATTTTTTAGGTGGTTATATTAGTCAAGAAGGTTTTGATAATTATTTTTCAGTATGTCATTATTGTGGTAGTCAAGAGAATAATTCCTAGATTATAGGGGTGGTAGTAGGAAAAAGCCTATAAGTATAAGGCCCCAGCCTTAAACATTACTTAATCTTGAGATATTTCAAGAATACATCTTGAGGATCTTTTCAGGTTTATAGTTTAATAGAATTAGATCATAAAACATGCATTACATTCCACATTTAAACAAAGTGGTTACATAAAAGATAGTATTCATTTATCCCATCAACGGAAAGATATTTAAAATAAAACATGGATTCTTTCTTGACACTTCCTTGACACTATCATCATATCATGTACTATTCCCTGGACCTGTGAAAAACATTTATAAAATTTGGGATTAGCATAAAAAGATTAGTAAGGGTTATATATAGTATGGAAAGGAAACATGATTGCATTTATACATAAGAATGAAATCATACTTTACCCATAAAACATAAGAACTTTAACATACCTCATAAAATCATGAATAAACCATAGAAATCATAATTCATAAAGGTGACTTGAGGCATTCATAACATTCTTACGTAGGGAGTAACCCTCTTGGTTATGTTTTGAATACCCATCACAGTATATTCCCTAAATCTCATCGGTTAAACCTTAACGTTTAACTCCTTCGTGTTACCCAATGCATTGGAGAGCTATATCGGGCTCACCCGCCCTTAGTTTATCACAGAACCACCCATCTTAATAATAATGCCCAAGAACCATAACATAATCATAGCACATAGCTTAATCATAAAGGAAAGATAACATTACCACATTTCGAAAACAATATAACATTTTAAGATATTGAAATAATGAATCCATTCTAAAAACCATTTTCAAAACCATTTAGAACATTTAATAAAGAGATTTCTAAATCAAAGTGTCCCATACCACATTGAAGCTTTTAACATTTTAAACCATTAATATCCATATAAATAAATCCTTAAAACCATTTTGAAAACATGGTTATTAATGAAAAATATTTATAAGATTAAATCATTATAACATTTAAAACGTTATTTTAGTTAAAAGGTTTTTAACAAAATGAGACACACTTGAATACAATAGTTGAGGAATAACATTTAATCAAAACTTTATAATATCATGAGAATAAATGGATTCATGAAATAATATTCCAAAGGATAGTATATAAACCATATAAGAGTGAATTTTTGCATAGAAACAATGAAGTCTCAATAGAAATGTAAAATGATATGAAATCCCTTATAAAGAAAGTATCCTTAAATTAAGGATAAACCAATCTCATAATTATGTGTGAAAAATATAAATACACCCAATATAAGTGGATATTAAGTGTAAAACAATCAAAGGTCATTCACACATATTCAAAGGATGAAATATTCAATAACTACAAGTTAAACCCAAAGAAATCGGAATTGGGTTAAGAAGTTCCTTTGGTAAAATTCGATAGCCTAACGGCATCACCTTAAAATTCATAAAATTAGTTGATGAGAGATAAAGTGGTATCTCAACACTTGGACATAAAATTTACATCAATAAAGATATATAAGAACATATCCCATCATAGAAAGATTAAAAGTCATAACAAAATAATTCTTTTAAGAAGAGGAGTGTGAAAGGTTCACTTACCGATTTGGGCAACATTCGAAACGTACACCCCATGAAAGAAGGGTCATACAATGAAGATGTAAATACCCATAAATGATTTTATATTAAACAAATATTAAAATAATGGGCAGTAAATACACCACACAAAATGAAATAGTGTCCAATGTAGCATGAATCTCACGGGAATAAAAAGTGAGATGAAAGTCCCCTTATGAAATTTCGGCAGCCTAACGGCGCCACATAAAACATCCAAAAATGGATTGATGAGATAAAATAGGGTATATAATCATATGAAAATAAATTTAACAGAAAGATGAATATATAATAACATCCCCATCATAAGAAAGAGGAGCTTAAAATAAGTGACATAAAAGAGAGTACTTTAAAAGAAAGAGAGAGGTTGGATCCCTTACGAAAGTTCGGCAGCCTAACGGCGCCAATAAAAATTTTCAAAAATGGATTGATGAGATAAAATAGGTTCTCTCATCATATGAAGATAAAAATTACAGTAATATTAATATTAAAGAACATCCCAATCATAAGAAATATGAGCTTAAAAGGAATGACATAAAAGAGTGAACTTTAAAAGAAAGAGAGGGGCCGGATCCCTTACCTCAAGTCCGACTTGTCTTGTTCGTTTCTTTATATTCCGGAATAATAAACATTGGTCAATTTATAATTTCATAGGTACCTTATTTATTTATTATTATTCAGTTCATATCACATATTATAATGTTATAATAATTTTTTAATAATGTTAGTTCATATCAGATGTTTTTGCCGATGTTTGGTACATGAGTAAAACAAATGAACTTGTTTGAAAATGATTTCCCAAATAGTTATAAGTAAATCATTTAAAGAAAAGAATCAATGAATAAAATATCATATATATGCAGTACATATTCATTTTATACTATTCCATAACATTTGGAGATAAAAAATGAAAAGCACCATTCATGGAGACGGTAGGTCGTACGTACGCATGAAGGCTACTTTCATTTTTTTGTCATATTAATGGAATTAAAAATAAATGAGATATATATATATATTATAATTACATTATAAAATATATGTCTTATAGGTCACATATGTTCATCAATTTCATTCTTTATACATTCCATTTATTGCATTAACGAGTCACATCACTTGAGGGGGCGGTTGTCCACACTTCCTCATATGAAATTATCTCATTTCCACAACATGAAAAAAATATAGGTATGTTTTAAATATAAAATACAGAAGCATATATTAAACATAAATACCATATATATCATATATAAAATATAGTTACATCATAATGGCCACCTTTAAAGGTGTTAAAAGAATATTGAACAATCATCGTTTAGTGAGGCAGAAAATCACCAACCACAGAAACAGTATGTTATTTAACCATTAGACGAAGGTGTGTGTAAGTGTAGCTCAAATACATTACATAACAAAATCCTAGTATATTTAAGATACTAGTTTTGTTACAAAAGAAAATAATAAAAAGAGTTTAGGGGGTTGGAGAAGCAAAATTAAACATAAGAACACGAGAGAAAACACTACCTTAAAACGGGTAACTCTCTTTGATTTAAGCTAAAAGGCTTCCTTGGAAAGGATTACGCCCAAAGTGAGGCATAAATGATGAATATAGGGATGTTTAGAGATTAAATGGTCAGGTTTTGGATGATCCAAAAGCTTTGTAAGTGTGGGTAAGGTGGTAGAGGTGGGGGCCTTTTATAAGAGGAGAGGAGGGTCACTCTTGGAAAGTTATAAAAGAATACTTTATTACAATATGCTTTTTGGATTTTAAAGGTCCCAAAATTATATATTTAGAGTATAAGGTTATAATAGTTCTAAATCAACCCATCCAATAGTTTTTTGACAAGTGTAGGTCTTAGATTATACATTATATTTTCATTTTATATAAATCGTTAAATAATGAGGTAATCACTACATCATCATGGTGTCACAAATAATTTAATTTCTTTAATGTATAAAAATCATAAAAATATATCATGATTTATGAAATATTTTTATCTTTCTAATGACTATTTATAGTCAAAAATCTGACTTGTATAACCCCATGTAAAAATTGTTTTAGTAAAACAACTCATGTTTGTGACATTTTCACTTTTACTTTAAATAAAAAGTCATTTATGTCATTTTCCAACCAAAGTGGCTCCATGGGGTCCCCAAGTTGACCCATGGATTTTCTTTGTCTGCCATGACACATCCAATGAGGGTAGGACATGTGTCTAGGTCATTTCATATTATTAAAACATTATTTTTACCTTAAATTACACTAATTACCCCTAATTGTGATTAAAAACATAAAAGTTACTATTCACCAAAAAAATTATTTTAATCCCATTGAATCAAATTTTACATCCTAATGGAAACCATTTATGTCATATTTTTGAATTTTAAATTACAGAAGTGGTAAAGTGTCATTTAAACAAAAAATCAGTTTTTAAACTACCACTTAGTGGTTTCACTATTCATCAAAAATTGTAGTTTTTCAGAAAAATACCAAAAATTCACCCTAAGATATATTTGACATTCTTAATTCAAAAATTATGTCTATTTTACAAAATTCAAAGCATATATGTTTCATTAATTAATTTAATAATTAATTCCCGCTGTCAAATCAAATAGCGTGTTTTTAAGAAACAATATCTTTAAAAGATTGACACTAGTTTAAGTTCAATTTCAAAGTGAAATTAATTACAATGACCACCATCAGATTAAATGGTAAAAATATATTCTAAATAAACTTTAATCTAAATTAAAAATATAATCTATCCATACAAATAGATCATATTAAAAGGAGGTTTTGAATTAAAATGCATCATTTTCAATAAAAATGATCTTTATCGGAAAAATAACGAAATTTTACACAAAGTAAATTTTGATGTCCAGATTCTAAATAAGGATTTTATTTTGTCAAATACAACATATAAAATTGTCAAAAGTATATTTAAAAAAGGTCCTCTATCAAAAGGCGTTAATTGACCTTTTAAATAATATTAGAAGATTTATGCTTAAAATTGGATTCATTTGCATTTTAAGCCTCCAACATTTATTGGATAAAAGTAAAAATATTTGAAACAAATATAATCATTTTGTAGTTAGTTCCGTTCATTCTCGCCATTACAACGGCTAGTCATTAACTGCCTTTTAAAATAATATTATTTTATTATTAGAGTGCAACGTAAGATTTCAAAGAAACTCGTTGTTGCGTATTGGGTACGCCCTCAAGCATGGAATTCCATTTAAAGTAATATTAATATTTAATTCAAAAATATGGATAATTATGAAAATGGCATATTCTTTATTTACCTAGGGTGTTACATCCTTCCCCCATTTTGGGAATTGCGTCCATGCAATTTTAAAATTAGGATTGGAAGCTACATTGAAAATCCCACATCGGAACAAGAGTCAGTAAAACTATCACTTTAAAAGAATGGGAGAGAAGTACAAAGGCCACCTGAGTTAACCCTTACTAGGATTCCATGTATGAAAATATGGATATGGAGGAAAAACAAAGGGTCATGTTCTGATGGGTTAAACGGTATTTGATTCCCCAGTAGGAAAAATTAACAGACAACATTTTTGTTTCAAGTTACTTTTCATTGAGGAATTTATTTATGAGCTTAACTAAAACATTAGGAAGCATACTTAATTGTCATGTTGACTTTCAACTTTTACTAGATTTCTTACATGAACTCATATTTTCTCCAAAAGATGAGTATTTAGGATGACTTGTTCACATTAAGAGTGCTATAATCAACTTCTAGAGAATCACCTAATCCACAAAAGAGAACTATATACTTCCCATGTATTTAAACCTTAACCAAAACTAAAACCAAAAAGGTTAGTATGAGATCATATAATACCCAAAAAGGATAACCCTTTATAAAAAAATCTATTCTTAATCTCCAAAATTTGTCAAACAATACCCAAATTTCAACAAAGACCATTCAATAAACAATTTGTCCATAAAATTATTCAAAGTAAACCAAACTAAGATTTAAACCCAAATATTTTAAGGATTTAATCAGATAGTCTTCCAAGGTAAAAATTAATACTTATCTCCAAATAACATCAGTTTCTCTTAAAGTCTCATATTGAAAAGTAATTAACCCAATGACATATCCTCCATGATAGGTTAATAATTTCCATAGATAACCTAAAATCAACTTACTCTTAATTCATAAAATCATATAACTAAAAATAATAAGTTATACTAACCAGCGACTTCACATAGTCCAGTGGTAGGCGATAAATACCAGTCGCACTTTGGTTGTGGGTTCGATTCCTACATCTTTTTCCGACGCGATGGGTTGTCACACGGTCTGCGTGTTGTCCTTTTTATAAAACTCCAAAAATAACCCTAAAATGTTTTAACCTCAATATTTTCCTTATACCTCTCATTTTCATCCAAATTCATTACGATCTCAACATCATAATTCTTGAAGTCTTATTTCACCACCATAAGATAAAATAAAATGATTTCCAAAATGAATAACATCATACCTTGATCATGGTGTCCACTCGGTTTCATCTTCATCTTGCTCACGTAGGTCGACCTCCCGTGCATTACAACAATGATTTAGAGATCCTTCAAAATCATTTGCTTCCTCCATCCAAATACACCTTGTACAACATGGGTCATATGGGTGTTCACATAAATACAATTTTGGAAAATAATCATGTATGACATATAATTCCAAAACATTTGATAAAACATGATTTCTATAAAATAGTCGGACAGAATTTCAGTTGAAACTTTCTATTATTGGTCCTTTTAAAATACCATAAGTATATGCTGAGAGACTATATTTTAAAATCAAATATAAATATTTTGTGCAAGGGTCTCCTTCCTCAGCACCATTTTTAAAATCATAATATGCTTCAAATTCTTGTGATAAGGTAAAATATTTGAAAATACCTTGAAAATATTTACCTTTCTTGAAAATATGAGAATATTGTAAAAATAGTATTTGTCTAAATACAACCAATGATCCACAATGATAATGAGGTATAGTGGAGGTGTTTGATATCTCAAACAACTTCTTGCAAGTGAGTTGTATGCTAAAAATTTTTTCACAATCATCCGAACATGACTTTGCAATATCTATTGCAAGCATGTCATCAGGAAGTGATAGGAATGCCATTTGATATCCTTCTCCTTCCATTCGTAACCGACTTTACTTAAGCTGAAAAAAAAAAGTTATAAAACAAGGATTTAACTGAAATAATAGATATAGGGACAAATCATGTGTCTAACAAAAACTCATAATCCCTAAATTTGTCTAAACCGACCTTTGACACCAACTATAAGGCCCCAGCCCAAAAAATTACTTAATCTTGAGATATTTCAAGAATACACCTTGAGGGTCTTTTCAGGATTAGAGTTTTAGAGAACTAGATCATAAAACTTGAATTACATTCCACATTTAAACAAAGTGGTTACATAAAAGGCAGTATTCATTTATCCCATCAACAGAAACATATTTAAAATAAAACATGGATTCTTTCTTGACACTTCCTTGACACTATCATCATATCATGTACCATTCCCTTGACCTATGAAAAACAATTCAAAAACTTGGGATTAGCATAAAAATCTCACTAAGGGTTATAAAAAGTATGGAAAGGAAACATGAGTACATATATACATAATAATGAAATCATACATTACCCATAAAACATAAGCACTTTAACATACCTCATAAAATCATGAATTAACCATAGAAATCATAAGACATAAAGGTAACTTGAGGCATTAATAACATTATTACATATGGATTTACCCTCTTGGTTACATTTGGAAAACCCATCACAGTATATTTCCTAAATCTCTTTGGAGAAACCTTTACTTTTAACTCCTTCGCGTTACCCAATGCATTGGAGAGCTATATCGGGCTCACCCACCCTTAGTTTATCACGGAACCACCCATCTTCATAACAATGCCCAAGAACCATAACATAATCATAGCACATAACTTAAGCATAAAGTAAAGATAACATTCCCACATTGCAAAAACAATATAACATTTTAAGATATTGAAATAATGAATCCATTCTAAAAACCATTTTCAAAACCATTTAGAACATTTAATAATGAGATTTCTAAATCAAAGTGTCCCATACCACATTGAATATTTTAACATTTTAAACCATTAATATCCATATAAATAAATCCTTAAAACCATTTTGAAAACATGGATATTAATGAGAAGTATTTATAAGATTAAATCATTAAATCATTTAAAACAATATTTTATTTAAATGGTTTTTAACAAAATGAGAGACAATTGAATACAATAGTTGAGGAATAAAATTTAATAAAAACATTATAATATCATGAGAATAAATGGATTCATGATATAATATTCAAAAGGATAGTATATACACTATATAAGAGTGAATTTGGTGCATAACAACAATGAAGTCTCTATAGAAATGTAAAATGAGATGAAATCCCTTATAAATAAGGTATCGTTAAATTAAGGATAAACCAATCTCATAATTATGTGTGAAAAATATAAATAAACCCAATATAAGTGGATATTTAGTGTAAAACAATAAAAGGTAATCCACACATATTCAAAGGATGAAATATTCAATAACTACAAGTTGAACCAAAAGAAATCAGAATTGGGTTGAAGTTCCTTTGGTAAAATTCGACACCCTAACGGCATCACCTTAAAATTCATAAAATTAGTTGATGAGAGAGAAAGTCGTTTCTCATCACTTGGACATAAAATTTACATCAATAAGGATTTAGAAGAACATATCCCAACATAAAAAGATTAAAAGTCACAACAAAAAAAGTCTTTTAAAAAGAGGAGTGTGAAAGGTTCCTTTACCTATTTGGGCAACTTTCGAAAGGTACACCCCATGAAAGAAGGGTAATACAATGAAGATGTAAATACCCATAATTAAGATTATATTATACAAATAGTAAAATAATAAGAATTAAATACACCACACAAAATGAAATAGTGGCCAATGTAGCATGAATCTCACAGGAATAAAAAGTGAGATGAAAATCCCCTTATGAAAATTCGGCAGCCAAACAGTGCCACATAAAACATCCAAAAATGGATTGATGAGATCAAATAGGGTATATCATCATATTAACAGAAAATTTACAGAAATTGTAATATATAAGAACATACCCCACCATAAGAAAGAGGAGCTTAAAATAAGTGACATAAAAGAGAGTACTTTAAAAGAAATAGAGAGGTTGGATCCCTTACGAAAATTCGCCAGCCTAACGGTACCAATCAAAACTTCCCAAATGGATTTATGAGAGAAAATAGGTTCTCTCATAATATGAACATAAAAAGTACCATAAGAGTAATATAACAGAAAATCCCAATCATAAGAAATATGATCCTAAAAGGAATGACATAAAAGAGTGTACTTTAAAAGAAAAAGAGGGGTTGGATCCCTTACCTCAAGTCTGACTTGTCTTGTTCATTTCATTATATTCCTGAATAATAAAATTTGGTCAATTTATAATTGCTTAAGGACATCCTTTAAATATTATTATTCAGTTCATGTCACATATTATAATGTTATATTAATTGTTTAATAATCTTAGTTCATATCAGATGTTTTTACCGATGTTTGGTACATGAGTAAAAAAAATGAACTTGTTTGAAAATGATTGCCCGTGTAGTTTTAAGTAAATCATTTAAAGAATATTATTAATGATTAAAATATCATATATATCCAGTATATATTCATTTTATACTATTCCATAACATTTGGATATAAAAAATGAAAATCTCTGTTCATGGAGACGGTAGGTCGTACGTACGCATGAACGCTACTTTCATTTTTTTTTGTCATATTAATGGAATTAAAAATAAATGAGATATATATATATTATAATTAAATTATAATATATATGTTATATAGGTCACATATGTTCATTATTTTCATTATTTATACATTCCATGTATTGCATTAATGAGTACATCACTTGAGGGGGTGGTAGTCCACACTTCCTTATATGAAATTATCGCATTTGCACAACATGAAACAAAATAAATGTATGTTTTAAATATAAAATAAAGAAGCATATAGTAAAAATAAATACCATATATATCATATATAAAATACAGTGTCATCAAAATGGCCACCTTTAAAGGTGTTAAAAGAATATTTAACAATCATCGTTTCGTGAGGCAGAAAATCGCCAACCACAGAAATAGTATGTTCTTTAACCATTAGACGAAGTTGTGTGTAAGTTTAGCTATAATACTTCACATAAAAACATACTAGTATATTTAATATACTGTTGTTGTTAGAAAATAAAAGAATAAAAAGAGTTTAGGGGGTTGGAGAAGAAAAATAAAACATAAGAACACAAGAGAAAACACTACCTTTAAAATGGGTAACTCTCTTTGATTTAAGCTCAAAGGCTTCCTTGGAAAGGATTCTGCCAAAATTGTGGCTTCAATGATGAAGGGAGGGATGGGGAGAGATAAAATGGGTAGGGTTTGGCCGAGCCAAAGGCTTTGGATGTGTGGGTAAGGTGGTAGATGTGGGGGCCTTTTATAAGAGGAGAGGAGGGACACTCTTGGAATGTTATAAAAGAATACTTTATTACAATATGATTTTCAGATTTTAATGGTCCCAAAATTATATATTTAGAGGATACGGTTATAAGAGTTCGAAATCCACCCATCCAATAAGTTTTTCACAAGTGTAGGTCTTATATTTTACATTATATATTCATTTTATTTAAATCGTTAAATAATGAGGTAATCACTGCATCATCATGGTGTCATAAATAATTTCATTTATATAATGTCTAAAAATCATAAAACAAACATCATGATGTATTAAATCTCTTTATCTTTCTAATTAATATTTATAGTCAAAAATCTGACTTGTATAACCCAATGTAAAAATTGTATTAGTAAAACAACTCATGTTTGTGACATTTTTACTTTTACTTTAAATAAAAAGTTATTTATGTCATTTTCCAACCAAAGTGTCTCCATGGGGTCCCCAAGTTGACCCATGGATTTTCTCGGTCGGCCATGACACATCCAATGAGGGTATGATAAGTGTCTAGGTCATTTCATATTATTAAAACATTATTTTTACCTTAAATTACACTAATTACCTCTAATCGCGATTAAAAACTTTAAAGTTACTATTCACCAAAAAATTATTTTGATCTCATTGGACCACATTTTACATACTAATGACAACCATGTATGTTGTATTTTTGAAATTCAAATCACAGAAGTGGTAAAGTTTCATTTAAATGAAAAATCAGTTTTTAAACTACCACTTAGTGGTTTCACTATTCATCAAAATTGAAGTTTTTCAGAAAAATACCAAAAATTCACCCTAAGATATATTTGACATTTTGAATTCAAAAATGATTTATATTTTACAAAATTCAAAAAATATAGGTCGCATTAATTAATTTAATAATTATTTCCTACTGTCAAAACAAATAGCGTGTTTTTAAGAAACAATATCTATAAAAATATTGACACTAGTTTAAGTCCAATTTCCAAGTAAAATTAATTCTAATGAACACCATCAGATTAAATGCTAAAAATATATTCTAAATATACTTTAATCAAAATTAAAAATATAATCTATCCATATAAATAAATCAGATTAAAAGGAGTTTTTGAATTAAAATGCAACATTTTCAATAAAAATGATCATTATCGGAAAAATAACGAAATTTTACACAAAGTAAATTTTGATGTCAAGATTCTAAAGAAGGATTTTATTTTGTCAAATACAACATATAAAATTGTCAAATGTATATTTAAAAATAGTTCTCCATCAAAAGGCGGTAAATCAGCCTTTTAAAGAATATTAGAAGATTTATGCTTAAAATTGGACTAATTTGCATTTTAAGCCTCCAACATTTATTGGATAAAAGTAAAAATATTTGACAAACATATATAATAATTTTTTAGTTAGTTCCGTTCATTCCTTCCATTACAATGGCTAGGATATAACTACATTTTAAAATAATATTATTTTATTATTAGAGTGCAACGTAAGATTTCAAAGAAACTCGTTGTTGCGTATTGGGTACGCCCTCGAGCATAACATTCCCTTTAAAGTAATATTAATATTTTATTCAAAAATATTGATAAATATGAAAATTTCATATTCTTTATTTACCTGGGGTGTTACAATAAGTGACCTCAAAAAAAGTATACAGGATTGTATTCAAGTTAAATATTCATGAATGAGTCACAAACGTTTGACGGTCCTTCTATGAATGGAGACAATAATACACTACTATGGTTGACATTTTTTCTAATTTATAGAACATAAATGTGTATCACACGTTCTGTATTTTTAGAAAGGGTTATAAGGATGCAATATTGGGTATTAATGGATGACTCCCCTGATAGTCTTTAGAGACTTTAATATCAAAAGACTTTTGAACAATGTGATTCAATTATGGAATCCTTATCTTTTGTGCCTAATGCACTCCCAATTCCGTAACGTAATTTATTAGGCTCCATTGGAAAGAATAAAAATCCTAAAATTTTATAAAAAGTTATAATTTCTATCTTCAAGAAACAAAATATATTAGATGATTTCATTGAGTAATCCCTAGATATATATAAGGATGGTTGAAAAATTCTAACAAACAAGATGAAACTTATACTTATTATATAAAAAACTCAACATATTAAATAAATGCTTTATAATAATGGAAATTGTGTTTCATACTTATACTTGGTAATGTTATGATGTATTATCTTAATTTCTGATATATTGTTAAGAATATGTGTTAGAGGATGAATATATTAATAATGAATCAAAAAAAGGGAATTAAAGTGACTTTGAATCAAGTAAGTATCCAGATAATACAATTATGAAAACGAAGTGGAGAAATTATTATTCAAATATTCCAAAAAATATGGTTTTATAATTGAAAGTTAGAATTATTGGTCCCAAGGATCCTTATAGTGTTATAGTGGGGGTCCTAAGGAAATTGAAATTTTGGATCCTCATCATGATATAATTTTTAAGGTGATAGATAGGAAATTTAGTACAAAAAATCACATAAAAAATAATTTAGTTATGTTTCATATTCTTGAATTGGGGGATAATGTGATCTATGAATTATCATTTTTATAATAGGTTAATGAAATAATGAAATTAAAATATGATGGATTCAAAAAAATGGTATGGAATAATGTATTGAGGAGAAATACTTTGAACCATATATGTCATCAATGAACCTTGATAAAATTAAGAATATGATGGATTCTAATCACCTAAATATATAACAACACATATGGTATCTCAATTAACTTTAGGTTCTCCTTCTAGATGTAGTCCCCCAACCTCTATTTTTTTAATGAATATGTTGTGGTTTTCCACTTAATATATAATATTTAAAAAAATTAGAAGAGGAAATGTACTAATTTTGAAATCATGAATTTCAATTTTAAATTATGGAACCTCTCTTCTAAGTAGAATTCTTAGTTTTTCCTTTTGGAGGCATGTTTATCTGGTTGGGCCTCTATAAGGAATATTTTTAGTGTCTGAATATTACTAGGTTTTTTGGTTGTTTGTTCCCCATTAACCTTTATAATGGGGGGTTTGAAAAATAAATAAAATCTTGAATTTATAAATATGGTGTATTTTACTCTAAATAATGATTAAATAATTATGTATGTTATGTATGGGACTATATAGTTTTAAATAAATCCATTATTATTTAATTGGGGAATTATGTTATATATTGAAGACAACTTTTGAGAAAATAATGGATATCATATATTCATGTATTATATACCTAATCATTAGTAGATAAGATGATAATCCATGATTTCTTAAAATTTATTTTATACCTATCAATAAAATTTTCAATATTAGAACATGGTGCAAACAATGTGGAAATAAATCAACAACCAATGTGATGGGGAATATAATTTTTTTGGTAAATTAAATTCCTAATTAATACAATGGAATATGGTGTTCAAAAACACCATTTTGGTTCTTAATCAAATTTAGTAGGTTAAGAATAAAAACATATACCATGTTGAGAATCCAAATTCCCTAAATAAAGATAAATTATTTATTAATCACTTTATAAAATAGTCTCCACCACCATTTAGTGGCTTTCTGAGTCATCATGATGTAATAAAATGTCCATCACTATATAAAATATATTTTTATTACTAAATAATTTTTGGTATCAGAGGGTTACAATAATGATTTTTGATTAAGAAGGTGCATTGTATTTGAATGGTATATTTATCAAGATAAAAATAAATAGGTTGATGCTGAATAATTGTAAATCAATGTGGTTTTGAAAATATTTCATATCAAATATTTTTAACATATTAATTATATAAAAATAATGTGTAAATTTATTAAGATCAATAAAAAGGAGAACAAATCTATTATAAAATTAGATGGAATTCAAATGGATTTAATGGTATTCCTCTTATTTTGTAATCAATTATTGAAAAAACTGATACATTATATAATGGTAAATATATATATATATGAAATTATTATGTTTTTCATTACATAAAGTGTCATGGCAAAGTTGTCCAATGCATGATTAAATTGCATATAATGATTCGATAACAATTTCAAATACATGGGGAAAAACTAAATGGATGGAGTTTGACATTGGAGGATTAAATAACAAGGTAAATTGATGTAATAAGATTCAAAAACACATATGTCAAAAATATAGGAAGAATAATATCTAAAATTTAATTAAGAGAATAAGTAAAGGATATATGTGTAGAAAATAAGAGCACAATTTACATGATATTATAATTGACATAAAGGGGACACAAGAAAATAAATTTGAAATAAAATATCCACTCAATTCACCACCCATGGACCAATTCATCAACTATAAAGAAATTGGGAACTACACTTTCCAGCAAACCGAACCAATAATCTTTGAGGTTAGAAAGTGGCTATAACATCAAATGTCTAGAGAGAAAGGAAGAGGTTATTCCATCACTAACATTTGTGTGTATAAGTAAAATTAAATTGTTAAAGGAATAAATAATATTTAATCCATAATGGTTATTCTTATTGGATTCATTTTAAATGTATTCATTCATATTTTCTAGATTTTTTAGAAATATTGAATTACCTCCTCACCATATTTAATTCATGATATCTATAAAAATACTCAGTGCTGTATTTTTTCATTCCGAGCTTATAATTAATTCCAAATTAACATTTGTGTTAATATTATTCTTTAGAATCAGGTAATTCATACATTGATACAATTTGGTGATGTACCCACCATGAATTGAATACCTTTATATATTTTTTGTATAACATATTGGAAAATTAAATATCATTCTATATCTTAAACCATCCAATGAATTTACAATAATGTATGGATAATTATGAATATACTTCACCAAATTCATAACAAACGCATGTATTTATACCTAATGAAGAAGAGTATATTACTTAAATAAATTTTTAAAAACAGTTATTTTAATGCATTTATAATATGAGGGAATATATTAATTTTTCCCCATAAGAGTTTCCATGTTTTATTTCAGATCATGTGGTGGAGATTTTTAAAAACATTAACCAAGCATGACAACTATTATAATGATCCCCAATATAATGGACTGAATAGAAATATATAAAATAAATAAGAAACTACTATAAAATTTAGACAATGGGTTTTCCCCATGTACATCACCTTGGGGTGAACAAGTTATATTTTCCAAAATTATGAATAGGTTAATGAGAATATCATTAATTATAGAGATCTCAAAAATAACCACTATAATGAACAAGTTAATCTAACTCAAATTGATGATTTTGTAAATAATTATATTGTTCTATGTAATCATCCAAAGAGGATCATTGTTTTTTAAATAATTAATTTATGGTGAAAATTTAATCTATTCATTATATATACTCTCATTCAAGATATGGAAACTATGTGTTTATAGTGATTCCATTTGAGCTCAAACATTCTGTAACAATCATAAAGAAATTGATAAAATGATATTTAGTGATTACTTTAAAATAATTGTGGTGGCCTTTATCTATGACATTCTCATATAATCTATGGTTAAAGAAGAATATTAAAATTATTTAAGTATTGTGTTAAATATTTTATGAATGGATATTTTGTTTAAAAATAATTTTACGAACTAATTTTGGATGAATTAAGTCACGTTTTTGGGGTATGTTATTACTAACATAGTAATTCATACCGATATTTAAAGATATAAAATAGTTATTAAAGAATATACAAGGCCAATATGTTTTATAAATATAATTTTGTTTCATAGATTATATGTGTATTATATTTTATTCATGTAAATTAATTAGAAATTTTTATCCAACTAACTATGTTAACATAGGATGATGTAAAATATTTTTTGATAGATTAATGTGAAGTGTGATTTATGGAGTTCAATAAGAATCAAGAAACTAGAAATGTACTCATTGTACACTCAATTAGATATATTTTTATGACCTTTATTGATTCCATATTGAATTAACATGGATATGTACTCAAGAAAAATGATCACGTTACATCCTATTCCTCAAAAAAATTGATGATCCATTTGAATAATACTCAATTCCGAATTTATAATTACAAATAATAGGAAATATAAAAAATTATTTAGAGGAATTATCATTATTCATAAAAGTTATATATTTGTTATGATCAAGTGAGTTTGATTTTTGTAATAACACATAAGGTTTTAAACAAGTGTCAATGAATATGGTTGAAGATAATTAAGGATTTAAACTCATCAAAAAATTAATATATTAGGAAGGAGAATAAGGTAGCTGCTAATCTTAGCATAAAGGGACCTATTAGATGATCTTGGATTACGATTTATAAAGATAAAATATTCATGGATATTAAATGGGGAGAATTGGAAATCACAAGGGTATGGGAAACATCCAACATTTACCTAATGATTACCAAACTACCAATACAATAGAAAATAAAATATGCATACATGAATTATTTGTAGCTATAAAATATATTCATATAAAATAAGTTTCAAATGATTCATGAATTAATCTTCTATAACACGTATTATTTTAACCTAGAACTAGATCATGTTATTATATCAATATAAGAGTTAAATAAGGATATATTGCCTGATTTATGTTTCTCATTATACTCCATAATCCCAATAGGTATCAAGATGTATCACTATTTATAAAAGTACTTATAGTGGGATAATATGATGAATAATGTAGTAGAATACTTCTCAAGATTATTCATATTCCAATAAGTTAAAAAATATCACCTTATGTCTAAGGGGAAGATGTATTCATAACCCATACCAACAAGGAAATTGGTGAACATCACCATAAATGTTTTCATAGGTATTAATAATACATATAAAGGAATTAATTCCATAAGGGGTTTTAGGGATTGTCTTACAAATATTAATCACATTTCAACTATTCATGAATATTTATTTTTTGATCAAATTATTATGATATTTACCCAGGGAGTGGTTTAGCTTCATGGGCTTCACTTTTAGTCATATATAGTTGAGATAGTTTACCTAAATGTTATAGAAGATTCATCATTAATAATTGGATGTACAGTTGAAATTTATTATGAAACATCATTCCTAGTTAGATGATAAATCCAAAATAATAGTTCTTAACCATGAATAAATGGAAGGATACTTTTTTATTGATGTCAATGGAGCATTGGATAAATAAATTCCACTTGTCTAGTACTCAAATAATAGTGTATTCAACCATGTAAACAAATCTAATAATATAAACCTATATATGGGAAGAGATAAATAACACCAACATATTAAGATGAAATCTGTGTTAAAAGGCTATTAGGACTAGTAATATTAGAATAAATGGTATATAAGGTTCAATTTACATGAGGAAAATTTAAAGTAAAACAAATACAATATAAGAGAGATGATAATAATCAATGATGAGACCTTGAGTTCGATGTTGGGGAAAAAATTCCTTTAATTATATCTGTGGAAGAGAGTTATGGGGTTTATAAAGATAGAAAATCTAAACCTTAGGAACATTAATCCCATCATGAATCTTGATCATATATGATATAACATCCACAAAACCAATCTCATATGGATATTGTGTTACACATGTCACTTCTATGGAAGTACACACTAGATCCCTCAAATGTATTAAATACATAATTGATATAAATAGAGAATTGCCCATTTATGAGGAGGGATGGTCATGATCTTGGATCATAGATATATAATATGATGAAACAAATAACTCATCTTGTCAAAATAAATTGATAAAACTATATGTATAACAATTCCACTTTCTAATATGAGTGTGTAATAATGTAGAAATTCCACAATCAATTCATAATTGAGAATTAGATTATTTATTTCAAAGATAAAATTACAAAATTGAGGAAGAACATAATGATCTAGAATTTTCAAAATAAAATTTAATTTCATAATAAATATTCTATCATAATTTAATATATTTTATTTATTAATCATACTTTAAGGTATATTATAAATTAATCACATAAATCGTATAGTTTTTTCTATTTTATAATGATTATAAATATATAGGAAGGAAAATTAAATTCTATAAAAAAATAATGAGGTAATGAAAACGTGTAAATAACATGTCTAAAATTTTGAAATATAATGGTTTTAAAATTTTTATTTAATATATAAACACAACCGTGAGAGAAAACAAAGTGAATAAAATTTATTAGACTTAAGATGTATAAATATATTGGACAGTGAAAAATATTATGGGAATTATAATGGGTAAGGTATCCAATAGAGATATAATCATTATAATAGTAACATGGATATTTTAAAAATTGAATAAAAATTATGGGAAACTATTGATATAAATAGATAATTAAATTAAATTCTTAATTAATACAATGGAATATGGTGTTTAAAAACACCATTATAGTGCTTAATCAATTGTACTAGGTTATGAATAAAAACATTTACCATGTTGAGAATCCAAATTCCCTAAAAAAAGATCAATTATCTATTTATTCCTTTATGAAATAGTATCCACTACCATTTAGCGGATTTCTGAGTCAACTTAATGTAGAAAAATGGTCTTCACTATATACAATATATATTTGTTACTAAATAATTTTCAGGACCTTACCCTACCCGGGCTCGAGCCGCAACTACCCCAAGCCCACCTCCATAGGCTAGGGGCTGATGACAAGAGCCAAAGGTTAAAAAACTCAGGTTGTCCTTTACCTAAGTACCGGTACACATACACGCAGCCCACTTAATGCATAAGTGCATAGTAAAAGGAAAAGTAAAGCACCAACTGCTATAACCAAACCAAAAAGGTGCATCGACCTATAAACAGGGAAAAGTGAGTGATGAAGGTTAACTGAAATTTAAAGGGAAAAACATGCACCCAACCAAAAAAGTGCCACAACCCGGCAATAGGTAAAAAAAGTAAAACAGCAGGGAGAGTCTGTCACACAGGTTTTTTTGTCTTTGTTTTGATCTGGTCCATTGGAAATCTCGATCATTCTCAAGGGTATTTGGTGAGATGAATCTTGAGTTTTTAAGATTCATATATGTATAATCACCCTAAGTTGGGTTCCCCATTGGTTGTTTATGTGTTTTTGAATAAAGGGTGGTTACTTCATGATTTGGGCCAACCGTGAGCCCATTTCTAGTTTTAAAAACCGAATTTGTTTCCTTTATATCTCTTTTTTTCATCCTTTTTCACCCATTAAACATCCCAATTGTCCTATACTGACATATTGAAACTTCAATATCTTTTTTACCCCATATAAATTCATAATCATGGTTAATTGGGGTTACTTATTTAGGTATTGGGCCAGCCCATGGGCCTATTTCCTGTTTTTTTTTTAATTGTTTCCTTTATATCTAATTCAGTTTGTAATATATTTCAGTGATTCCACCTCTCCCTCTAAGACAATAACCCTATAATAAACTCCATTGTATATTTATCCCATTTGAAGATCATATGGGCTGCGTATTAGGGCGAAAGTTCTCAGGTTACCAAAAATCTCCCAAAATTGATAAGGTAAATCATTTTATACATAACTCATTCAATTCGTGCTCTTTTTCAAAAAAATCTTATTTACCATGTTCTTCCAGACCATAGGCGACTCGCCATGAATTTTCACCACATTCCCCTTTCTATAGGGGTGCATATCTAATGGAATATGAAGAGTTTTCTAGTGGTGAAGGTGAGATTCCATCTCCTTTATCCTCCCTCTTCTTCCTCCTTTCAATGTTTCTTGGTTTTATAATCTACCCATGTAATGATAGACCAAGGGTTCTGTTATAACATTGTTTTTGATGGAATTTATATTTATTTAGGTCTTCTCTTCATAGTTTTAGGGTTTATAAACCCGCGACGGGTGATTTCAGGTGTGTGTTTCCTTTACGCCAAGGATTTGAGGTAAGATATACCTTGCACAAACCTTTATAATTTATGTTTCATAATTTTAATTATGTTATAACCATATTTATATGATATTTTCTTCTGTGAAACTTTTGTTCTAAATGTTTTCTTCGCAAATTATTTTTTATGACTTATTTTGTTAAAAATAAAGTTGTTTTGGTATAAATGTGAACTCCTCTAGTTTGATAAATTATTCCACAAGATTTACCAATTGGTTTATGTTATTTTTTATATGTATCAGTATCTTGAATAACTTTATTTCATGAAAATGGTGTTTTATACCTTTTTAAGTGCTTAATATAAGTTTTTTAAGAGTGCATGCCATGTGATCAGTAAATTGACAGGTTGGCTTTTATGTGTCTAGTGAAATTTAAAATGATTTTTTTGGATTTATAAATACATTGTAAGCATGTAAAAAAATATTTTGGGATCCCTTTATGGATTATCAATTTTTATTTGGTTTTAAAAATAAATGGGTTTTTGGTTTTGGTCTGAGTTTTCAGAAAATGGCATGTTTCACATTCTTATGAAAATGGTTGTGTTTTGAATATATAACCTGAGGTTTTTATGGGACTTATGAATGTGGTTTGATTCTGTAAATTGTGTGTATAAACATCCTTAATAAAACTTAAATTCATAAATTTTTCAAATGTTAGTTTTGAGAAAATTTAAAAGGCCCGTTTGGCCTTTCCTAAAAATGAAGAATGAGTGTTTTACTTGTATATACCATGTTTTGAAATTGGGATTGTTTTATGGTACATGAAATGATTTTATTAAATATTGTTAGGGATGAAAAATTTGTTATGGTATGGTTTTGATGTGTTTTTATTATTTAAAGAGTTTTTTTAATGAGTTTTATTTGCAAAGCCTCAATACACTCCTTGAAATTGTTTTACGAAAATATTTAGTGGTTAGTTGATTCATGAAAGAAATGTGAAGATAGTTTGTGGTATGTTTATGTGTTTATGGTTTGGGAATGGGATTTCTATATGAAATTTTCATTTGATAATATGTGTAACTTGATTGAGCACTAAAGGGAATCCCGGGTATCTAGGTGGGCGGACGTGTACTAGCATGCTAGTGATCCTGTGGGGTTTGGCCCCTGTTTCACGTAGCAAGTTTGACGATGACAACACTAACTAAACAATGATGATGATGATTTTGGGGGACCACTAGGTTATGGTTATTCACCCTACTAGTGGATTGTGTGCATGAGAACATATATATATTATGGTTACTTTCACCGAGATAGGAGGTACCTGGGGCTCACAACTGACTAGTGCCTAGGGGTGTTCCCGTGACTTGTGGTCATTGGATATTTTGTAGTCACTGTCGTCATACGGTGTGTTTGGTTGGTAAATTTAGTAGTTTTTGTGATTTATTTAAAAGTTAAATTTTTTTAAAGAAGCCCTCTTGAAAGTTATTTTCAATTTGAAGTTGCACCACTTTGAAAGATGTTACTTGAATTCTTGTTTATCAAACATGCATGTTTTTTTCTGGTAATTTTTTTTTGCGTGAGACCTCATTTGGAAGAAACAAATTTAAATTTTTATTTAAAACTTGAAATTGATTTTTCTTTTATTTTAATACATGTGCATTGGTAATTGAATATCGGGCTAACCTACTGAGTTTAAATAATCGCTCCTATAGTCTTCTTCTGTTTTTAGCCCTTGTGCAGGTTTCAACTTGAGTTTGATCGCCTTGGGCGATGTGTGATCATTTTTTTGGAGAGTGAACAGTGGGGTCACATGGAGTTATTTGGTTATCGGGTTTGGTCATTTGAGTTGTTGTAATATTTTTACTTTTATATTGTTGTACAAATAATGTTCAGTTCAATTTTTATATAAATGTATTTTGGGTTGTCCATTTCATTCTGTTGTTTGTCACATTGTTCATATATAGGAGAAATCATTCCCTTGTGTACTCTATTGATTCCCTTGGTGCTTGTCGCCATCCCAGGAGGATCTGGAATGCCTCTCGGGACTTGTCGCGGGATGGCCTGGGTGATCAGTTCAGGGTCGACTCGGACTGGTACGTGACAAAATGGTATCAAATGAGGTTGTCTCTTAGCAGACCGTTCATTTTAGAGTGCCCTTGTTATTTTGGGGATGTCAATGTATATAGAGTAGGATTTTTGGGACTTAAGGGGTATGTTCAATAAGAGTGGTGCTAACTCTTTCTCATTCAAATCCCCGGGTTTCCATGGGAAGTCTGGTTTTGTTAGTGTCCTTTGTTCTTGTTGATTGTTTGGGTGTTGGGATATCACAAGGGGAGACTGAATAATGGACTATGTGAGATCGCAGGGCCTGGAAATCCATGTGGAGCTGGGGAATGGTCCTAATAAGTCTCTCTATGTTGGTGTTGTGTTTGACATATGGCCGCCAACCATATGGTCAAGTAACCCACCAACACTAGTTCCCATTTTTTTGGGTCTCTTGAACCCTTCTTGAATTCAAAATTTTTGTTTTTAAAATACTTGTGTGAGAATTGTGGAAATGGTTTTTAAAGGAAGGATTAGATTTTGAAAAGTGAAAAAGGGGGATTTCAAAAATTAAATATCAAAATGGTTTTGGAAGGTTGTGTTTTTGTGAAAAAAAATGGAGGGAAGTGGAAATGATTTAACGGTGTTAGATTATCCATAATATAAACTTGATGTTTGTTGGAATAAAATGTTTTGAAATTGTGAATCATTTTAAGGTGATTCTAGATCTTTTTTTTAAATGGGGTATTTTGGTATGTTAAAAAGTTTATGAATCGGATAAATTAGTTTTGGAAATTGGTTTTGATCGGTTGGTGTTTTCCTAGAAAGGGTATTAGTCTCAATGGACCTCGGATTATAAAAATATACCTTGCTAAATTTTAAAAAAAATGAGAAGGGGTTGTTTGGAGTGGCATGGTTATTTAAAAATTTGCTAAATATGGAAAGGTTTTTTGACTTGGTGGTTGGTGTTCCTTTTTAAGGTAAATGGTTTTTGGAATGATGTTGTTTTGTTTTAGCCTTTGGTGCTTTCATGGGTCCTCACATGCATGGTTTAATTGATATCTGGATGGATGGACTATATGGTATGGTGGTTGGGTGCCTGGGGTGGCATGGAAATGTGCATGTTGTTGAGACTTGATGAATCACCATTGGTGAATATGGAAACCCACCAAGTTAGTTTGTTTTTCAAAAGTGTTTTGAGCTGAAAATTTTGGTCTTTTTTTCAAACCAATGGTTATGTGGCTTGATTTTTCTATGTATTAGAAGAGTTTTTTTATTCAGTAACCTTCCTTGTGATCTATAAGTCATACTGTTGTTGTATCTTGAGATGAGATCTTGTTGGTTGCTCAGTTTTTGAGTAATGATCATTTGGTTCTGAAAGATGTGTTTGATGTTGTGATGTGGCCATGTATAGTTCTCCGTTGGAAATATTTCCTGCTGATAAACCTAATGATTCATTTAAAAAGTTAAATCCACCTCTTTGGATGATTACTCAACCTATTTGTTGTAATATAGAGTTGTTTTTGATCAATTAAAAGTGCTTCTAGGTCATTATAATTCCTTTGGACATAGCAGTTGTGTTCGGTGATATTGACGTGTTTTGTCGTATTCTTTATCAATTCTGCCCATCGTTCAGAGTGAGAATTTTTTTTGATATTTTTCTATGATTTCCTATTTGGATGAAGGTTTTTTTGGTGATCAAGTGTGGTTTTTTTAGTGGTGTGATCCTTATCATCGGACTGCAGTGCAGTAGATGCGTCAAGAATCAGGGCTCCATCCCTAGGCCTCGTAGTGAAGCTTTTCACGCAGTCAGGAAATCAACAGAGGTGTAGAGTGCTCGATTAGGATCCTGCCTCCTCTTTTTTGGTAATTTGGTTTCTATGTAAATGTTTTGGTTCCTCATTTTTGTGAATTTCCCTTTGTCGCAACAAGCATGGTGGAATTACCCCTCACACAGTGTCTATGGTTATGCCTGCATGGATGTGTGTTTTCAATCAATGTCCTTATGCGGGAAGCCTGTGAAAATATGGTGTAGTCTTGGTGTTACCAATTCATAGGTGGAGAGTTTTGGGTAGTTTCTTTATTTATTTTGGGGTTTCAGTGGCCAAATTATTCGGTCCCCTTCCCTCCCATCCCCGAGTGGTTGGGGTCCAGATCTATGCTGAATGTGTTGGCCAAGTTCTTATCCCCTCCGTTCAGGAGTGGGTGGTTTATATGTTCATGTTTTAACCATAGTAAATTGGTATGGTAGGTTTTTGTAGGAGTGTTTTTTGGCTTCTGTGAGTGAGGCCCAATTCTAGATCATGTTGAATTCTTGTCTGTTCGTTTCTAGTTGGTTTCTAATGGTGGGGAGACCCACCACGGGTCTCATGGATTTTCATCCTAAGAACTTTTCTAGTGCTATTTGTTTCTTAATGGTGGGGAGTCCATTCTATACTCTCCTGGAATATTTGGTTTTTTTTGTTCTCTTTGTTTTGGGTGATGGTTGGGTTCATTGGGTGAAGGCCCAACAGTCGGGTTATTAGCTTCGTTGTGGAGGTGGTGGCTTGATATTTCCAATGATTTTCTAGATGTGGTTCTGAGTAGTGTTTTTTTTTGAGCTAGAGGATTAACATCAATTGATTTTTTATGATATTTCATTTTATTTAGAGGCTGGATCATGTTTATAGGTAATCCTTAGGTGTTGATTTTTCAGCTGGAAAGTGTTATGGCTTTCCAGGGATGGAAAGCATTAATGGTGGGGAGAATTGTCACACCCTGTTTTTTTGTCTGTGTTTTGAACCGGTCCATTGGAAATCCTGATCATTCTCATGGGTATTTGGTGAGATTAATCTTGAGTATTGAATTTTCATATATTTCTAATCACCCTATGTTTGATTCCCCATTGGTTGTTTAGGAGTTTTTGAAGAAAGGATGGTTACTTCATGATTTTGACCAACCGTGAGCCCATTTCCAGTTTTAAAAACTGAATTTTTTTCTTTTATAACTCTTTTGTTTTTTATCCTTTTTCACCCATTAAATTTCCCAATTTTCCTATACTGACATATTAAAACATCCATATCAATTTTTACCCTATATAAATTCATAATCATGGTTAATTTGGGTTATTTATTTAGGTATTGGGCCAGCCCATTTCATGTTTTTTAAAAAATAATTGTTTCTTTTATATATAATTCATTTTTTAATATATTTAAGTGATTCTACCTCCCCCTAGAAGCCAATAACCCTATCCTCACCCCCATTGTAGATTTGCTCTTTTTGGAGCTCTTATGGGTCACGTATTATGGTGAAAGTTCTCAGGTTACCTCAAATCGCCCAGAATTGATAAGGTAAATCATTTTATACATAAATCATTAAATTCGTTCTCTTTTTCAAAAAACTCTTCTTTCCCTGGTTCCTCCAGACCATAGGCGACTCTCAAAGAATTTTAACAAATTCCCCATTCTCTATGGGTGCAGATCTAATGGAATACGAAGAGTTTTCTAGTGGTGAAGGTGAGAATCCATCTCCTTTATCCTCCCTCTTCTTCCTCCTTTCAATTTTTCTTGGTTTTATAATCTCCCCTAGTAATTATAGACCTAGGGGTCAGTTATAACATTGTTTTTTATGTATTTTATATTCATTTAGGTCTGGTCTTTATAGTTTTAGGGTTTATAAACCTGCGACGGGTGATTTCGGGTGTGTGTTTCCGTTACGCCAAGGATTTGAGGTAGGATATCCCTTGAACAAACCTTTATCATTTAAGTTTCATAATTTTATTTCTATTATAACCTTATTTATATGATATTGTTTTCTGTGAAACATTGGTTCTAAATGTTTTGCATGCAAATTATGTTTTATGACTTATTTTGTTAAAAATAAATTTGTTTTGGTATAAATGTGAACTCCTCTTGTTTGATAAATTATTCCATGATATTTTGCACTTGGTTTATGTTATCTTGAAATGTATCAGTAGTTTTAATACCTTTATTTCATGAAAATGGTGTTTTATTCCTTTTTAAGTGCTTAATATAAGTTTTTTTAAGAGTGCATGTCGTGTGATCGATAAATTTCCCGGTTGGCTTTTATGTGTCTAGTGAAATTTCAAATGATTTGTTTGGATTTATAAATACATTGGAAGCAAGTAAAAAAATATTTTGGGATCCCTTTATGGATTTCCAATTTTTATTTGGTTTTACAAATAAATGGGTTTTTGGTTACTACATGTTTCGGTCTGAGTTTTCGGAAAATGGCATGTTTTACATTCTTATGAAAATGGTTGGGTTTTGAATATATAACCTGATGGTTTTATTGAATTTATGAATGTGGTTTGATTCTGTAAATGGTTTGTATAAACCTCCTTAATAAAATTGAAATTCATTAATTTGTCAAATGTTAGTTTTTAGAAAACATAAAAGGTCTATTTGGCCTTTCCTAAAAATGAAGAATGAGTGTTTTACATGTATATACCAAGTTTTGCAATTGGGATTATTTTATGGTCCACGAAATGATTTTATTAAATGTTTTTAGGGATGAAAAATATTGTACGGTATGGTTTTGATGTGTGTTTATAATTTAAAGAGTGTTTTTGAATGAGTTTTATGTGAAAAGCCTCAATACACTCCTTGAAATTGTTTTACGAAAATATTTAGTGGTTTGTTGATTCGTGAACGAAATGTGAAAAATGTTTTTGGGTTGTTTGTGTGTTTTTGGTTTGAGAATGGTTTTTTTATGTGAAATGTGTATTTGATAATATGTGTAACTTGATTGAGCACTAATGGGAATCCCAGGTATCTAGGTTGGCGGATGTGTACTAGTATGCTAGTGATCCTGTGGGGTTTGGCCCCTATTTTATGTAGCAAGTTTGACGATGACAACGCTAACTAAACTATGATGATAATGATGTTGGGGTACCACTAGGTTATTGGGTATTCTCCCTACTATTGGATCATGTGCACGATAACGAATATTTATTTTGGTTACTTTCACCGAGAAACGAGGTACCTGGGGCTCATAACTGACTAGTGCCTAGGGGTGTTCCTGTGACTTGTGCTCATTTCATATTTTGTACTCACCGTCGGCATACGGTGTGTTTGGATGGTAAATTCAGTAGTGTTTGTAATTTATTTAAAAGTTAAAATTCTTTAAATCTGCCGTCTTGAAAGCTATTTTCATTTTTAAGTTGCACCACTTTAAAAGTTGTTACTTGCATTCTTGTTTATAAAACCTCCATGTTTTTTTCTGGTAATTCTTTTCTTCATGGGATCTCATTTGGAAAAAACAAATTTTTATTTTTATTAAAAAATTTAAATTGGTTTTTCTTTTATTTTAATGGATGTGCATTGTTAATAGAATATCGGGCTAACCTAATGAGTTTTAATACTCACACCTATAGTCTTCTTCAGTTTTTAGCCCTTGTGCTGGTTTCAAATTCAGTTCGATCACCTTGGTTTATGTGTGATCATTTTTTTGTAGAGTGACCAGTGGGGTCACATGAAGTTAGTCGGTTATCGGGTTTGGTCATTAGAGTTGTTGTCTTAGTTGTACTTTCAGTTTCTTATACAAATAATGTTCAGTTAAATTTTTATATAAATGTATTTTGGGCTGTCCATTTCTTTACACTGTTTGTTTGATTGTTCATATATGGGTGAAATCGTTCCCTTGTGTACCCTATTTATGCCCTTGGTTCTTGTCGCCATCACGAGAGGATTGGGAACACCTCTCGGGATTTTTCATGAGCTGGCCTAAGTGACCGGTTCTGGGTCGACTCGGACTGGTTCATGACAAAATGGTATCAAAGGAGGTCAACTCTTAGCAGACCATTCTTTTTAGAGAACCCTTGTTATTTTGGGGATGTCAAGGTAGATATAGTACTATTTTTGGGACTTGATGTGTAAGTTCAAGAAGAGTGTCGCGAACTCTTTCTCGTTCAAATCCTCAGGTTTCCATGGGAAGTCCAGTTTTATTACTGTCCTTTGTTCTTATTGATTGTTTGGGTTTTTGGATATGACAAGGGGAGTCTGACTAATGGACTTCATGAGATAACAGGGCCTGGAAATCCATGTGGAGCTGGGAAATGGTCCTAATAAGTCTCTCTATGTTGGTGTGGTGTTTGACATATGGCCGCCAACCATATGGTCAATTCACCCACCGAAACTAGTTCCCTTTTTTTGGGTCTCTTGAATCTATCTTGAATTCTGAATTTTTTTTTTTCAAATCCTTGTGTGAGAATTGTGGAAATGGGTTTTAAAGGAAGGATTATATTTTGAAAAGATAAAAAGGGGGTTTTCAAAAATTAAATATAATAATGGTTTTGGAAGGTTTTGTTTTTGTGAAAAACAAATGGAGGGAAGTGGAAATGATTTAACGAGATTTGATTATCCATAATATAAACTTGTTGTTTGTTGGAATAAAATGTTTTGAAATTGTGAATCATTTTAAGTTGATTCTAGATCTTTTTTTAAATGGGGTATTTTGGGATGTTAAAAGGTTTTTTAATCGGATAAATTATTTTTGGAAATTGATTTTGAACGGTTGGTGTTTTCCTAGAAAGGGTATTAGTCTCAATGGACCTCAGATTATGAAAATATACCTTTCTGAATTTTAAAAAAATAATTGGAAGGGGTTGTTTGGAGTGTCTTGGTTATTTTAAATGTTGTGAAATATGGAAAGGGTTTCTGACTTGGTGGTTGGTGTTACTTTTTAAGGTAAACGGTTTTTGGAATGATGTTGTTTTGTTTTAGCCTTTGGTGCTTTCATGGGTGATCACATGCATGGTTTTATTGATATCTTGATGGATGGACTATATGGAATGGTGGTTGGGTTCCTGGTGTGGCATACAAATGTGCATGTTGGTGAGACTTGACGAAACACCATTGGTGAATATGGAAACCCACCAAGTTAGTTTGTTTTTCAAAAGTGTTTTGAGCTGAAAATTTGTGGCCTTTTTTTAAACCAATGGTTATGTGGAATGATTTATCTATGTCTTAGAAGAGTTTTTTTATTCATTAACCTTACATGTGATCTATAAGTCATTGTCTTGTTGTATCTTGATATGAGATCTTGGTGGTTGCTCAGTTTTTTGAGTAATGTTCATTTGGTTCCCAAAGATGTGTTTGATGTTGTGATGTGGCCATGTATAGTTCTCTGTTGGAAATATTTCCTGCTGATAAACCTAAGGATTCATTTAAAATGTTAAATCCACCTCCATGGATGATGCCTCATCCTATTTGTTGTAATAGAGAGTTGTTTGGGATCGATTAAAAGTGCTTCTTAGTCATGATAATTCTTTTGTACATAACAGTTGTGTTCGGTGATGTTGATGTGTTTCGCCATATTCCTTATCCATTATGACCCTCATTCAGAGTGAGACAAAATTTTATATGTATCTATGAGTTCATATTTGGATTAAGGTTTTTTTTTGTGATCAAGTGAGGTTTTTTTAGTGGTGTGATCCTTATCACCTGACTGCGGAGCAGCAGATGCCTCAAGAATCAGGGCTCCAGCCATAGGCCTTGGAGTGAAGCTTTTCACACATTCAGGAAATCGACAGAGGTGTAGAGTGCATGATTAGGATCCTGCCTCTTCTATTTTTGTAAGTTGGTTTCTATGTAAATGGGTTGTTTCCTCATTTCTGTGAATTTCCCTTTGTCGCAACAAGCGTGGCAGAATTACCCCTCACATAGTGTATATGTTTATGCCTTCATGGATGTGGGTATTCAATCAATGTCCCTCTGTGGAGGGCCTGTGAAAATAAGGTGTAGTATTGGTGTTACCTATTCCTAGGTGGAGAGTTTGGGGTAGTTTATTTATTTATTTTGTGGTTTCATTGGGCATATTATTCGGTCCCCTTCCCTCCCATCTCTGAGTGGTTGGGGTCTAGATCTGTGCTGAAAGTGTTGGGCAAGTTCTTATCCCCTCCGTTCAGGAGTTGGTGGTTTATATGTTCATGTATTAACCCTATTAACTTGGTAAGGTAGGTTTTTTTAGGAGTGTTTTTTTGGGCTTGTGTGAGTGAGGCCCAATTCTAGATCATGTTGAATTCTTTTCTATTCGTTGCTAGTTGGTTTCTAGTGGTGGTGAGACCCACCATGGGTCTCATGTATTTTCATCCTAAGAACTTTTCTAGTGCTAGTTGTTTCTTAATGTTGGGGAGTACATTCTATACTAACCTGTAATATTTGGTTTTTTGTGTGCTCTTTGGTTTGGGTGATGGTTGGGTTCATTGGTTGAAGGCCCAACAATCGGGTTCTTTTCTTGGTTGTGGAGGTGGTGGATTGATATTTCCAATGATTTTCCAGAAGTAGTTCTGAGTAGTGTGTTTTTTTGAGCTAGAGGATTAACATACATTGATTTTTTTTTATAATATTTCATTTTATATAGAGGCTGGATCATGTTGATAGGTAATCCTTAGGTGTTGATTTTTCAGTTGGAATGTGTTTTGGCTTTCCGGGGGCGGAAAGCTTTAATGGTGGGGAGAATTGTCACACCCCGTTTTTTTCTTTGTTTTGATCCAGTCCATTGGAAATCCTGATCATTCTCATGGGTATTTGGTGAGATGAATCTTGAGTTTTTTAGATTCATATATTTCAAATCACCATAAGTTGGGTTCCCCATTGGTTTTTTAGGAGTTTTTGAAGAAAGGGTGGTTACTTCATGATTTTGGCCAACCGTGAGCCCATTTCCAGTTTTAAAACCCAAATTTGTTTCTTTTATAACTCTTTTGTTTTTCTTCTTTTTTTACCCATTCAACTTCTCAATTTTCCTATAATGACATATTAAAACTTCCATATCTTTTTTTACCCCATATAAATTCATAAGAAATGTTAATTGGGGTTACTTATTTAGGTATTGGGCCAGCCCATGGGCCCATTTCCAGTTTTTAAACAAATAATTGTTTCATTTAAATCTAATTCAGTTTTTAATATAGTTCGGTGATTCCACCTCCCCCTAAAATCTGTAACCCTATCCTCACCCCCTTTGTAGATTTACCCTCTTTGGAGCTCATATGGGTCGAATATTAGGGAGAAAGTTCTCAGGTTACCTCAAATCGCCCAGAATTGATAAGGTAAATTGTTTTATACATAACTCATTCAATTAATTCTCTTTTTCAAAAAAAATATTCTTTCTCTGGTTCTTCCAGACCATAGGCGACTCCCCAAGAATTTTCACCCCATTCCATTGTTTCTATGGGTGCAGATCTAATGGAATACGAAGAGTTTTCTAGTGGTGAAGTTGAGATTCCATCTCCTTTATCCCCCATCTTCTTCCTCCTTTCAAATTTTCTTGGTTTTATAATCTACACTAGTAATTATAGACCTATGGATCTGTTATACCATTTTTGTTTATAAAATTTATATTTATTTAGGTCTGTTCTTCAGAGTTTTAGGGTTTATAAACCTGCGACGGGTGATTTCGGGTGTGCGTTTCTGTTACGCCAAGGATTTGAGGTAGTATATCACTTGAACAAACCTTTATCATTTAAGTTTAATAATTTTAATTTAGTTATAACCTTATTTATATTATATTTTCTGCTATGAAACTTTGGTTCTAAATGTATTGCGTGCAAATTATGTTTTATGACTTATTTTGTTAAAAATAATGTTGTTTTGGTATAAATGTGAACTCCTCTAGTTTGATAAATTACTCCACGAGATTTTGCACTTGGTTTATGTTATTTTGAATATGTATCAGTAGCTTGAATAACTTTATGGCATGATAATTTTGTTTTATACCTTTTTAAGTGATTAATATAAGGTTTTTTTAAGAGTGCATGCCATTTGATCAGTAAATTTTCCGGTTGGATTTTATGTGACTAGTGCAATATAAAATTATTTTTTTGGATTTATAAATACATAGGCAGCATGTAAAAAAATATTTTGGGATCCCTTTATGGATTTCCAATTTTTATTTGGTCTTACAAATAAATGTGTTTTTATTTACAACATATTTTGGCCTGAGTTTTCAGAAAATGGCATGTTTCACATTCTTATGAAAATGGTTGTGTTTTGAATATTTAACCTAAGGGATTATTGGGATTTATGAATGTGGTTTGATTCTGTAAATGGTGTGTATAAACCTCCTTACTAAAATTGAAATTCATAACTTTTTCAAATGTTAGTTTTGAGAAAATTTGAAAGGACCATTTGGCATTTCCGAAAAATGAAGAATGAGTGTTTTACTTGTATATACCAAGTTGTGCAATTGGGATTGTTTTATGGTCCATGAAAAGATTTTATTAAATGTTTTTAGGGATGAAAAATATGGTATGTTGTGTTTTTGATGTGTTTTTATAATTTAAAGAGTGTTTTTGAATGAGTTTTATGTGCAAAGCCTCAATAAACTCCTTCAAATTGTTTTACAAAAATATTTAGTGGTTTGTTGATTCGTGAAATAAATGCGAAGAATGATATTGGGTTGTTTGTGTGTTTATGGTTTGGGAATGGAATTTCTATGTAATATGTGTATTTGATAATATGTGTAACTTGATTGAGCTCTAAAGGGAATCCCTGGTATCTAGGTGGGTGGATGTGTTCTGGTATGCTAGTGATCCAGTGGGGTTTGGCCCCTGTTTCGTGTAGTAAGTTTGATGATGACAACACTAACTAAACTATGATGATGATGATGATGGGGGACCACTAGGTTATGGTTATTCTCCCTACTAGTGGCTCGTGTGCATGAGAATGGATATTTATTATGGTTACGTTCACAGAGATACGAGGTATCTGGGGCTCACAACTGACTAGTGCCTAGGGGTGTTTGCATGACTTGTGCTCATTGGATATTTTGTACTCACTGTCGGCATAAGGTGTGTTTGGTTGGTAAACTCAGTAGTGTGTGTGATTTATTTAAAATTTTAAATTCTTTAAATCATCCTTCTTGAAAGCTATTTTCATTTTGATGTTGCACCGCTTTGAAAGTTGTTACTTGCATTCTTTTTTATAAAACAAGCATGTTTTTGTCTGGTAATATTTTTTAGCATGGGACCTCATTTGGAAGAAACAACTTTACGTTTTTATTTAAAACATGAAATTGATGTTTCTTTTATTTTAATGTGTGTGCATTGGTAATAGAATATCAGGCTAACCTACTGAGTTTTAATAGTCACGCTTATAGTCTTCTTCTGTTTTTATCCCTTGTGCAGGTTTCAACTTGAGTTCGATCGCCTTGGGCGATGTGTGATAATTTTGTTTGAGAGTGACCAGAAGGGTCCCATGAAGTTATTTGGTTATCGGTTTTGGACATTTGAGTTGTTTTCTTAGTTGTACTTTCATTTTCTTGTACAAATAATGTTCATTTAAATTTTTATATAAATGTATTTTGGGCTGTCCATTTCTTTCTGTTGTTTGTTTGATTGTTCATATATGGGTGAAATAGTTCACTTGTGTACTCTATAGATGCCATTGGTGCTTGTTTCCATCCCGGGAGGATCGGGAACACCTCTCGAGACTTGTCCTGGGCTGGCCTGGGTGACCGGTTCAGGGTCGACTCGGATTGGTTCGTGACAGAGTCCCACACCTGAAACCCGTCTACGACCACCGCACGCGGTCCATGCTCCTGAACTCCTAAGCTCCTTTGTAGTCAAGAGAAAATTGCTCGTCTTCTGCAAGGGAGCACCAACTGTGGGCAAATCCCAAGTAGGGGTGAGTATCAAAATACTCAGTAGGATACCCCAAAGGCTCGAGGGAGCAACAAAGGAGGTACCGAAGGGTGAGCAGTAGATCAAACAGGGAGTAGTAATGGAGTACAACAGAGAGAGAAGTAAAGAGTACAGCTCGACCCAACAAGAGGAAGGAAGTAGGCTTGTCCTAACAAAAGTAGAAAGAAATAGCTAGAAGATGAACATGCTGTTGAGCCTTCACTACCTATAGCAGGATAGTAGACTCTCCCAACCACGAGAAGCTAGAAACGGAAAGCACATGGCATACCCCGCGCGTCTTCGCCTCTCCTAGAAGGATAGTATCGAAAACCCAAGATGGGGGTACATGAACAAGGTATATACATAACCATATGCTCAAAAAAGAAACCCGAACAAGATCGCATGGTGATCTCCATCTCATAGCTTAGCCTAAGAATGTGAATCACCAACAGTCCTAGAAGTAAACACCAGTGATGCCCAGTATCTTGTAGGTCTGCCCTAAACCACAAGTCATGGGGCTCAAATCACCGCACTTCGATACTATCCTCTTTGGGTGGTACTGACTCGCCCGCACGATTTTAGGTCATGTCACAAGGATGCGTCTTGGTGGGGAAAGCACCCCCCATTTTTTAGAGTTTTGGGGAAATTCAATCCACACCTCATCACTATCACACAGTCGAGAGGTCTTCTCAATGTCAAAGTTGTCACATCACTGACCCGTACAAACAAGGGTCCTGCTCTAGTATTCATGGAGAAAAGCCACAGACTAGCCTAGTACAAAAGACTGAGTCTGAATTAAGTTTTCGAGTAACCCACAACCCAGCCCCCCTGGAGCGTAAAACCCAATAAGTCAACGGTGACCCACAGTCCAGCCCCTATGGAGGGTAAACCATTATAAATCATCGGGTGACCCACTGTCCTGTCCTGCTGGAGGGTAAACCCTAAATAAGTCGACGGTGACCCACTGCCCAACCCCACAAGATGCTAAACCATAATAAATCATCAGGTGACCCACTTCCCTAAACTACTGGATGGTAAACCATAAATAAGTCGACAATAACTCACTACCTAGCCTAGCTGGAGGGTAAACCGTAAGGTCAATGGGTATCCCACTACCCAACCTCACTGGGGGGTAAACCCGGAACTGGATCGATATCTCTGCACTACCCGTTACATCACTGGGTGTCAATAGCACTACTACCGTGCATAGGTTCGGAGTGCGTCAAAGGAACCTCTGCCCAACTCCCTTTCATATTTATACATTTAATAAGATATCGAAAGTGGCTTTGAATTCCCAAACAGATTACACTGTTGCAATCCTCGCAGAAATACACACGAGATAGACTACTTACTCACTAGAAACGGATCCTGGTGGAAAAGTTATTCAATACTACCTTATTCCCATACGACATCTAGTGGGGCCCGCACCTCGGTTCCAAAAGAGGTTGGGAAAACTACGTCATCCCAGTGATCTCAGAAAACATGCTGAAACAACTACTCATATGCCCCAAACGGATGCCTGAAGAAAAAGGCGCAGCACGCTGCACATAGAATAAGAGACGGCATGTGGGGCCCACACCTCAATTATGACTTCAACACCTGAAACCTCCATAGTCAACATCACCTCGATGATAGGGTCAGAACACTGCTAACGACACCTAAAAAGGACTCTGGACGCCGAAGCTACAACTCCCCGCGTTATAAGCCAACGTGGCCCTGTGGGCCCGCACCTCGATCCCGAAACTTGTCACGCAGATCGTACCCATACGTTCCTTTCAAGTAACCATGTTGAATAGGCTATTCATTTTCCCTGAATGGACTTATGTAGCATAAGTCATAAAAATGCAGCATGCGTCCGAAAGCCGCCTCATGGGGCCCACACCTCGGGTCCAAACTTAGGCGGGCAGATAGCACCATTTCAATCACCTTGAAAAAACACTTATAAATGAGTACTCAAACATCCTAAATGGATGTGAGGTGAAAAATGGTGTTTCACCGTAAAACGTGCGCACTAGGCCATGTGGGGCCCGCACCTTGTCTCCAACCTGAACGCGTTGGAAAGCACCTCAAAAAGTCTGTATGAGGACTGGGGTCATGCTTCCACTAACAGCGCATCAGTCGGACATCCCAAACAAGAGTTAGGTCCGACGCAACAATTAGTTAATTAATTAGTTAATTTATTAATTAATCAAATTTAGAATTTCAGGCCACCGAAGAACGAAACCAACCCGCAAAGGTTCCAAACCAACTTGGAAGGACCGCCTCAACTCCCGGGCCACCGCGCCTCAGAAAACACGTCAAACGGACGTCCGGCTCGTTAGCCACGTTTGTCACAACTTTAATAATAATTTATTATTATTAAATTAAAGCTCCTCGGGTCACCCATCTTCGGGTGAAGAACCCAAAAAAATACCAAAACACATTTCAAAGTGTTTGTCTCGCCGACACAGACATGCAGCCACAAACGTCACGTCAAAAAGACACGACATTTTAAAATTACAGCCCCATGAACATAAGGGGGCCTAACCGGGTCGGTTCACCCCGGGCGGCCTGGTCCGAACCGTAAGGCCGCGGCGCAGCGGCGGGTGCGGTTCAGTCAGTCACGTCCCACTGGCCACATCATGCCTCAATCCACCAGACCCACCGCAGGTTAGGTTTTTTTTCAAACTGACAGGCCATCCTGGCCGGTCTCCCCCCACCCCTCACACCGCATCAAGGAAGACCCGCAGCACGCGGGTCTTGTCCCCCCCGAGGTTGCTGCCACCACCGACCAGCCAGACTGGCCGGTCTTCTCTTGCATGTCGCGTCAAAGACGACCTGCGACACACAATTCATATTCCACGAGGTCGCCGCCTCGGCTTCCTCCTGCTGACCGCGCCGGGTCGGCCGGACGCCAGTGCCTCCGACTCTCACAGCACCGCCGCGACACGCCCCAGCCTGCACTGCTCCACCGCCTGGTCCTCCGTGCTCTGCCACGCCGTCGTGCTCTTCATATAGACTCCACCTCACACTATGTGCCGCATCCCACTACCGCGACAACCGGCTCCGCCTTGTCGCACCCGAGCCAGCCGCACACCCCAGCCGCCCGATCACCTCTGGCCGCGCACTGTCCTCGGCCAGCCGACAACACCCAACACCGCCCGGCCACCGACCGCTTCAATCCGAACCCCATCTGCACTATCCACCTCGTCCAAACACCCGATATGCCACCCCGACCTCTGGCCATTGGCCTTTCAAGAGTCGGGGCTTCCAACGACTGCTTCCACCACTCCGATGGCCCAAATTAAAAATCAAACACGGTTTTGGGATCCTCGGGGTGAGGCCCTCGCATCCCTTGCCTCCGATCATTGATCCGACATGGTTTGCGTGTGTCCGAAAATTTTGGACGAAGAACGCCAACGAACGAGTATCCAAATTGGGGGTCAGACGATGGTTGTGTTCGTTTGGCCATCATCCTAGTTCAAGAATTATTGATAATAAACATCTAAATGGGAAAAACTCAAGAAATTTCTGAAGGTGTGTAAATTAATCAAGAAGCCAACCTCGTTAGATCTGTTCGCTGTTGGTGATGCCTTCATTGCGCTCCACCTTCGATCCACCGAGGTTTTGGCGAATATTGCTCCTTGATCCGGCGAAGAATAGTGAAGAATTCTGAAGAATGCTCTAGAGAGAGGGAGAGTGAGTGAAAGAAATGAGTTTCCCCCAATCCCACACATAATCGAATTTATAAAAAAAATCATGAAAACTCTCTCAACGGGTGCGGATTCCGAAACCTCCACACCCACTTATTTTATATCGCGCCTAGGAAAAACATCTCATTTACAACTCAATGGAAGTCTTGGATTTCCATTCCGAGTCTTTGTTTGAATGTTATTTGAAAGCGAACACCAGTGATAAAAATCACTAAGTCATTATTTCAAAAAGATAGTTTTTCCCCTGGGAGACATCTCTCATAGTAGGCCTGTGCCCGCAACTTTTACACCCCACCTAGGGTAAATGACACACTCCGGACGCATCCATGCCCTCGGAGTTCTGATCCGAGTTACATTTTATGATTTATTAAGGTTTGAAATATTAAATAAATAATTTGATAATTTAATTATCCATTTAACACACCGTCAACAGGAAAGGGGTCCCAACGTCCCACACCGACTCATTTTATGTCATGCCTAGGGTAAACATCGCATTCTGGACCCAATTGTGATATCAGATTTTTGATCTGATCAATCATATAAGAGATATCACATTTTATTTAGTTAACCACGCTTTCATAATATAAAAACACTTAACATTTTTATATAATTATTTCTAGGCACACTGGACCTTGGAATTTCATGCTGTCTATACGCCCTGCTCTGGAATGACATCAAGAAAATTTTCAAAGTCTCAGAGTCCCAAAACCTAGTTTATTATAATAATTTTTGGTATCTGAAGGTTGCATTAATGATTTTAGATTAAGATGGTTCATTTGATTAACGGGGTATATTTATCAAAAAAAATAAATAGGTTGATGTGGTATAATTGGACATCAATGTGTTTACAAAATCATTTCATATCAAATATTTTTAACATATTAATTATATAAAAATTTTGTGGAAATTTATTGAGATCAATAAAAAGGAGAATGAATATATTATAACATTTTATGGAATTCAAAAGGATTTAATGGAATTCCTCTTATTTTGTTATCAATTATAGAAAAAAATGATATATTATATAATGGTAAATATATATATGGAATGATTACGTAATACACAACATGAAGTGTCCTGGATAAGTTGTCCCATGCATGCTTAAATTGGATATAAAGATTCGATAACTATTTCAAATACATGGGGACAAAAATAAATGTATGTAGTTTGACACTGGAGGATTAAATGACAAGGTACATTGATGTAATAAGATCTAACTACACATATGTCAGAAATATAGGAAGAATAATATATAAAACTTAATTAAGAGCATAAGGAAATGGTACATGTGTAGAAAATATGGGTATAATTTACATGATCTTATAATGTACATAAAGGGAATAACATATAATATATTTGAAATGAATGATTGACTCAATTCACCACCCGTGGACCAATTCTTTAACTATAATGAAATTGGGAACTACACATGCCAGCAAACTAAAACAAACATCTTTGATGTTAAATAGTGACTAAAACCTCTAATGTAAAGGTAGAAAGGAATAGTTTGTTCCATCACAATCATTTGCGAGTAGAACTACAATTATATGGTGAATGGAATACTTACTATTCACTCCATACTAGTTATCCTTATTTGATTCATTTTCAATGTATTATATTATATTTTTTATATTTTGGAGAAATATTGAATTACCTCTTGACTAAATTTAATTCATGATATCTTTAAAAACACTCAGTGGTGAATTTTTCATTCCAAGGGTAAAATTATTTCAAAATTATCATTTGTGTGAATATTATTCTATAAAATATGTAAATTCATACTTTGGTACAATTTGGTGATGTACCCACCATGAATAGAACATATTTATATATATTTTTTATAAAAATATTGGAAAATGAAATATATATCTATATATTAAACCATCCCATGAATTTAGAATAGTGTACAGATAATTATAAATATCCTTTAATAAATTCTTAAGAAGTGCATGTATTTATACCTAATGGAGAAGAATATCTTACTTAATTATATATATAAAAATCATTATTTTAATTCATTTATTATATGAGGTAATATTTTAATTTATCCCCATAAGAGTTTCATAGTATTATTCTAGATCATGAGGCTGAGATTGTTAAATAACATAAACCTAGCGTGACAACTATTATAATGATCCCCTAAAGAATGGACCGAATAGAAATATATAAATTAAATATGATATTACATGAAAATTTAGTCAATTGGTTTTCCCCATGTACATCACCTTGGGGTGAACTAGTTAAATTTTTCAAAATTATGAATAGGTTAATGAGAATATCATTAATTATAAGGAGCTCAAAAAATACCACTATAAAGAACAAGTTCATCTTTCTAAAAATGATGATTTTCTAAATAATTTTATAGTTCTTAGTATTTATCCCAAGAGGATCTTCATTTTTGAAATCATAAATTTATAGTGAAAATATGATATATTAAAAATATAGACTCTCGTTGAAGATATAGAAATTTTTTTTATAGTGATTCTATTTAAGCTCAATAATTCTATAACAATCTTAATGAAATTGATAAAATAATATTTAGAGACTACCGTAAAAAAAAATTGGAGGCCTTTATCTATGAAATTATTATATAATCTAAGGTGAAAGAATAATATTTAGAACATTTAAGGATTGTGTCAAATATTTTTTGAAATGATAATTTGTTTAAAAAACTTGTTAAGAGTGAATTTAAGATGAATTAAGTCACATTTCTTGGGTATTATATCACTAACCTAAGAATTAATATAGATATCTAAATATATAAAATAGTAATTAAAGAATATCATATGACAATAGGTTTTATAAATATAATTTTGATTCATAGATTATATTGGGACTATTTTTTGTTCATGTAAATTTAATATAAATTTTTATCCAACTTACTACGTTAACATAGAATGATGTAAAATATTATTAGACAGATTAATGTGAAGTGAGATTCATGTTGTTCAATAAGAGACATGAAACTAGAAATATACACAATGTACCCTCAATTAGATAAATTATTATGACCTTTATTGATTCCTTAATGAATTTACATGGATATGTAGTCATGAAAACTTATCACGTGACATCCTATTCCTCACAAAAATTGATGATCCATTTGAAAAATTAAAAAATTACCAATTTATAATTGCTAATAATAATTATTCAAAAAATTATTTGGAGGAATTTTCTTTTTTATAAAAGTTATATTTTTATTTTGATAAAGTGAGTTTAATATTTGTAATCACGCATAAGGTTTTAAACAAGTATCAATGAATATGGATGAAGATAATTAAGGATTTCAACTAATAAATACATTAATATATTAGGAAGGAGAATAAGGTTGCTTATAATCATATCATAAAGGAACCTATTAGATGATCATGAATTACGATTTATAATGTTAAAATATTCCTGAATATTAAATGGAGAGAATTGGAAATCACAAGGGTAAGGGAGACGTCCTACATTTACCTAATTATTACCAAACTACCCATATAATAGAAAAAGAATATGCTTACATGAATTATTTGGAGCTATAAAATATATTCAGATAAAATAAGTTTCATAAGACTCATGAATCAATCATCTATAACACAAATTCATTTATCCTGGATCTAGATTGTTTTTTATATCAATATATGACTTAAATAAGTATATATTTCATGATTTATGTTTCTCATTATACTCCATATTCCCAAGAAGTATGTAGATGTATCACGATTTATAGGAGTACTTCTAGTGGGACAATAAGATTAATAATGTAGTAGAGTACTCCTTAAGATTATTCATATTCCTATATTGTAAAAAATATCACATTATATTTAAGGAGATGATGTAGTCCTTACCAATACCAAGAAGTAAATCGTTGAACATCACCATAAATTTTGTCATAGGTATTAAAAATACATCTAATGGAAATAATTCCATATTTGTTTTCATTTATTGTCTTACAAATATGAATCACATTTCAACTATTCATGAATATTTAATTTTTGATCAAAATTTAATGATATTAACACAGGAAGTGGTTCAACATCATGGGGCTCCACTTTTGAATCATATCTAGTTGAGATATAATGTTTACCTCAATCTTATAGATGATCCATCAAAAATAATTGGATGCAGAGTTGAAATTTATTATGAAATATTATCCCTAGATAGATGATAAATCCAAAATAATATTTTTGAACCATGAATGAATGGTAGGGGAATTTTTGAAAGATGTCAATGGAGTATTGGATAAATAAATTTCACTGTTCAAGAACTCAAATAGTAATATATTCAATCAAGTATATAAATGTAATACTATAAACCTATATATGGTAAGGGATAAATAACTCCAATATATTAGGAAGAAATTTGTGTTAAATGATACTAGGACCAGTAATATTAGAATAAATGTTATATAAGGTTCAATTTACATGAGGGAATATTATAATAACACCAATTCAGTATAAGATCTATGATAATAATCATAGATGAGACCGTGAGTTTGATGTTGGGGAAAAATTGTTCCATTAATTATATATGTGGAAGAGAGTTATTGGGTTTATAAAAATCGCAAAACTAAGCCTTAGGGACATTAATACCTTCATGAATCATTATCATATATACTATAACATCCACCAAACCAATATCATGTGAATATTGTGTTTCACATGTCACTTCTATGGAAGTACACACCAGATCCCTCATAAGTATTAAATACAAAGTTGATATAAATAGAGAATGACCCCTATAATGAGGAGCATTGGTCATGATCTTGGAACATTGAGATAAAATATGATGAAAAAAATAACTCATCCTATCAAAATAAATTGATGAAACTATATGTATTCCAATTACACTTTATAATCAGAGGGTGTTATAATGTAAAAATGTCACAATCAATTCATAATAGATAATGAGAATTTTAATTTCAAATATAAAATTTCAGAATGGGGGAAGAACGTAATGATTTATAATTTTCAATATAAAATTAAATTTCTAAATAAATATTCTTTTCATAATTAAATATATTTAATTTATAAATCATACAATAAGGTATATTATAAATTAATCTCATAAATCGTATATTTTATTAAATTTTCTAATGATTATAAATATATTGGAAGGAAAATTGCATTCCATAAAATTAAAAAAATAATGAGGTAATGAACACATGTAAATAACATATTAAAAAGCTTGAAATATAAGGGTTGAACATATTTTATTTAATAAATAAACACATCCATGAGATATAACAAAGTGAATAAAATTTATTATATTTAAGAGGTTTAAATATATTGGACAGTGTAAAATATTAGGGGAATTATAATGGGTAAGGTAGCCAATGAAGATATAATCGTTATAATAGTAACATGGCTATTTTAAAAATTAAATAAAAAATTATGGGAAACTGTTGAAATAAATATATAATTAATAAATGATAGTGTATTAATATTTTAATAATATAAAAGAATATTTAAATTAATAGATATATTTTTTAATTCTTCTTTTTAAAGTGAGGTAATTATTTTCAAAATTATGTTTTAATTTTTATTCATCAATCAAATATATTTATTATTAAATTTAAATATTTAATTTCCCTTATTTAGAGATATATATTTTTAAAATTATTTAAAATTAAGAATCATCAAATAAAAATTATTCAATAGTTATTTTTTAGAAATTTTTTGGAATAGTTTATTATTTATTTGAATAGTAACATAATTCATGAAATATTTACAATTTTATTTTAAAATTATAAAAATAAGATATATTACTTAAATAATATATTTGAAAATATTAAAAAAAATTAATACTTAATTTAATTTGTAATCCTAATATAATATATTTATAAATAACATTATGAAATATTTTCCATAATAAAAACATTTTGAAATAAATTATGGATTTTTTACAAAACATTATTTTCACATAATCAAATATTTTTCTTCATCAAATAATTTTTCTATTTGAAACAAAGATATTTGAATTAATATATAGTAATATTTTTATATTTTTCAAATTATTGGTGAAATAAATAAATAAATGGTTGAATTATAATGAAATAATGTTCTATATGTGATATAATCAAGAAAACCCAACATGCATGATGCAAGGGATAACATAGGTTGGCCAAAATAATGTACAATAGTATTTTTTTCATATTTAAGAAATCAAACTAAATTATCATTCATTAAGTGAAATTAAATTCATTATTCTCCCCCAAAACAACCCCTCCCAATATAAATTCCCTATCTCACCAATATTTCCAAATAAAATTAAAAAACTCCCTCATAGATTGAATTTCACATATATTATGGTGCTGGAAACATAGAAAAATTGGAGTCTAAAAAAATATAAAATCACTTGTTTTTATTCATTTTATTTCTTTCTTCTATTATAAATTCAATTTTTTGACTAATCTCTCCAAATCAAATTAGTCTTCATACCTGCATAGTATTAATATTTTTATGTTAGTAGACAACTATTACAAAATATAAATAATATTTATATTTATATATGAAATTGAAATAAATTTTAATCTTATGATCATAATAAAACTCATGTATAAATAACCAAGATCAAAACCATATAATTTAAAAAATCAAGGAATGATTTTTAAAAATAATCCATTATTAAATTTATCTCTAAAAAAGTCAATAAATAATAACTAATGAAAATAAATGATCAAGCATAATACAGATAAATTTAATATATCTATGAAGATTTTTGTTAATAAATATACGTTGTATATATAGGTGGACTAATCATGATTTTGTAACATGAGACCTAAGGCATGGTGTTTTAACCCATGATTTTATCCCATTTTTTATTTGATTTATCACTTCTTATCTGTTATAATTAATTTCTTATATTATATTATTTGGAAATATCTACTTGATTTTCTTTTTATTTTGGGATACATATTCATTTTTTCATATTTCATTTTCTTGTTGACTATGATGTTGTGTGGTGAAATACTCTCTTTTCACAACAATATCTCATAAGGTATACAATTTGTATTCAACTACCCATTATTTATCATTATTTATTTTCATAGATTTACATGTATATAACCAATTTCATATATAATTATTTTTATTGTTTCACTAGTGTTGAATATTGTGAAGGGGACTTTTCCCAACTCCAATCCATTCATCTTTTTTTATTATACTTTTAGGTTCCTTTATCTTTTTTATTGTTTCTATCCCCTAAATACTAAACATAATTAGTTTGATTTTATTTTGAATGTATCATCAAATCTTTAAGTTTACCATCATGTTTTTCTACGTCTATTTCAATGAACGGACTTTGGATTTCAATGCTTCGTATGCAAGGAATGCCTTTTCCCAGGTATGTATTCGTCTTCATTGTCTTAATTGGGTTCTGTGGCACCCAAATATTTTTTTGTGATATTGGCATGGCAATTGGGAATCCTATACGACTTGAAAAGGAGACTGAGAATGTTCGGTTTGGACATTTCTCTAGAATGTTAGTTGAGATTGATCTTAGCTCTGCCCTTATTGACAAGGTAACTCTTTCCACTCCGACAGATGACATTCAAATTGTTGTTGAGTATGAAAGAAATTAATTTTTTTGTAATGAATGTATTTCTGTTAGGAATTCGTTGGAATTATGTTAAAGACGAGTTTTCTGTGAGAACTGTGGGATGATGGGCCATCCATCTAGCCTTTTTCGAAGGAGTTCAAGGAAAAATGATGTGGATTTTTCATGGACTCTTGATCATAGCAGCAAGCCACATTCCAATATGGTTGATGTGTTGGATTCTGAGGATGGCCGTCATCTACCTTCAAAAGGGAAGGGGCTGATGGTGGATTCATCACCGTTGGGAGATAACATTGGTCCTTCTAATATTTCTACATCTACGATGAGTGGTCCCTCCACTACTCGGGTTGTCTCTTCCATGGAGAGTACACCCAAATCAGGTCGTGCAGTTACTCCCACGGGCTTAGTTGGGATTGGAAAGACTTCTCCTCTTTCTGTTGATGGCTCTCCTACTTGCATTGACAATTTAGGCATGATTCCTGTCGCAGGTTTGTAATGTGATGTGCCTGTTGGGATGACTTCTATCACTGAGGCTCCTCCCCAGGTTGATTTCCATCAGGAGATCCAGAATCACTTGAACTCTTCTAGGATATCTGGGAAGTGGGGTGAAATCTCGGAGACGGAAGGGACTGCAGCGGGTAGCGGTGGTCCAACATATTTCAAAGACACACTCATTTCTGGAAAAGGGGGAGTTGACTTCACTCATTCCCCCTTGAAGCGCAGGCAAAGAAAGTACTACTTCAATACACCTCGCATTGTGTGTACGTGCTCTTCCAAGCTATCGGTTAAGTTTAATTATGATATTCCTAAGATTCTCAATCGGGGTAATTCCCACTCTGAATGGGAAACTACTAATGATTTTGATTATGGGAATGATATGCCTTATTATGATCTATAACATTGTGTTTTTACAGATGAGGGAAAGTCCCTTTGTTTGACCCCGCCTGTCTCCTTTGTACTCTTTTCCATTTTTAATAAATAGTCAGAAGCATCGCTTCTAGCTGGTCTTGCTGGTATTATGCATTTGCTTCATTTAGTGCTATATTTTAATTCATTTTCATATTTTTTCCATTTTCTCATGATTATGTTCATATTATTATGATGTTATGATCTTTATGATCAATCATATACTCATGTTGATGCATATCTCAATTCCATTCTTATTATTACTCCCCTGACATGGATTTTAGCTCACTCTTTCTTTGATGTATGTCAAAAAGTGATCATCTCAGTTTAGACTATAATGCTAGCTTTTAAAAGTAATATACTGAAAGAGTAAAATAATTATTATGGTCTAATGTATAATAATTTTTTAAAATGAACCATATTTTCCATGGTACTAAACCTATTTATTTTGGAATGTAGAATATTTTTAATAGATGTTTATAAATTGTTATAAAATTATGTAATTGATGTATGGGCCACAACAGAAATTAATAGATGATACAGTAAATAATTACTTGTTGAATAACGAAAATGAAATTATATTTTTCCTCCGATCAAAACAATGGTGGATTAATATCTAAATTTTCCTAAATTACCTTTTTAAAATCACATTATATCTTCAATCTATATAGAGTGATAATGAAAATTGTGAACAATGTTTTTTAATATGAACATGGTATATTTTAATAGAGTAAGAAACACATGGGTACAATAACTCAAATTATCAATAAAAAATTCAATGTATAATAATACATGAATATGAAACTACAATTTAAATTGATAATACTAAGGAATTATAAATTAGAAATAGTTAGAGAGGGATATAACAGTTACATTTCGTAGAGATTTCAAATCTATAGAATTAGACATATGTGACTTATATAATTATCCACATATAATAGGAAACTATAGGTGCAAGTTCCTAAGTGTAACTTTAAAGAAATGATTAATTTTATGTAAATAGGAACTCTCGAAGAGATTTCAATTTACCATTTATGGATGATAGTCTTTAAAAAATAATTGAATAATTTATTATTTTTAAAAAATACTATGAGTACTAATGATTATGAAGATATTAAATAATAATTTTCATTAATTTATCCACATCTTAATTGATTACAAATTTTTTTTATAATACCTAATTATGTTATTAAATTATTGGAATATAGTATAATATACCATATTCCATGTATTTAAGTATTTAATATAATATTTTAAAATTTGTGATAATTTAAAAAAACTAATCATACATAATTTTAATTTATTCAATATAATTTTTAATTCAATTAATTGAAAATATGATTAAATTTTTAATAAATTTAATTATTAAGACAAAAAACTATTAACACAAATTTTTTAATTTTCTTTGGTTAACTAAGATATTCATTTTTTAAATGGTTAAAAATATTATTTACTTATCGTGGGTTGATTTATTATTTTTAATTATATATAAAAATAGTTTTTAAATTTTATTAGGGTTTTAATTAATACATGATGATTATTTTAAATGTTCAATTAATGGTTAGATTTCAATATTCATAATATAACGATCAAATTTACCTATTTAATATTCTACAAATTTTCAATATTCCATACCTTTAAATAATATTATTAATTATATTAGTTCTTTTTAAACTTATTTGTCATGGATTTAAGTGGTTTTCTATATAGCTATATATAATCTGGTCTTAATGTTTTCTGGGAAACATAAACCAATGGGTTTCCAATTCCAAAGGTTCTATGAATTGACCATTTAATTGTATATTTAGTTTTTACTATTGTATTGAATGTAACTATATAATTTTTATAATGTTACTATAAAATAATAAAAGAGATTTTTTAAATGTAATGAATGTGTAATGTTTATTTATCTCATATTTGAAGTCTTTGGTTTTACACATGTGCATTGTAATGTTCAGTCACATCAAAATACCTCATATATTAGGTTAGTTAAATTCTATAATTATCTAGAATTCCTAATTTAGTAGTATCATGACCTATCTATGATGATACTCCACCTCAATTGGAAAACAGATTGACTGTGACCCCCCAAATCCCACCATTACTTGGATATGAGTTAGAGATAAGAACCAATGGTATATCATCACACATATGTTTAATACATTTCTCATTTTAATAGAATTTTCATCAACACCATAAAAAATATCAATGTGTAAAAAAACAAAAATATTTGGATAATGTATAATATAATGAATGTCAAGTCATAAATGTTTGGGAGAGAGTGTTGAAACAACCATAAAAAATACATTTCTCATTTTAATATAATTTTCATCAAAACCATAACAAATATCAATGTGTAAAAAAACAAAAATATTTGGATAATGTATAATATAATGAATGTCAAGTCATAAATGTTTGGGAGAGAGTGTTGAAACAACCATAAGACTACAAGGCTAATCTATACCTCTAACAATGTGCAATTCATGTAAAATTATTCTACGAAATAACTATTTTTCAAAGGAAAATTTCCACAAGACCTCATGTCAACTCCATAATTACTATCAGAAGAAATAAAATTATATATTCTCTATAAATATTATTTACATATTAGAAAAATTCTATGATAGGGGGGATGTGTGAATCACGGTTTTTCAGATTACAATATTTATTTCAATTGATACTTTTCTATAATTAAGAAAAAAAATCTCTCCCTCATAAAAAATATTGTAGTAATAAAAGAATAATGATATATGAAAAATATTTTAATTTTTTCAAACACACTATAAGAATATAAGGATCATAAACATAGTAACGTGCTAGTGTAATCAAATTTTTAAAAACACTTTTTCATAGAAATTCAAAATTATATCACTGGCCATTTAGGTTTATAATCCTAATAATATTTTGAATCTCACGACTATCTTTACATATAAATATAAATACTTTTCAAACAGAAAAACCATGATCATCTATGAAAAAAGAATAAGAAATACACTAAGTTAAGTGTAGTCATCTACAAAAGTTTCATCCACTTGAGGAATCACCATAACCATCTAAGAAGATAATTCCTTTATAATAAAATCTTTTTTTCATGAAAATTCATAAATTAATCTCTATATAAGTAAAAGATATACTTCAAATTATTCTTCTAGAAATGATTTATTAATCCTCTTTAATACTTTTCTTACTTCCAAATAAATTCTTCTTTTCCTTGGATATGAATATTTTTTTCAGTTTATAAATATGTCCAATGATAATGAAATAATATTTCTATTAAATTACATCAGGTTTTCTGTTTGAATATATACCAAAAAAATCAATCATATAAATATTGAAATGTCAGAAAATAAATTACTTTAAGGTTACCAAAAATCTTGATTCAATATCATTTAAAACATTCTAGCATTCTCTCTATTAGATAGTACATTAAAATCACCCTATTAAAAATATGAATAATTCAAATAAATGTATTCAAAAAATTCTCTCAGAAATTATATTACATAGGTTTCCCTCATTTTCATCTAATTTTACATGTTATTATTTTTTTAATATTATAATAAATAACTAATATATAACTCTATCCACATATAGTCATCATTATACTATGGATTAATTAGTTGATTCGCCATGTTACTCATATATGGAAAGATGAATCTAATGATTAGTCATAGATAACATATTGAAACTTTTATTGACACTTATGTCAACCAAATTCAGTAGATATAAATATATCTAGTATTTGGAAAAATCACCTTGTTATTATTTTATATTTTTTTATCCCTATAAAACCTTCAATATACATGGTTTATTCTTACATACCCATTAAAAAATTGGATTTATTCTTATATTTCATCAAAAAAATTAAAATATAAGACAAATCCAATATAAAATCTTCAATTATTGTAAAAACTACATAACAAAATAAAATGATGATTCTATGAATATTTTAGAGTATTTAAAGAATTATTTTATTAAAAATCCAAAAACAAATTTGACTACTATTTTTTTCTAAGAACCTCAACATGTGTGTTTTTTGAAATCTTGTCTTCATTAAAATATTCAAATTCAAAAAAGAAAATTTGTAACCTATATCATTTGGTAATATACACAATGATTCACTAATCACACACTCTGAGATTATATAAGACATCATTGGTTTCAGAAATAAGAGTTAAATAAATATTTAATCATGAAACACTTATTAAAAATAATTCAATGATCTATAAACCAATTTGTAAAAATTAATTTCTGAAAAAAATAAATATTTCTATAAAATCAAATCTATTGAATCCCAAATTCTCTATTAACATTTTTTAAAAGTATGTAAAAACATTGGGAAAAGTCATTTGAATCAATATATTATATTAATTGTTTCTTATGAATTCCAAAACATATTTAACTAACTCCAATTGTTTAATAGTTGATTTCTATCCCAAAAAACTACATAAAAACTAATTATCCATGTTTTGAAATAGTGAATTAAACAACCCATTACATCAATAATTTCCTTTCAAAACCATACCCCTTAAAAAAAATTGATATATATCATCCTCCTTATCAAAAAACTGAATATAACATCCTTTTCTGTTCAACAAAATGAAACATGGGAATATTTAATCAATCCATGGGAGGAAAAAACATTTACAATAACCACATGATTGAGATACCACTTTTTATCATAATGAGTTTAATATAAAACACATATTTGGAGTTAGGATCCCTTCTCAAAACCATCTTGGTGGAAAAATGTGGTTGGACTACCATATCAAACCTATTCCTTTCAAACACTTCATGTGGTTGTGCCTTTATCATGATATCCACAACAAGAATTTGTGTTGGAAAAATCTACCTTAATTTCCCTTTCTTAACATTCACCATAATTAATTTTTATTTTAAATCAATTTCATTTACCCATGAGTGATGGATATTATTTTAACTCATATTACTACCAATCCAACATTCAATATTAATTCTTGTAGGATATTTCATGTCAATTCCAATGTAATTGAGTCATTATTTAATCCATAATTTTGTATACATGAATTAGTTTCCGAACTATATTTAGGTTCTAAGTTGTCAATGAGTAGAAAAATTTCTTTCTGGTTAGCCCAGAAACACAAAAATATAATATAAAATTCCCAACTAAAGTTAAACTTCATATCCTATGCTAAGACAACCCAATTCATATTCATATATCCTAGAAATTAATGTTACGATATTTAATTATAATGAGGAATAAAATTCACCATTTATTTGTTATTTAATAATATTATTTTAACTACTATTAAGTGGATTTTATTATGATTAATTAAGAACATTTGGGGTTCCTGATTGGAAAACAAAATGTTAAATCATGTTACTATTAAATATAATAGGCTTCTGATGATTTAACTAAAAATTGTGATGTGTAATTCATCTCCATGTCATCCCTTAATAGCTTCAATCGATTAGAAACTGATGGTTTCATTACACTATAATCCTCTTTTAAAATTATTTTCAGCACTACATTTGTATATTTTAATTTAAATAAAAATTATATATGATATCTTGGTGTCACCTAAAAACCAATTAAAAATATCAAATAACATATCATTTAAATTTAGAGCTCACACCTCATGAATCATATAAAATGGCACAAAATTATTCATTATATCCTCCAATGGTTATTTATTTAACATAATTGAGCATCATTATCCTTTGATCACACATCATTTTGATATATAGAAATTGTTAAACTCTTTAACTATGAAAACCTAGATTCTTCTAGTATTGATCATGTTTAAAATACCAAGCTCTGGTTTCTTGCTCTATTTCATAAAGAACCTTCTTTTAAAAAAAATAATTACATTTTAATAAATAATAATACCATCTATCCTCCTGATATACACATATAATTAATTTAATCCTTTATAGAATTTTAATTTGAAATCCTTTTTAAAATCCATGAAAATTATTTTCACCCCTATAACCGAGAGTAATTTAATTATATTTATATTATCCAAATGATAAAAAATATTTTCCACATTCATTAAATTAATCTACGATTATTGTTTTTAAACTATGAATGGTTTATGTAGTTCCCCAAAAATATTATCTTGTCACACCATTGGGGGGGGTTAATCAGTGCCGAGTAATTATAACAAATTATTAACTATTTTATTTTTTAAATTATTTAGAAACAACACTTTATAAAAAAATTTAAAGAAATTATAGATAAAACCATGTTATGTTTATAAGTATTGATCCCAATATGGGTATCTACTCTATACATCATTCAGGATGAGTCCAATAAATAGGGATCCACTATAAAAAGAAAGTGAATACAAGAGTATATATCCTAAAAATCAAATACAATATCCTAATAGTTTCACTATCACCTGAATGGTTTCATTATACTATATAATTATTGATATCATAGGGTCCTTCATACAAGATCACTACTAAACATGATCTTCGTATTAGGCCCAGGATACCAATTCATCAATATTAAGACAATTTTTTTAATATAATACATTAATAGACATGTGATAATATTTTAGAGATTAATAAAAAATAATATCTAAATTTAAAGTCAAAATATTTGTAACCATATGGAAGAATCTCCTCAATATAAATATTTTAATTCAAGGGTCTAAACATAATTTAAATTAACTAGATGTTTTTGTGTTGTACTTACAAAACAATATGATTCCTCATTCTCAACTCCTCCTTCTTTCTACTCTTATACCTTCGACGATAATATGGTATATTGTAGTAGTATATGATTGTCCAAATTATTATTTTATTAATATTATTCTTTATCAACACATAGGATATTCATGAATGGTGTATTATTATGTTCCTCTATCTATATCTATCTATGAATCTAATCATATATATTATTAAGTTTTTTATATTTACAAAATCATAAGAATATAATTTCTTTATTTTTAGTAAATAAATCTCATGATAATAGAGTATGTATGCTTTAATTTTTTTGATTATATAACCTTTCTGAATTAATGGTGATCAAGATAATATTTTAGTAATTTATCAAGACTTTTTAATTATTTAATTATTTTAAAATACTAAAAAATTAGGTAGTGATCCACTTAGCCATTACCAATTTTTACTTGGTTTGAATCATGGATCAACCACTATCATCATTATATTTTATGAATAAACAATAAATAAACATAATAAGATTTATTTTTCAAAATATTTTCCATTAATTATTATTTTTAAATTCAATAAATATCAGTCAAAAAATACCAATGTATTCAATAAAGTCCCAAATCATATCTTTTGAACTAGAAAGCCTTACTTGATGATTTTGTATCCTAAAATATAATTTTAAATATTTTTGTTAACCCTTACGTATTTATCTTGAACCATGTGTCTCCCTTATGTATGAGTATATGAAGCTTACATACCGGATTTCAATCTTTACATATCATGCAAAAGTACCTTTACATATCAAATTTTTTAAAACAATGACCTGTATTTACCATGTATATCAACACTTCTGTATCAACCCTTTTATATCAATCCTTACATATCAAACCTGAAATGTTCTTTTTAAACCCTGAATTATCGAAATTTATATATTATACATAGGATATATTTTATATCAAAGTTCATATTAAAGTGTAATTTTACAATTTTTAATCAATGTACCCTTATGTATTACATGTGATCACCCATACATAACATGTAGAGGAACCCATTCATTATAATGCATGGTTTTTGTCATTTCAAAATTTGTTATTAAAATTATTCATCCAAAAATTCCAAAATAGCTTAAAAAATTCTTTAAACTAATTCAAATATTGTTAATTATTCTTCAAACACTATAGTTTATCTCAAAATAGAATAAATGAAATTAGTAATTTATCAATCCTTTAAAAGTATCTTCATCATAATTCCCAACGAATTTTTTCATGTACGAAAATTATTCTTAAATTCTTTATTAAATATTCATTTACAAAAACCCTTCTATATTTCAGACATCTTGAATGATTCAACAATACCTATTTAATGATATATTACTCATTATATCACCTTTTTCATCCTCAATCTTAGTTTTCCTCAAGTAACAACTGTGTGGTCTTGTATAATTAATATAATAGCCTTTATGAATGATAATATAGGTATGGATACTCATTCATCTAACCATCCATAGTCTTCTCTATCACCTTCAACCATATACAGTGTCTCAAACTCATTTAAACTTATAGTTTTCAATTATTCCACTAACCATATGTATTTTCATGATTATTTTATATTTTTATGAAAAAATCACCCAATGTATACATTACATTAAAACACTAAGGAACAACTCAAAACATCTGATTTTTTGACCTTTTCCAACAAATTAATGGTTCTCTAAATTTTAAAAATTATAAATAGTACATATACCTCACATGAACATTATTGTATTTTATTTGAAGTAAAATGAATCATTAAATCTCCCTTTATCCATGGAACCCATTATTAAGAATGGGGTACATTAATAACTATCAATAATTGGACTATTTATCTTTCCTGACACATATGGATAACCAATTTACTTATTGACAACAAATAAAATAATCAAAACCTACTGACTGAAAATTAACTTTTTTTATTATCAAAATACTTTTGATGTTAAAGGGAGAAACCACCAGATCCAAACAATACAACCATTAAAACTAAGAAAGATGATAACACAGATCAAGACTACAAGATCCACCCCTCTCTAGTGACTATATCATTATGACAAGCTTTCACCATCACATGACCTCACAGCTAGCTGACCCATGCAAGGTTGAACTGGCCTGGTACCGATGGCAGAGCCATACCCTCTTGAACTTCCAAATATGAATGGAATGCTTAGGAGAAATCTTCATACTCTGATCCTCATCTGACACTGATCCATGTAGTGTGCTAGTTACAAACATATCCAAGAAAAAACAGTCAACAAAGATCATAAATGCAGCCTAAAATTGCAGACACCCTTTGTTAATTCACAGCTTCTCTAAAAGGTGTCCGGGAGACATTAAAACCTTCATCGTTTTTATGCTCCAATGCAATTCTGTCTTCCTTTCCCACTTATAAACAAGACAGGTAAGAGTCACCGGCTTCATCCAATCCCGGAGATTCAAGAACCACGTCACAATATCCAAAAATGCTCGGAGCAGTATACGTAGATGAAAAAAACAACACTTCAACCAGTTTGATATCACAAATAGAACAGGTTGAAAAAATAAAATTCAAAAAGTACGAATCACTCTAAAAACCGCAATACTCATACCAATTCGAGTCCAAAACAATAACTCGATTCAAGATCTAATGTGTTGAAATCCATCACCTTAACCAATCACCCAAAATCCAACCCAATAAAAATATGGTCCCACCACAATCCAGACTTGAATTCTCGTTGCCGCCTCCAAAACCGTACTCAAGGCCCATAGTGAATCTCCCAACGTTCCCTCAGTAGACACTGAAACGAGCCTGAAAACCAAATTAACGGGACTCAAACATGAACCTACACCGCATCACCAAACAAATCCGTATCAGATTTGGGGACAGATCATGGAGGTGAGGCAATAGTGAATGCGTTGACATGATCAAGTCCGCAATGTCGCGAGCTGCGCATCGCGAGCCTCCAAGCAAGACGAGGGGAGAACATTTCCAATCTGGTCGAATTAGATGAAGGTGGCGACAGGGGTAATCCCTAGCGTCGTAGAGCCCCTTATAGGTTCATTCCCATTCCCCAACTCCCTCATGAAAACCTATCGGTCACTCCATATTGTTCCAAATCAGGTTTCCTTATTTATAAATTTTTTATGGAAGAACCTTTTGGTTCCCATAACATTCAAATTCTATACACTTGAATCAATTTCCCAAGTCATGTTTTTTTCCAAATTCTCAATCTCTTACTAATTAGATTTTATCCAATTCATTTCTTATGTATCATATTACAAACTTTTTTGATATGTAAATTATAAAAGTTATATTTTTTAGATATTTCCACATATGGTTATTTCACTAGGGGTTCATAGTTTCCATTCATACTCTACTAGTTGATTTAATCCTTTATTATCAGCTTTATTTTAGATTAAGATCATATATTTAGCTCCCTCGTCATCAACATATTCTCTATGAATCAGTATTTGACACTTGATATCTATATGGTCTACTAAAATTCATTTTACATTCCCAAATAATTATATCAATATATCATTTTAAAATATACAAGTTTTAAAAAATATTTATGTTTGTAAATTTAATAATTTTTTATTTCTTTTTGTGTATGTATCTTTGCCATGTTATTTGATGTGTTTCCCAAAAATATCCCTTCAAATCACCATTATTGAAATTTTCATGGTTATTCTGCATATTGAGAATTAAACACAAATTTTAAAATATTTAATAGTACATCAATATAGGATTATTCTGGAAGCATATTTGAAATATATCATTTTCTTATCAATGGTAGATAAAATAAATATTTTTAATGTTGGCTAGTGTCATGACCACATCCATTTAATACCTATCAAATTGGTCTTTCTCAAGGATCATTGTTTTAGAGATGTTTTAAATTGTCATGTTCCTCCTCAGTACCTCACCATTTTGATGAGAAGTCATTATTAATGAAACGTTACATCTTATCCCATGACTATTAGGATAATCCTTTAATTTATTTCAAGTATTATTTGTTCCATTAACGGTTTATAGTATTAATATTTTTTCCCAAGTGTCTTATCTACAATAATTTTATAATGAGTGATGAAATTAATCGAGAGAGCGCTTTGACTACGGCTCCTGCTCTTCACCCATGCCCTAAGAGGCGATGGCTGCGGGCGGAGTCCATCCCCCTTCAATGGGGAGGGGTCGTCCTTTAGCATCAGAGCACCCAGTTCCTTTCACCCCATTATATAACCCCGATTTCCTACCGATGTTCCCCGGTGTGGCTCTTTTCCATAAAGTCCCGGAACTCCGAGATGGTTTCCCTCAGCTCGCGCTATCGATTTCAGAGTTTACTGAAGCTTTATATTTTTTTAATCAAACTCTGGTTGCTCGATTCATCTCCCTGAGGCAATCGGTGGACTCCTTCGACAATTTTTTCTTTCAATCATGGGATCTTCGCGAACGGGCGACTATTGGTCTCCTTGATAAGCACCACATTATGATTCGGTTTTCATCCCAGGAATATCCGATCTCTGAATGGTAAAGAGATCCTTGTTTCGGAAACGGCCTCCACTTCCACCTGGTTAAATGGTCCTTCGACCTCCATTTGAAGCGGGATTCTCCGTCAACTACTTTGTGGGTATGCTTTCCTGAGCTATGTCTCCCTTTTCAGAACCCCTCTATAATCTGAATGCTTGGTAATTCAATCGGTCAGTATCTTTTCTCGGACTCGAGAACTAGTTCGGTGTGTCAACCAATCGCTCCCTGAATTTGTGATGATGTTAAAATTTAAAAACCCCCCATTTAATGGGTCTGGATCTTGGTAGGTGAGGAATTCCGATGGAAACAACTGGTAGTGTTTGAGTCTTGGACGTCTTTCTGTTCGAACTGTTCTCACCTGGGGCATCTAGCTCATTCATGCCGGCGGGGTAGTAAAGGACCCAGCGAGCGGATGGATCTAGGTGATGGTGTCATCTTGTAAGCTGGGGGTATCCTCTGATCGAGATTTCCCTCTAAATACAGATAATTCTAGGAAAATTGATGGGATAAATTTTACTATGTCTGAATTGATCTCCTATGATTCAATGCTTTCGTGCGATGTGTCTCAGGCTGCACAGAAGCCTTCAAAGTCCACACTGCCTGAACCCAATTTTTCAGAAATATTTGACAGATTGAAATGCGACATGGGTGTTTCTGGCCCTCTGGAGTCTGTGGTTGTAGTGGCTATTTGTGATGCTTAACAGGTCATGAAACCAGGTCCGTCTAGTATATCAATAGTATTTGTAGTGATTGGGGAGGTTTTCAATGTTATTCCCATAGGTAAGAATTCACTGGGTCTAGTATTGGAGGATCCAATCTCTCAATTTCAGTATATGGGCCGTGGTTTTCAGTATCCATGAGTTTCATAAAAATTAGTGAAGGTCCTTAAGGTCAAACAATCTTATGCTGAGAAGGTGATGTATGGAGGAATGGCTTCTAACCCCCAAAATCGGTTTGCTTTGTTGGGAGAAATAATGTGCCAAGATTATGGGAATGTCCATGAAGTGGAGACTTCACAAGAGGATTGGCAGTCCTCCTCGAATTCCCCTACCGAGTCCAAGGAAGAGAATACGGTGGAGGACCACCTTAGATCCTCCCCATGGAATGGTAAAATCTCTATCATTGACCCTGACGGTTCTATTAAGTGCACCCAGAGGCCGTGTTACAGGAAAGACTATTCATATCTTCCAAACCCTCTGGTTACTAGATCCTCAAGCAATAGAAAGGCTCTGATGAAGCTATCCAAGAGCTCTGGAAATCTCCCTCTAAGTGAATAAAAAGATTTCGATAAGCATATGGTGCCTAGAGAAAATGAATCTATGGTTACTGCACACCTCCCATTTGCAATGGAACTGATGGAATGTAGGGAGTGGGAAAATATCATTAATGGTAATGAATAATTATTATAGAATAATATGGAGGTTGATTCTTCACAAGAGGACTTTGAGATTTTGATTGAGAGGAGCACAAAGTTTAGTCTAACCTCTGAGTAGGAATATTGGATCAACAAACAATTTGGTATCTTGGCTCAAGGATTTACTATAAAGAAGATCTCAGTATAGGAGATCATTCAATCTTGGGACAATATGACAATATACTTTGAAGACCTCCTCAAAGATAGACAAGATGGGAGGGCCACCGCTCCTCAATGGAGTCTTATCAGAGGTAAGGTATCTAAAAGACTTAAATTGCAATTTGGAGATTCATCCATTTCCTATGAGATTGCTTGATGTTTTTTACTTTATGGTTTCCCACTTTTTCCTCAAAAGTTCTTCTTATTAAAAAAATTATATATGATGATGAGTGATGAAATTAATCAAATTATAATTATGATTTATCACTATCAACCATGAAATCCAACTAAAATTATCTGTGAATATCACATATTACTGTTTTTCATTTTCTTATTTAATATATTTTATCCATGATAATCCACATGAACTAACTAAACCCACAAATTCTATTTTTTCACCATTGGATTTTAGGTATTCTGAATTATTCTACCCTTTTGAAAACTATACCATGGATAAGTGTGATCTTGAGAAAAATTCAGTATATCCTGAACACCTTAATTATTTTTCAAATCATCAATGGATTATTAGTTTAATTGGATAAACCTCTAGTTCCAAAAAAAATTCCATATTCATTGAATAAGAATCATATATCATCTTATCCACTGATGTTGTATATATTCTACTACATGTGACTTCACTTCCTAACAACATCAATTTAATATTAAATATAAAATCATTATTAAAATTAATTTCATTACATGCGTAATAAAAATAACATACACTTAGAATGTTATGAGAATTTCATTTGTCTACTAACTCACCCATACACCTCAGGTATTTTAGTGAATGTTTTATTTAATGGATCCAATGCTCATCAAGACTTATTCATTTCCAAATTTTATGACACATTCATTATCATAATTGATGCTTATGATGATATAAATTTTTCCGATCATATGAGAGGTGAATCTATTTTCAAGGATCCATACTGTATATCTATTCTTTGTTGAAAATAAATATATGCCACAATTGGTTTCTGTAACATGTTCTTATTAATATATGTTCACAAATTAACCTTCTTTGGTAGGGAACATGTTTGTTCCTCCTATGGATATGATGAATCATCCTCATATTACAAGACTATAAATTTATTATGTTTTTTCATCCTCCTTGGTGTATCATTATTATAAAATAAACATACCCTTTAGATATAATTTTACACATTGAAAAATATTATTGGTGATATATACAAAGATTTGGATATAAAAATTTAAAATATAAAATAAATATAAAAATATCATGTATATGAACTTATATTCAACTTTCTTTATTTATCTTTGGACATGTAGTTATTATTATTTATTTACCACACATATATTGTGTATACCTAATATCAATAGAAAAAAATTATTTTAAATGAATTTTGGCACTTCTTTTCTAATTATCTTTCACTATTATGAGTGTCTTGATTGACAACGAAATAAGTATTTCTCTATAGAGTACGTGATTATGGATTTACATCAACCCTGACCTCGTTTTTTATCATTTTCTATGATAAATTATCATTTTAAAATAATTTTTTATTACTAATTATAATCCCCTAGTATCTATATTGGATTTAAAAATTCTTATATTACGTGTTCCATATCCCAAAAAATCCAATTTTATAATAAAATGCTGGGATTCAAAATCCTCATTTGGACATAAATCCATAACTACAGAGAAGTGGTTTCTCCTTTGACCTCCTTAATATGTGGTTGCGCCCAAATTTACCCTACAGGTATGCGGTCGTTGTAGTATAGGTAGGGGTTGAATCCACAAGGACCGAAGAAGAAACTCAGCGACACTCTGATTTTGGAAGGATTTGTCTATGGAGTGGCCAACTATTTGGATTATATGATTTTAGTAACTACTGATTTAATCTAAAGAAAATAAATTAAAACATACAATTACTTAGTCTAAAATAATTAATGGAGATGGGTTGATCCTAAGTTGTTACTAGTGTTAGATTGGATGCACTTATTTTCTTATAACATTCGTTTCACTAATTCAAGATGTATCCAAAAAATGATATAATTCCTCAACATCATTCACCAATTTAATCCCTACACCATTCCAAGGCTAATCACCAATTCACTTAGAGGAACAATTTAATTATCACTCCAAGAAATTGGATCATACTAGCACTCGAAATGTGTCATTGTTAAAGTTGGCAAAGACGAAAAAAAAAATCATCAAATGGAAATCTTAAAATGATGAAATGATTACAGAATTTAAGATCATAAAATAACATCCAATATTCCCCATGCAACTCCCTAGGACCAACCCATAATATTTTATCCCTCCATTTATGTTATTCAATAAATGGAAGTGGGAAGTCAACTTAAAGAAGCGGGAATGGAGAAGAAAAATAAAACAATGAAACGATCACTCCACCGTTGTGTGAACAAAATCACAAGGTTTGTTGTGAATAAATTCACACCTTGAGGAAATGGTATCAAGGTGATAAGAGGATGAACATAACTAGAGTAGAAGAAGAACTTTTATTAAAAACTAAGGTGATTCGAACAACAAACATGGGAAGGAAAAATGCTACAAAGACAATTTGGCATAATAACATTACAATCAAAACAAAGATCCAGGATCCCTAAATCCTCCACCACTACTACCTTAAATAGGAAACAATAAAGTCTTGGCCGAGTACCCAACATCCCATGTGATTTTAATTAATTGTGTTGGGGAAAGGTGGGTGGAACATTAATGTTGAGAGACTTTTCCACTTCTTTCCCTGAAGTTTCATCCAGCTTGCATCCACTGGAAAGACACACCTAAAGGACATTCTAGAAGGCCGAATTGGAGTAATCCCTATAAGACTTAAATGAACCCCCGGATGTCCCCTAACAGCCTATAAAATATCATCCCAAAATAATAAACCTTTTGCGAAATATGATATAAATAGTGGTCTGTTCGTCTGGGCCGCAGAATCTGGCCCAGAATTGAATCTTCAACTTGGGCCGCCTTAATAACAACCATTTAGGACAAATTAGCACTGTCTCCAGCAAAATTATTTGTTCCTATATGTGTCTTCTAGTCTCCCATGAATTTTGGGCTTCATTGGGCCTATATTACGGGCTCCAAATTCTCATCAGGGGGTTGATATCCAATATGCATTTTCCAGAATTGTTTCCTTTCATCGCCAAATATCCTCACCATCCTTTATGAATCCTCCATTGATCCCTGAATGAAAAATGTTCATATTTATGTTTTTATACATTTCCCAAAATATCAAATTAAAATATGGATAATTAAATTCTTTAAAATTATATGAAACATTGGGCCTAAATTGGTGCATATTAGGCATTAAGTGCACAAATGATGAGAATGGATGTTCAAAATTAAAATCCACTAACTCAGGCCCATAAGATCAAAAATGAACATTTAATACCCTTAAAATGAAATCAAAATATGTGTTTTTATTGGCTAATCACACCCCCGAACTTGAGTTTTTCTATTCCTGAGCAAAATATATCTCACAAAAATGAAATTCAAATGACCTTTTCCAAAAACATTTTAATACACATTTCTCACCCAAAGATCACATAACAAACAATTAAGAAACCCATAAAAATCATTTAAAACAAGCTATATACACAGGCATATCTCAAGCCCAAGCCCATTCCTTTGTTCAAATTCATTGCCATATTTCATCCAAATTCAATTGAGCATGATGAAGTATTGTGTGTCATAATAGACATGGGGGTTCATTTCCATTCGAGGGAGAAAAGATGGAAGCGCTGGGAGCAATCAAATTTTAATAATAAGTTGAGTGCTCATTTTTTATTTTCTTTTTTTGGTTTTTTTTTTTGCAATTTTTCCATGGTAATTGAAATTGAACTCAATCGATTCAACCCATGTAGCATGACATTGTCGATGACTCCCAAGCTCAAAGACCATAGGGCACCAAGTGAAGCTCACATACTCGGGCATCATCTCGAGTTAAATCAATCAAAAACAAATTCAAATTACCAAAAATAGAGATAAAATGCCAAACTCTGGGCAAGAAAACTATGGAGTCACGATCCCCAAGTGCCAAAATCCACACATTAGGTCAATTCATTGCTCTACGCGCAATTGATTTTTTTTGAATACTCATGTTAAAATTAAAATGATCGCCAATACTATGCTATTTATTGTGGGTCCCCAAGAACTCAAACTAAAACCCCACAATCTAGAGGACGTGCATTATGTTTTTTTATTAAATAGATGAAAATATAATAGTGAAAAATCACATCGAACAACTTCACTTTCCAATATCTATGCACATGAACATAAAGTTGCATTAAAATCAGAATCATGGCATGCAAATTTTTTTGATATCTAATTTCAGAGTTTGGAATGTGTGTTATCATGTTCAAGGTTAATGACATTTTTCCTTCCACACATTTTCATCTCCCCCTCAACTTGGAATAACAATGTCCCCAGTGTTTAAAGAATTGAATCATAGAAGGGGCATGATAGAAGTTCAACGAAGACATTGAAAATGAAAATTATGGAATGAAGTCACCTAGTGGTTGATGTTGAAAATGCATTCCCATGTCTCCCTTCAGTTCTGGTTTGTCTCCCAATGGTGTGGACGGTTGTGACCATCTTTTCCCAATGACCTATGACATGCCTTTAATTTTTTTTAATATATATATATATATATATATATATATATATTGTTTTGTATTTTGTTAACCTAAAAAAAGGTACAAATAACATAAACTGATGATACATTGTATTCTCTTAAATTTCTGGGTAAGGTATTACTCAGGGATCACACCGTGTGACACGGATGAATACGGTGCTCCCCTTTCATACCCATCCTTACTCATAAAAGAAGAACAGGTAAACAATCTATTTTTTTAAAAATACCTACAAAAATATAAAATAAAATAAAATAAACTGATGATACATTTCCTTCTTTATATTTTCTGGGTAAGGTATTACTCAGGGATCACACTGCATGACACGGATGAATACGGTGCTCCCCTTCCATACCCATCCTTACTCACAAAAGAAGAACAGGTCAACAGTCTATATTTTTTTAAATAACAAATTAAATAATAAGGAAACAAAAGATGATTCACAATGATTAGAAACATGAAAACCATGGGTTGCCTCCCGTGGAGTGCTTAATTTAACGTCTTTAGCTCGACTTGAACCCCCCAACCTAGCCAATTCCAACTTTAAAAATTTTAATGACCTCATATTTCTCCACTTCAACATGATTGAGAATGCGCATCCCTTGTGGTTAGTAAGATGATTTGGAATTTGATTGATGGACAATCCTATTTTCTAAAATGAATGGGAAAATCCAAGGAATATCAGAAATGGTTGATCTTTTTTCTTCTGTAGTCATTCCTAATAGATCAAAGATCAACCCCACTTTTTGGGTTTCATGAGATGAATGAATGAAACCCCCAAGATCTTGCTTAACAAAAATGATAGGGTACTCGAGTGGGGAAGTAAGGACAATTATTTTGATCTCGGTTTGGATAAGACATTTAGACACAGGTTGAGAATGTGAATCCAACTCTTTTTCATTTTCAAAATTTCCTGACAAAATTGTTTCATTTTGAACAGAATATTCAACCAAAAAATTGGAAAGAATAGTGTTAGGAATGGGCATGGACTCAATGTTTTTTATTTCTCTCATTGGTTCAGTGATTGGTGTTTTTGAAAAATCATCAATAGAGTTACACTTAGGAGACTTAATCCACGATGTCAAATTCCCCTCTTGTGAATACATGAAATCAATTTCCTCCTGATTTCAAGACCCTTCAAAAATTTCTTGATTCACTTCCCCTACCACAAATCCAAAGTTAGGTTCTTCAATTAATTCATGAGAGGTTTGTGGGGAACTATACACTCCACATTAGGTTTTGAGAGGTACAATTGGTGTAGGGGTGAGTTCCTCAGTTGTATTAATGCATTGTAGTTCTAGTCTCAAAAATGATACCTCGGAACTCATTATATCCATTTGATTACACAATTTTTCAAGAAATTATTGAAGAATAGATAGGATGGGATGTTGAACATTATGGACTTCACTAAGATTGGACTCTTCAATCATCCTCGAGAGGGAAGGAAACTGATCATTTAAACATTCATTATCCCATTGATTGTACGATTCATCGGGTGCAGGGTAATCATTCAAGGGTTGATCAAAGAAATTTTCTAATTTAGGGGCTTCCCAATATTTAATTTCCATTTGATTCCAGTATGAGTTTCTGACATGGTGATTTTGAAGATACTCCATTGGAGAATACAGAAAGTTGGATTCTAGATTCTCAAGATACACACAAACAGAAAGGGGGGAAAGATAAGAGAGATGGGGGTGATAATAGAGAAAGTGGGGTGAGAAAAGGATGATAGTGTCTAAGGTAACTTACTTGGGTCCCCGAAAATGGCGCGAAAATTTGGTTGCGCCCGAATTTACCCTACAGGTATGCGGTCGTTGTAGTATATGTAGGGGTCGAATCCAGAGGGACCGAAGAAGAAACTGAGAGACACTCTGATTTTGGAAGTATATGTCTATGGAGTGGCCAACTATTTGTATTTATTTGATTTTAATAACTAATGATTTAATCTAAAGCAAATAAATTAAAACATACAATTACATAGTCTAAAACAATTAATGGAGATGGGTTGATCCTAAGTTGCTACTAGGGTTAGATTGGATGCATTTATTTTCTTATAAAATTCGTTTCACTAATTCATAATGTATCCAAAAAATGATATAATTCCTCAACATCATTCACCAATTTAATCCCTACACCATTACAAGGATAATCATCAATGCACTTAAAGGATCAATTTAATTATCACTCCAAGGAATTGGATCATACTAGCACTCGAAATGTGTCATTGTTAAGGTTGGGAAAGACGAAAAAGAAAATAAATCATTAAATGGAAATCTTAAAATGATGAAATGATTATAGAATTTAAGATCATAAAATAACATCCAATCTTCTCCATGAAAATCCCTAGGACCAACTCATAATAGGTTATCCCTCCATTTATGTTATTCAATAAATGGAATTGGGAAGTCGATTTAAAGAAGCAGGATTGGAAAATAAAAATAAAACAATGAAACGATCCCTCCACCGTTGTGTGAAGAAAATCACAAGGTTTGGTGTGAATAAATTCACACCTTGAGGCAACGGTATCAAGGTGATAAGAGGAAGAATAGAACAAGAGAATAAGAAGAACTTTTATTAAAAACTAAGGTGATTCGAACAACTTACATGGGAAGGAAAAATGCTACAAAGACAATTTGGCATAATAACATTACAATCAATACAAAGCTCCAAGAACCCTGAATCCTCCACCACTACTACCTTAAATAGGAAAAAATGAATTCTTGGCCGAGCACCCAACATCCCATGTTCTTTTAATTAATTGTGTTGGGGAAAGGTGGGTGGAACATTAATGTTGAGAGACTTTTCCACTTCTTGCCCCGAAGTTGCATCCAGCATGCATCTACCGGAAAGACGCGCCTAAAGGACCTTCTAGAAGCCGAATGTGAGTGGTCCCTAGAAGACATAAATGAACCCTAGGATGTCCCCTAACATCCTGTTAAAATATCAGCCCAAAATAATAAACATTTATCGAGATATGATATAAATAGTGTCTATTTTTCTGGGCTGCAGAATCTGTCCCAGAATTGAATCTTCAACTTGGGCCACCTTAATCACCACCATTTAGGACGATTTAGCACTGGTTACAGAATAATTATTTGTTCCTATATATGTCTTCTAGTATGATGTGAATTTTTGGCTTAATTCAGCCTATATTGTGGGCTCCAAATTCCCATTAGTGGGTTGATATCCAATATGCATTTTCCAGAATTGTTTCCTTTCATTTCCAAATATCCTCACCATCCTTTATGAATCCTCCATTGATCCCTGAATGAAAAATGTTCAAATTTATGTTTATATAAATTTCCCAAAATATAAAATTAAAATATGGATAATTAAATTCTTTAAAATTAGATGAAACATTGAGCCTAAATTGGTGCATATTAGGCATGAAGTGCACAAATGATGAGAATGGATGTTCAAAATTAAAATCCACTAACTCAGGCCAATAAGATCAAAAATGAACATTTAATACCCTTAAAATGTAATCAAAATATGTGTTTTTATTGGATAATCATTATGATTATACTAATCCTTCTCTATGGTAGTAAAAATATCGATAATCTAGGACTGATATTCAATATCAATCTTATGCTCAACCATCTTCTCACTATTTTTTAGATTTCTATATTTGAATTTTATAATTTCTAAATTAATCTCACATTTATACCACTTTCTTTACTATATATTTTGTTTAAAATATATTATTACTCTATTTTCCATTTTCATTTTATCACTCCAAATATAAATATTTTAATGTTCATCCACAAACTCCACTTTGAGGTCAAATCTTCTCTTAAAAAAATCACATTTTATCTATCATAGTTGAAATCCATTTTTTGAATGTGTAGAACACCCACATGAAATTATACACTTGGAAATTTTTATTAATCATTTTATTACACTTAAAGTTTGTCAATTATTTTATAAAAAGACAAGATTTTATGAAATATTTCTCTTTGTATAATTTTATTTCTTTGATGGATTTCACTACACAGAACAAATTGTTTAGACAAACTACACCACATTATTAAAATATTATGCATCTGTTATACCTTAGATATTTTGTTGTTGGGTATGAATATTAATAAATGTGTTATGAAAATGACATAGTCTACATATTCTTTAAATAGATCCATTAGATATACATGTATAATAATTAAAAATTGTAATTATTTGATAATAAAAGTGATGTTTTTTTTGAAAAAACCATTTTTATGTATGAAATAAATATTTTATATTAATTAATTAATTAAATATATATTAGTGAATTATTTTATTCTATATTAAATATTATTTACCGAGATATATTTATAATCTTTACAAAAAATATTTTTCTAAGAATAGGATAAGAATAAATCTAGTTTTCTCTTAAAATGTATTATTTCACAAAAGAAGTTTTTATCACATTTTGATCACATAATTCAAAAATAATTTATAAAATTAATAGGAACTGAATTAGAATAAAATACATTAATTAATTAAATTTATGAAATAAATAATTATTAATTTTTCACTTATTATTTTACTCAATATTAATAGTAATCGTAGTGAAATCTAAAACATTATTATAGGTTAAAGAAGATTAATCATGGTTAAAAATTAGTTATATGACCATAATATTTCATCCTAATTTTTATTGTCTTATGTATACTCTTCCATTAAAAATGTAACTTCTAAATTGAGTTGTTTAATGGAAATAGTTTCTTAAAAATGACATATATATTATTTAAATAAAAGAAAGTTAAAAAATATCACTCTCTTTGTTTTTAATATCTATGATGTGTTCATGAAGGTAAAACTTATTTTATAAATAAAATATAATTATTTATATTCAGATTATTAAATTAATTTCTTTATATAATTTTTTTAATTTTTAGTAATTATATAATTACTTGAATTTCTTATGCAACACCGACCCAATAATTCTCTGATTAATAAATAAAATATCCAGTGATTATCAAAATATACGAAGTCAAATAATATGAATGATTTAATGTTTCCATCAAATTTAATTGATAATTATGACATATTTGGTTATTTTGGAAACATTAAAATTTAATTATCCCTTTTTCATAATTTATTTAATTATCAATTAAATGAATTTCATCAAATTTAAAAAAAAACGTTTTCTCAAAATAGAATTTTATTATATTTCTTAAAAATATTATAATTATTTAAATAAGACAATATAGGAAATATATAGTCCAAAATATCCAAATTAAACCATTTATGGTCCACATTCTACCTCATAAGTAAATATTAAAATTCTTTTAATATTAAAAAAGCTGGTATACTATTTAAAATTTAAATTGGTTAAGTAAGGGTTAATCAAAATGATTAATTTTCAAATTGCACAAAACAATTTATGAATTTTATTGGATGGTGTAATTACAAATTTTTTCCACTATATCTTTGAATACCAATTTATTTTTAGTAAATTTGTCTGAGAATGAATTTATTTGAATTTTATATTTTGAGAAATTCCAAAACTACCTCTAACCTCAATTGTAAAAGAGAACCACATCCCCCACTTATTAACCTGAATTTTATCCTTATAGCTCAACAAAACTATACCCATTTCCTATATAAACTACATTTCAAACATCATAGTCATTTTGGTCTTCCCAATATTCAAACCCTAGATCCCTTTAAAGGAGATTTAAATGAGTCGTTTCACATAAGAGGTTATAGCATTAATAGACAAATATCCTTTCCACTCCTCCTTACCTTCTATACCTCTATAGTAATTTTAATAACATAATTAATTTAATACAATAAATATTCTTAATTATTATTATTAATACACCATTGTACACCCTTTTTCAAGTGAAACATGAATTGTATGTATCGCTCATGCGTACATATAGCTTAACAACTCCATTAAGAAATAAAATTCATTTTTCATCACTATATTCATTGGATGTGTGATATTATCACACCCTGACCTCAGGCACTCTTTTATTTTATTCTTCTGGTGGTATCACATCATTTGAATAAAAGGATCGCTTGGGGTTCTAGTTTGACAGTATTGATGTTTAATAATATTGATTGGTTTCAGTTCGGTGTGTGGGTTCCATACGGTTGGTGGTAATTGTGTGTCGGTCCAGGTGCCCTTGTGGTTTCCCACATCATAAAATAATATGATTTTATGAGGGTTAATTGTTAAAAATTTAAAACATAATAATATTAATACTATTGTTTAAATAATAATAATAATATAATTATTATGTGAATGGTAAATATTTTAAATTTAATAATTTTACCTAGATATAAAAATGTTCGGTTGAGGTGCTAGTCGAGCATGACTTGAGTTTGGGCACTTTTTCTAATAAGCAATCATTTTGGAAACACAACGACCAGAATACAGGCTAGGCACAGATGAAGCTATATTTCTCTACCAGATTAACGAGTGACATGCCCGGTGCATGGTTAGTTAATAATCCAAATGAAACGTTAATGAACACTGAAGGAAATGAGAAATATAAAATTATTCAGAGTTGTTTCAATAACAATAATAATAAGGTAATTATTATTATTGTAATTATTTTCTTTCAGATTTTAACTAGGTTATTTATATTATGTTACTATTTTCATAGTCATAATATTATTAATATCATTAATATTGATATTATTATTAACACTTAAAATAAATATATGATAATTATTATTCGATTTGTTTGAATTGTTTTTTAGGGATTTAGTTTTTTTTATATTCAATTTCCTTTATTTTTTATTTTATTTTATTTTTTCCCTTGTTTCTCTCCCCCTCCCCCACACCCCCCATCATGCCACACCCTCTCATAACCCCACTCATAGTTGCAACCCCCATCCCCTTTCTCTCTTCCTCTAGCGAACCGGCTGACACCCTCTTCCCATCTCGACGAGCCACAGTACCCCCCCTACCTCCCTCACAACATCTACACACCACCCATATGACCTACACACACCCCCTATTTGACAACCCTCACCTTAACCTAAATATCTATCTACCTAACACCCTCCTTGATCGGACCTCGCACCAACGTCAACCCCCCCCCCCCCTCTCTTAATGAGACACATGTTCTCTGCCCCTAATCTTCACACCACTTCACTTAGAAGTATGTATCCCCACTCTTCAGTCAAACCATCAGAGATACCCCCCTTTTCTAGTGAAACTCACCCATGGCACCCAATTTTTATACTCTTCCGTCCTCTCGTAACCCCCGTCGTAGGTGCATTACTCTTTAGTTGTTCATTATTGTAATTGGTAGATTTTTTTAGGATTTTCAGTTGTGGTTCATCTGATTTTGATTAAATTGTCTCGATTACTTGTTTTTTGGGTCTATTTGTATCTATTGAGGATAATTTGGCATGCCATACATTTTTTGAAATGGTTTTGTGTTGTTTTCCTACACCAATTAAGGTGGTTTAGTTCCATACCATTCATAAATGATTTAATATTTATATTTAATTAAGTTATAAATGTTTTGTGGTTAAATTTAGTGATGTGAAATGGGCTTTATAGAAATTTTTAATTGTGTGTGTTTTGAAATTGTGTTTTCTTTTATAAATGGTTGTACCTTTCATTTTGGTCTCTATGTGGTAATTCATAGAATTGTGTAATTAATTTTTTATGGTGTTAAATTAAATTATTATCCATTTATTGTTTAATGGTTGTATTTCATAACATATCTAGATGAATTTAACATGATTTTGAAGTATATAAATGTGTTCTTGGGTTTAATTGTATGTTGTGTTGAGTGTTTTAGAATTTCTTTGGGAGAATATTGGTTGTTAATGGACTTTTAATATAGGAAATGAATATGTTTTTATGTCTTCTTTGTTGTAATATATCCAAAATTGGGATTAAGTGTTTTTTGGAAGGTGAAAAATATATATATTGTTGAGATAATTTGATTTTTGTTTGTCTAAATGGATATTTTAATTAAAAAATGAATCATTTGGAGAATGTTATCATTTTTGTTCAATTAAGTGTAAATTGGGAAATGTTTTTATGGTTGGTTTTTTTAAAGTGGTTTTTTAGTTTATGGTGTTTTAGGAAAGTTCATGGCCCATTATTTTTGTTGGTCATTATGGTTTGTTTTTCTTATGATTATAAAAAATAAGATTTTTCAGTATTTTTGAAGTGATGGAAAAATCATTTTAAAAGCGTTTTCCATGGTGTGTTAGAATGGAATGTTCTTTTTTGTAAAGAAGAGTCCTTTTATTAAAATTTGTTGCCTTCATATTAATGTAGTGGTGTGGTGTGTGTTGGTTATTGTGAACTTTAACTCAAGAATAAGGGAAAACATGGATTTCTAGGTGGGAAGAATAGGACTAGTACGCTAGATGATAAGAAAGTGGTTTATCCTGGTTTATTCTAGCATGATTGGCACAACAACACTAACTAAATAGTTGTGATGATTAGAGACCAATAGGTTATAATTGTGTTCCTTACTAATATCTTATGCATGAGAACATAGATCATTGTAGTTCCTATGCCACATATACATCGAGGTACGATGTCTCCAAGGTCCCATTTCTACTAGATACCTTAATGGATTTACCCATGGTGCTACACGATTCATTACATGGTGCCTTCCATCGGCATACAGAGGACAAAATGTGTGTGTTTCCACTATGAATTTTATCTTCCAATTTAAATTAGTGTTTGTGAAATGGTTTTTATTCAAGTGTTCATTTTATTTATTAGCTTGTAAATTTTTCCCATAAATGTGTTTTAAAAGGAAGAGTTGAATAATAATGTTAAATTATCTCTTTGATGTTGTGACATTGAATTTTATTATTGGGTTGCATCCTACCGGGCTCTCAGATCACATCCTAAATACACCTTTGGGTGTAATTAGATTATGTTCCTTGTGTATTCTAGGTCATGGCATTGGGCTCAGTGATGATGGTATGGGTTGTAGTGGGGTTTGTCATGTCGGTTGGTGTTTGAATCTTGGGGATGTGGGTCCTCGTGTCACATGGAGGTTTGAGTTGTAGTTCTAGATTTTTATTATTATTGTCTATTTTGGGTTTTTGGTTAAATTTCTTTTATTTTAAATATGACCATAGTTGAATGGAATGTTTGGTTGGCTGTTTTAGTTCTAATTTAGTTATCTTGTTAGCTGTTTTGGGTTTTTTATTTCAGGTAAATCATTCCCTAAATTTTCATTTTGATACCTGGGAACTTGTACATGTCCATGGAAATTAAGAACACCCATCTTTTCTTGCCCTAGATTGGTCTTAGAGTTTATTGTAAGGAGAAAAATGTGGTTCATGAAAAAATGGTATCAAAGGATGATAAAATTTATGGGTTATGTTATTATTTGACGTGATTCCTGTTATAATGAGACTAGTACTATCGAGAATCAATAGGTAGGTGCCAGAACAGAATCGTGAACTCTTTCTCATTCTGATCCTCAAGCCACTAGGGGTAGTATGGGATTTGATTTTTTTTCATGGGTTCTTTTTTATTTAGGGAAGAAAATAGAGGAGAATCGAGTTATGTTGCGACCTCACATGGGGTGGTGACCCACGTTTAGTCCATTTTCCCAGTTCAAGGTCCTCTTAGTTTCATTCCTTACTTGGGGCATATCCCACCACCATGTCATCGGTTTAGGCATGGAATCTAGTTTCCCATTCTAAAAGTCATTTGTTGTCTATGTTTTGTGTTGATTTCAATTTATTTGATCGTGTGTTTTGAATTTTAAAGTTTAATTTTTATGTGAAAATGGTTTTGGAATGGGAGTGATTTCCTCAAATGGTGTTCAATGGGTAAAGTGGGTTTTTATGGAGGAAGTGTTTCATGTCTGAGAATTTGTTATGTGTTTAGACATAATAAAGAAAATGGATGTCTGGACCTTCATATTCTTTATGGAGGGTTACATGTGTGTGGGGATATACAAGGAGATTATGGGGGAACTTGTCCATGGATGATGTATGCTGGATTGGATGAATTCACATGTGATGGTTCATTAAATACTATAGGTGTGTTTAAAAATTTTAATTTGAATATATTTTTTGAAAATAGGAAATTCATATTGGGAACATGATTTGGTTTTAATGGATGGTTACAGTTTTGTGAATGTTGATTGGAAATGTTTAGATTTTGAAAATTAATATGATATCGGATTTTTGAAATGGTGTTTTCAGTTGTGTTTGAGTATTTTTGGCATTTGAGGCGGTTTTTTGAGATTGGGGTGTTTTATTTTGATTGTGTTTTGGGCTTGATGCCAATTTTAGGTTGGCTTTTCCTTATTGTTTAGGATGTGCTGCCTAGAAACTCCCCAAAGTTTATTAATGAGTATTTCACTATTCCTAGTTCCTTTCATGTGTTTCCTATTTATCAATGTAATTAAAGTCTCTTAGAAGAAATTGTGTTGTTATTAGAGATATAATTTGCCTTTGGGTTGTGGGGAACTCTCGAGGTGTTTAAGGTTATTTAATGGTTCAAGTTTATTTGAGGGTCTAGTTTAGGAATAGTAGTTATGAGATGTATCACCATAGTTGAATTTTGGGGTGTGGTTTATTGTAGTCAGACCTCACAAAGGATCTATATCCGATAGAGAGTGCATTCCAAAGTAACCTACAAGAATGAAGCTATCCTGGTTAGATCTGACATAAAGTTTATTATAAAATCTTCTAATGTTTGATCGATATTTCTAGCTTGGGCATTATAAGCCACCATGTTGCATCCCTCTGATGTTCTTCTATCATTATTGTTGTTCAAGTCACTGGGGGATGTTATCCATAACAGTGAGGTAGGATATGCTTCAACCATCATTTCCCCAACCACATTTCTCGTGGTGAAGCTCATGTATATTCAGAAGTAGGTGAGGGTGTTTGGAAACTAAATCTGAATCATGTGCTCTTATATGGGATCTAAATATCCAATGTTTCTTTATTATATTGTTATTGCCTTCATAAGCTCATACTTATTGTGGTTTTCTGGTAAGATCGTTCAAACATAATTCAAGAGGCCTTATCTACTTCTGGTGTTGTTCTAAAATCAGTTTTATTCCTTGAGGGGTGTTGGGACTACGAATATAAGGACCCATTCTAGTTTTGGTTTTAGTTTAAGCTAGGTTTTTAGGGGGATGTATGGTTTTGTGAAGTTAATGGGTGGTGTTTCAGGGCCCTTTCCATGTTAAGACACCTTTCCCCAGCATTTCCTCTTGTGTATTTCAGATTTGTAAGGGATTCCACTATCCCAGTGTCCCAATGTGCTTGTTTTCCCCATAATGGTTCCAGTCCTAGTGGGTGGGTCATTCCTTTATAAATGAGAAAGTGGGTTGAGTTTGGGCTAGGAATTCCTGAGTCTCTAGAGGCAGTCAGGATATTTTTTCTGTCGGTGTGAGTGGTGTTGAGTTAATTTCTATTCCTATTGATTCTGGGAAAATTTGTAGAAATAATCCATTTAATTCTTTGGGATATATTTTGGTCTATGTGGGTAAAATTAATCAGTTCAGTTTTGGAGTTCCGCTTTTCCCCTCCACCCCATTGATTTTGTGTTCATATATCATGGTTTTTATGTAAGTGAAATTCTTATGGTAGGGAAAACCTCATTTTTTTTCTCCCATCATTCTTCTATTGGGGTTTCTTATTTAATTGGTTTAGTGTGGCCTTGTTTTGGGAATAGTCACCCCAAGTCTCTCGGTCTCCTTTGGTTTTTTTTGGCATAGACTAGAGTTTTGATAACATTTGTATTGGTGAACTTCAGGGGGCAGAAAGTGTCTGTGGTGGGAAATAATTTTAACTCCAGAACCACAGATTATCTTTTACATTATTCATCTCATGGTATCAAATCATTTGGATAGAATTCTGGTTTGGGGTTCCAGTTTGAAATTTCTAATGTTTTATAATATTTATGGGTTTAGGACCGGTGCACGGGCACTGCACAATTGGTGGTAACAATACAGTCGGCCTGGGTGCCCTTGCGGTTTCCCAATTCTTAAAATAATAATATTTTATGGGAATAAAATAGGTAATATTTTAAAACATAATAATATTAATACTATTGTGTAAAATATAATGATATTATTATTAATATAATGGTTAATATTTTTTATTTTTTAATTTAAACTGGCTTGAAAAATGTTTTGTTGAGGTGTAGGTCAAGCCAAACTAGAGTTTTTGCACTTTTGTTGATAAGTGAGTAATTTGGCTTCAAAATGGCTGATGTGAAAGTAGGAAAAAGACAATGCTATGTGGATCCAATAGATCATCGAGAGAATTTTTTGGATCATGGTTAGTTAATCAACCAAATTAATATCTAAGCGAACACTAAATGAAATGAGAAAAATATAATTATTTTGAGTTGTTTCTATAAAAATAATATTAATATTAAAATTATTATTATTATTATTTTCCTTAATATTTTTACTAGGTTATTAATATTTAGTAATGGTTATCATACTTATATAATTATTAAAATCATTAATATTAATATTATTTTTAATAATTTAATTAAATATTTGATTATTATTATATGTATTGTTGGAATTTATTTTTTTGGATTTTAATTTATTTTTAATTTAATTTTCCTTTCTTTTTAATTTTTTTCCTTTTTCCCCTGTTTTTCTCCTCCTTCCCCACTCCCCTCATCATGTTACACCCTCTCCAAGCCCTACCTATATTAGAAACCCCCTTCTGTTGCTCTCTTCCTATGGTGAAACATCCAATGCCCACTTCCTATCTTGGTGAGCTGCAACACCTCCCATACCTGCCTCACATCATCAACGCACAACCCGTGTGACCTACACACACCCCCTTAGCCTCTTCCCTCCCCTTCACCTAACAATCACTCCCAACACACTTCTTGTTTGGACCCCACATTGACAGTCCACCCCCACCCCCACCCCACGTAACCCAACGACACACCTTTCTGTCACCTTGCTCCTCACGTTGTCCCCCATAACTATGTTCCACGCTCCCCCTATTCGGTCAAACCTCTGGTGACATCCCCCTCTTCCATTGCAACACACCACCACCACCCCTTGTCATGCTCTTCCAGCCTCCCATAACCCCTATGATAGGTGAGATCCTCATAAGTTGTTCATTATTCCAATAGGTATATTTACCGTTAGGGTTTTAGGTTGTTTTTGGTCTAATTTTGATGAAATTGACTTGGTACCTTATTTGTAGGGTCAAATTGTGTCAATTGAGGTGAAGTTGGTGTGCGATGTATTTTACACACTGACATTGTTATTTTTTCCTACCATTAAGTAGGTGGTTCAATGAATTAACATTATTAGATTTGTTTATTTGTTTATTTAATTAATATTTACATGTTTTTTGGTTAAAATAGGCGATGAAAAATGGGGTTTATTAATGTGTTGATGTGTGTGTGATGAAATTAAATTTTCTTTTAGAAATAGTTATTCCTTTCATTTGGGTCTCCATGTTGATATTCATATAAGTGGTTGATTAATTGTTTGTGTTGTTTAATAAATTGTTTATCCATTAATTTTTTAATGGTTATTTGCCATTACATCTATATATGAATTTAATATGTTTTTTAAGTATATCAACATGTTCGTGGGTTTGATTGTACGGTTTTTGGGTGTTTTGAAGTGTTTTGGGTGATTATTGGTTGGAAATAGATTTTTAATAAAGGAAATGGATATGTTTTTATGTGTTATTTGATGTAATATTTCAAAAATGGGGTTTATGGGTCATTTTGTAGGTGTGATATATATATATTTTTAAAAGAATTTGGGTTGTGTATGTTTAAATGGGGGGTTTTAATTGGAAAATGAATCATTTTGGGGGAATATTAGTCTTTTTGAGCATTTTATAATAAATTGTGAAATGTTTTTATGGTTCAAAACCTATTTTGAAAGTGGTTTTGAAGAATGATGAGTTTTAGAAAAGGGATTGTCCCATTTTCTTTGTTGGTCGTTATGGTGTCTTTTTCTCATGATTATAAAAAATGAAATTTTGGTATTTTGTAAGTGATGGAAAAAGTATTTGAATGGGGTTTCCAAGGTGTGTTAAAATGGATAGTGGGTTGTTTTAAAGTAGGGTGATTTCATTCAAATTTTTAGGCTTCGTGTGATTGTAGTGGTGTGGTGTGTGTGGGTGCATGTTAATTTTAAATACTGTTCAAGGTAAACACTCAGTATCAATGTAGTTGGACTAGGACTTTTACACTAGATAATACTAAAGTGGTTTGTCCAAGGTTCACCAAGAAGGATTGATGCAACAAAAGTAAATAAATAGTTGTGATTATTGGTTACCAGTTATTTATTGGCGTGTTCCCTACTATTGGATCATATATTCGAATGTAGATAATTGTGGTTCATATGCAACATTTACACTGAGGTATGATGTGTTATGGGTCCTATTTGTTCTAGCTACCTTTTGATATTTACCCACGGTGCTCTGCTATTCCTGAAGTGGTTCCTTCCATCGGTATATGGAGGACCACTTGAGTGTGTGTGTTCTTTATGAATTTTCTCTTCCACATTAATGTAGTGTTTCTAAAATGTATTTTTGTGAAGTATTCCTATTAATTTTTAGATTTTAAGTGTTGTCTATAAATGTGTTTTCAAACTAATATTTTAATAAGCATGTTCAATTATCTCTTTGATGTTGTGGCATGGAATATTTTTATTGGGTGGCATCCCACTGGGATATCATCTCACAACCTACATACACCTTTGGGTGTGTGTAGATCTTATTCATTGTGTTTTCCTGGCTGAGGCACTGGGAATAGCGATGATGTTCTGAGTTGTAGTGGTTTTTATTGTACTTGTTGGTATTGGTTTCTTTGGGATTTGTCTATTCATGTCACACAGAGGTTTGAGATTGTGTTTTTCTATTCCTTTGTTATATTTAATTTTGTATTTTTTGGTTCAATTTGTAAAAAATAAATCAGATCCTAGTGTATGGTCATATTTGGTTTCCTATTCTATTTTTAAAATATTTATCTTATTAGATTCTTTTTGTTTATTATTCTGGGTAAATGTTTTCATAACTTTAAATTTTGATACTCAGGCACTTGTGCCCCCTTGTGGGTTTTGGGAACACCCTTTGAGCCTCTCTGTGGACCGGTGTGTTCATCGAATATATGGGCACCAGATTTGGTTCATGACAGTTATGATGGATTTAATTTTTTTATATGATAATTAAGTCATAATTTTACCTATGTAATTGTAATATGATATCTATCTTCTTACATTAAATTCATTTAGGAAATGATATTATCAATTATTCTTAAATTTGGACTACTACCTCAATGAAGCTATGGGATTTGTTTTTCATCTATATTTTACATCGATGGTAATGAGAGTCAATGATATAAATATATATGATATTATTGAAATAATAATGATTCATTAAAGGTTATTTTTTAATATATAATTGATTAAATACATTGAAAATTGATATTACCATTCATGTGTATGTATGACCTATATTTTCTAGGAACAGTATAATTCATTTTTTCAATCACTAATTTTTATGAATGATTATAAATATATTTATAATGAATATATATTATGTTTAAAAATATATTAAAAATATTCAAATGATGGAACCATGAACAATGTTTATTAATTGGGAATACCCAACTGAAACATGCTTGGAAAATGAAGCGTTTTCCACACAGAACAATGATTTTTAAAAAAATTTATTAATAAATGGATGATAAGATATAATAAATAATACATAAATGGTTTTTTATAAATGAATATGGTTATTTAATAAATTTATAATAATTCTATATATATTATATATGAGTATTGAACATTAATGAGGAAAGGTGATACTTGAGGTAATGGATTTTCGTCACACATTAATTTTTATGGCACACATGCCATGATGAAAACATGATTTATATATGTGGTATACATAGTACCAATGAGTGCCTATTAATATAAATATTATGAATTTTATAAGGATGGAAATCTCTCAATATGTATATTTATTCCAGGGGTCTTATAATTCAAAATTTACCGAAGAAGTAAAGGTATTATTTTATAATCTCGTCCTTATTTGAGAATGTTCATGTTTAAGTCTCCAAAGTGAAATATTTATCATCCATGTTCATGTCATGAAAACATGTTTTAAAAAAATTAAATTTTATTTAAGTTTTTCTATGAATCATTAATATCATTTTTACCCATGTTTTTTATTTTAAAAATCATTTTTATGGTTATGTTTGTTTTCATTTTCTAGACAAGATACTTTGTAACTTTTCCAAAAAACGTTTTAAAGGAATGTTTTTTAACAAATATATAATGAACAAAATTTTCATCCGTAATGAAATATCAATGATTTAATGCATCCATTATAATTTTATGGGGTTATTTTGAATTAAAATTATTTCTTTGTAACATGTGGGGTTTTTAAATTTTATATTGTGATTTTTTGATTTTAAATGGTATTTTACTCATGAGGTTTTTAATGATATTTTATTGGTATATATATTCACAAAAAATATACATTTATTCTAACTATGAGTAACTAGGGATAATATATAAGTATTACGTCCATATGATTTATGTTAATGTATTATTATTATGATGAAAAATGATTATGAAACTTATTACAATGGGTTATTATATGATGAGGTGATAATGAAAATCATTTTATTCATTGGGATATGATATGAAGATTTTTTTATGTTCATATGGCACACATATGTATGGTTTTAATTATTTTATAGGTGAGACCCATATCTCACTCTAATTCATAGGAAAAATTATTATATCTCCCGGGATAGTGCTAGGAAATAAGTCGAAGTGCATGATATATTATGTGAATTATGTCAATATACAAGATCCACAACAGGAAGTAGGTGTTGATACTTAATCCAATGGTATTGATAGTTAAACTTGAAATATTATATTTTTTTAACACCTATGTTGGTTACGAACACATTTAAGAAATAATTTTATAGTTTCTAATTGAGGTATAATGATTTATTATTATAATTCATGTCTTTTAAAATATTAATGTTTTATTCCATAAATCCATTTTATGACTGTTTTCAGGATTGGGTATGAGTTTTCCTATTATGGTCATGATCTCATATATTTATTCATGTATTATTTCATCACATGATTATCAATTGGTATCTCTTATGATTACGATTAATAAAAATCTGAGATCACCCTTTTATTATGTTTTCATTCCCTTGGTTAGGAGTAATATTTTTAGGTGATTATTCCTTTAAAGAGAACTATGAGGGAAGATATTTATGGGGTAATTTTTATATATTTATTAAAATAATATGATTTTATATCTATTATCAAATCTCTCTAAACCATTATGCTTTAAACATGGATCGTATTTTTATATGTTGAATATAAATCTAAATCTGTGTAATATTTATTAATGAAAAGATAGAGCATCAATAGTTGGTATCATAGATTAGATTAGTCTATATATATAGATTTGGGTTATTAAATTATATAATAATCATATAGATAAGATTATTTACTTGATAAAATACTAATTTTTTTATGATCATGAATGATTAGTTTAAACCTAAGGTTATATAGAATAATGTGTCATTATTTAGACATCTATGAATGAATTTTTAGAAATATGAGGTCTTCAAATATAAATATTGTTCCTCACATTATGTTTTTTTGTTATTATTCAAGGTATGGAACCTGAAGTAATTGTATTAATGCTGAGTTTTATAGAAAATTCAATGATTTTACTCATCAAAGACCAAATTTTATAGGAGTTGGAATGCAGAATCATATTGCTTTTCTCATACGCCTTCTCCTATGATATGAATCAAATTAAATTTAAAAATGATAAAATGTGAAAAAAAAGTAATGATGAATATATCATGTGAAAAATCGATCTTATTTTAGTAGATATTATAATCAATCCGTATCAGAGATTTTTATTGACACTATTGAGAAAATAGTGTATGTTCTTCAATGCTGAGGACATAAAAAACATGTCCTAGGTGTCCTTCATCTAGAATGAAAATAGAATCAATGGTAGGATATTCTTTAGAATGTTATGTTTGAATATTTAATTGAATCCTTTGAATGAGATTATTTTATGGTGATATTCATCAACATGAACTTATTTCTTATTCTACAAACAAATATAGATATTTAATTTCATAATATGAAGATACCATATGATGAATCCATTGGTTCCTATGAGGAAAATTTTACAAGGCTTGAAAGGTAAGCCTATGGTTTAAATATCTTCCAAGGACATAAATTTGATCTATTCATTTTTTTTAAAATAAACTCTTCTAAAGCTAACAAATATGATAGCATTGACTAACTATGAAGAAATAATATAGTGTGTAGTCAAATTAGAATTGGGAATCAGAAATTCCAAGTAGTCCCATGGTTTTTATAAAAAAAAATTTGAGACCCATAAAAACTCTAATAAATAACATGGTGGAATGAAATTCCTCCATATATGTTCCAAAAATGTTAAAAACATCATGGTAAATGTTTTAATAGAAATATTGGATGCTTTAAATATATATGGGATGTTTATAAATCCAATTAATGTCAAAATATGATGAATAGTTTGGTTAATGATGTAACGGAAAATATGATGCTAACTAATTAACCACTGAAAATGCAATATGTAAAATTATATGAGTATGGGAATTATGACTACTAGTACACAAATGTTATGGTTTTTGATGATAAACAGCAATATCCTCATATTCGAAAATACAGATGCAAATCTATTGTGATCATGACTAAAAATGTGGGCTACAAGAATGATATGGTGGAAAGTATGCTTATTAGCCACTCTATAAAAAATAATGTCTATGTTGAATCTATTTATACCCACTCATATATTTTATAATATTTTTTTAATGGTATAACAAGCCCACTTCATCAAGTTGGTGATGGGTTATCTATGAAAACTCCTAGTAGAATAATGATTACATATCAAATCTATTTTTCTCTATAATTTTAGTGTTTGGGAAAGTGAATCATTCAAATAATATGATTATCCCTTTATATTAATTCAATGTGATTATAATCATGGATTGGTTTTCTCAATATGGATCCCATAGAAAACATTGAGGTAGGGAAGTCACATTTCATATTCCGAATTTACATAGGACCATTTATAAATATAAGGATACATATGAACATCCAATGGTTGTTGATAATGTCTTTAGGAGATTAATTCATATAGTTTATGGTGATGAATCTCAAATGGGTGGGGGAAATTCAAATATATGGATACACCAATAGTATATAAGGTTTTTTATAATTTTATGAAATAATTGTTTGGTATTCCACAGAGTTGGGAACTTGAGTTTTTAATAAAACTTCTACCGGGTTCTATACCCATTTAAAATAATCCTTGTACATTGACACCACATGAGTTTTAGTAATTGAATAAAAACTTGAGGATAATTTCAAAATGTGATTCAATCATTCATGTTCATCACCATTGGATATTAATTTTCAATTTGATAAGAAGAAAGATGGATCAATGTGACTATGCATTGATTATCAAGAACATACCAAGATAACAATCAATAATAATGGTCCTTTACCCAATATTTATGAGTTTATGGTTCAAATATGGGATTCTTAATACATTTACAAGATTCCCCTTTGATATGGATTAAATAAATTTAGGTTCATTATAATGAACCAAACATTTATTAGTGAAAATTCATCTTGGTCTCATTAAATCTCTTATTATGTTAAATTACTATATAAGAAAAATGAAATTTCATGGTTTTATGTTTTTGGAATTTTAAAATACCATTATTAATTGTTACCATTGCTTATATAGCCATTGAACAGCGATTACATGATTAATATAAATATAGGGCTTCATTAAATCCAATTTACTCAGAAAAAGGAAGCAATGACAATGTTCAGTGGAATTTCTCCCTACAAAGCCCATTTTTTAGAACTTGTAATGTTGTTAGAGTCATGAGGCTTCTCCCTAGATGAAGCCCAAGATGATCATCAACATGTTAACATTTAACAGAACTGTCAATGAGATAATTGGATTTTAATAGAGATTGCGACCCAAGAGATGTTACCCATGCCACCACAAGAGTTTGTCTCCATCACACACCATACCCTTAATTCTTATGCATGTTTTATAAGGGGTTATGTATCAAGACCCTAGAATTATGATTATTTTCATTATTTATTGTATAAATAATATACATTCATTTAATTATTGTTACTATGTAAATGGATTTTAAAGCACGAATAGTATTTTTAGTTAATATTCAATTAAGAAAGCTATTTTGATGAATTAATGAATTTTTTGATTAAACAATATTTTAATAAAATACTATTACTAAATTAAATTTTATTAAATAAAATTGATCATATAATTTTTATGAATACAATAGTAATTTTTATTAAGGTTTGAAAGTTGTTTTTTGTCAAAACTAGTGAATTTTTTATAAAGTTTGGTTTTTATATTAAAAGTAAAAATTCACATATTTTACAAACTAGTTATATAAAATGAATATTATTTTTGGATTCAGGAAGCTCAAATTATCTATAGGTAAATTTTTCATAATTTTCTTTGATAGTTAAATTTTTAGGTAAAAATTAATTACCATTTAAATATATAATGTGTTTTATGACATTATAATTACCAAATAGTGATGTAATAAAATACTATTAAAGGTATATTCTTCCAATATATGTTTTACCATTAATGTAATGTGATTTTATATTTTATTGATTAATTTTACAATGCCATAGTGGATCCTCAAATAATTATAAACTATTTAAACAATATAAATGTTTTCCTCTAGAGTGTGACAAACCTCCACATAATCAAGACAAATTTTTTTATTATGTTTGAACATTGTCCTTATATAATTTTTTTGTAATCTCAAATTGGGGAAAAAATGGGCAAAATCATTTGTTGGATTTTTGTTTTGATTAGTTCAATGTGTTGTGTCCAAAACATAAATAATAAATAATTCCAACTGCTTTACTATATAAACTAACTCAATATCCCATTCATCTTCAATAAAAAATATTTTGAGCTCAACCAACATTTTTTCACCTCTATATATAATACTCCCAAGTAGCCTCATTATCCTAATAAACCTCTCTTAAGCCTCTCCCATGCTTTTGGGGTCACACTTCCATGTAAGGGATCCTCACATTCCTTGCTTATTTATGTTGAAGTTTTCTTATATTGATGTGGCATGTTATTTTCTATTAAACATATTGAGGAATGATTTCTATCATCCCTTATAATTCCCTAATTATTTTTTAATGATGATAGACCCCTTCATCTCTTATTAATTTCTTCGGTGTACACCTGTTACCTTGCCGAAATATGGTAAGGGATGTATTCCTTTCTCATTTTTCCAAAATTTAATTATGTTGTTATAAACATTTCTTTTCAATGAAAAATGTTGGGGTATAATTTCATACCTCCCCCATACTACAATCCTTATGTATGAATGATGAGATTACTTTTTTTCTCTATCATTAATTCCTCCCATGTACACATGTTACCATGTCAAAATTCCATAAGGAATTTATCTCTTAAAATTTACATTCAATGAATTATTCAATATTATGAATCAAAATTACATTACATATGTTGGGATATTATGTTCATTGAAACCCTTATTATACATTTAATGTATAAATGATGATAGTTTCCTTTCAATCTCATCAACACATTTTACGATTTTTATTTCACGTCGTTACGATGCCGAACATACAACAAAACTTCCAATGCCAAATCATTTTGTAAGATAATACCATACCCATTTCTCTATCAAGGGTATTCACATTTTTTAACATGTACTTTTTGATTTAGATCTCAAATTTATGTATTCTCCATCTCTTATTCGTGGAATAAATATTGAAGTTTAATGAAGTAATATTGTATGATCCATGTGGAACACTTATTAATGAAATGAAATTTTTATAAAGGGTGTGACCTGATAGTTCTCCAATGCCTTGGGTAAAGATTGGTATCATGATACGTAAAGTGAAATGAGGGTTGACTAATGATAATTAAAGTGAAATGATGGTTTAATCATGCTAATTTAAGTGTAATGAGGGTTTAATCATTCTCCATGTGCATTCATCCCTGACTCATGCTAATATCATGTTAAATGTTGTTGCCACATTTTCATGTTATGATAATCATGATATATCATAACTTTATGTTCATATTTCTCTTGTTTTCTATTAATATACCTATTCCCTAACATGTATTATATTCATCATGTTATACATCTTTTACTCCCTTATTGGGATTTATAGCTCACCTTTTTCTTATGCATGTCCTCAGGTTATCCCAAGGAATTCTAAGTACGAAGGAATGTTGTGGTCATGTAAAAGATGTTTTTTATAAAGATGTTTTTTATGTTATATTTTTATATGTACTGTACCTAATTTCCCAATACACTAGTACTCTTGGAATTTAGTGTTTTCTAAGTAGAAATATTATTTAATAAATCTGGTTTAGGTGTCTAATAAAGGGAAGAGTTGTTATAGTTGGTATCAGAAGATTGGTTTAGTTATTTTTGGGATTAATATTAGAAAAACCTAGTGAATGAATTAAAGATAAGACTAAGTATAATAAAAACATTCCAAAATTTTGGTGAGTATAGATTAAGTGTTTTATCATGAAAATACATCCCCTTCTGGATATTACCATGTAGAGGTGGCTCTATTAGAGATGTATCTAGGGTTAAAACTCGAAAACACCGCTTTAAGCTTGACTCAAACGAGAACTAGTGCATGAAAACAGGCCTTTCTTCCATTTTGGTTACAAAACTCCATGGGGATATGCTTTTGTAAATTCATAACCTTGGAATGAACCATTATTAAGGGAATAAAAAAATTCCACTAAGAATATATATTGGGTAGTAAATTATGGATAACAGATATTGAAGCCTATAAATTCAAAAGTTATGGAAATAAATGAAATTTATAAGTTATTAGTTTTTTTCATCAGATTACCCATTATGTGTTACCCCTAACTTTTATTTTATTCTGGCAGTGGCCATATATATGAGGACTCAGGCTAACAATCGATGAAAACTTCATTGTGATGATTGTTCTAATGAGATTCCCATTCTAATGGGAGAAGTAATCGAGAACATTTTCATGATACACTCTCAGTGAAATCACATTTTGAATAGAAAAAAAGGCCAAGAGGAACCCCCCCCCCCAATAAAGAACAATCAATAATCGATAGCTTCATGAGACCAAGGTCTCCTACTTTTAATAGATCATCTGAGGCCTCAAACACCAAAAAATGGAACAACTCCATTGAAAAGATCCTCTCGATCCATCAATGACATGAACTTGAGAAGGTTATTCTGGATGCTTATCAAATGGAGGTTTAAGATGATCAATGGTGGACATTGATAAAAAATATGAATCCCAAGGAAGAGATCGAGGTGTTAAAATGAAAGGATTTCTAGAAAACATTTTTTTATTGATATTTTCCTATCACCCTCCGAGTTAATATAGAAATGGACTTCCTTTCCCTCAAGACAAAATATGACAAATCCGTCAGATCATACAATGTAAAATTCACATGTTTTCAGGATAAACCTCTATATTTTTCATTACCACTAAATGAAAGGATGACCACTTCTTTGGTGCAATAGAACCTTGCCTATGGAAAGTCATGGAAATCTGTGACATCCATATCTATGAGGAAATTTTCCAATGTGCCCTCAATGTCAAAATGGAGATTGAATAATATCAATGGTATCATGGGGATAAGAAGAGGTATGTGGAATTTAATTATGGTTGTCCGATAGATAAATCCAATGGTGCTATAAAATTCCAACACCCCACATGCCAAAGGTCTATAAAGAAGCACCCTAGAAACTGCCTGAAGGGGATGAGGAAATTATTTAGCTATGGAAGAGAGGGGAAACTGACCATTAACTATTAGCAGAAAAAACAAACAACTTCGATAGAGGAGAGGAATGATTCGTTCGACTCTCAACGCATTGTTTATTTCTTAAAATACAATTAACTAGGGCACTTTGCGAACTAGTTTTTTATGCCAATGAATTTCAGAGCCATCCAACATCCTTCAAGGAAGCAAGGGAATGATTTTTCCAACACTACATCAAAATATAACCTTGGAAATGAATTTTTGACATGTATTCTAGTTATTTATTCAATAATAGCGAACATAATTTTTTATTTTGGTTCTAATAATTATTTTATATCCCAAAAGTTTAGTAGAACAATACCAACACCACCACAAATCATTGATGTAGAGTTGTTGGTGAGAAAAAAAATGGAAAAATCATTGCATCCCATGAATATAACACCTCACCTATCACAATTAGTGGGTTGAACTTCCCGTAGAACCTCATCATACTCTCTCTTGTGGTATTTTAGGCAATTATTGGAATGTATTTTCTTTCCTTATATTGCAATAACATAAATTACCATGAGGGGGAAATCACTCTGTATATGGAGAATTGACCCTAGATTATGTACAAGTGTACTAAGGAGGATGAATCTTCATGAGAACCATCATCTCAAGTGTGGATATTAATGCCCTAATAAAACACATATCTTTCTCAGATGATTGATTCTAAAGAAGAAACCACCCTTGAATACAAGCCTATTTTGAGAGAATTTGTTGAAGTATATCCCAATTAATTGTCTGCTCATCCTCTTAGAATATATATTTAGTTCTCGATTGATCTTATACTGGGGGTGTTTTAAGTATCCAAGACTCCGTATATAATAGATGTGGTGGAGCTTGGGAAGATAGAGAAACAACTGCATGAGAATCTTGATAAAGGGTTTACACACCCAAGTGCTTTACCACAGGGTGAACTGGTCCTCTACATCAAGAAGATGAATGGTTCAATGCGTATTTTCATTGATTATCGTGAGATCAAGAAATTCACGATAATTAAAATGAATCCTCTTCCCCAAATGGATGACTTGTTTGATCAGCTATGTAGAGCACAATACTTCTCCCAGGTCGAACTGTGGTCAGAATATTTCCATGTAAGGGTGAAGAGGGAGGATATTCCCAAGACTACTTTCTGTACAAGATACATGCACTGTGTACAAATAGTAATTCCTTTCAGAATCACTAATTCTCTAGAATTATTTATCGACCTGATGAAAGTTTTTTTAGAGATTATCACGACAAATTATTTGAAGTCTTTATATACGATATTCTAATATACTCCTAACCCAAGGAGGAGAATGAGGAGAATTTATGAACTATACTGGAGACCATTCAAAAGGTGAATCTCTATGAAAATTACAACACATGTGATTTATGGTTTAAGGTGGTCTCAATCTTAGTTCATATAATCAAAAGGAATGGGATATCTGTGGATCCTTCCAAGAAATCTTCAAACGAGGGATGAACAATGCCAATATAATTGATATATATTTGTAGCTTCCTTAGGTTAGCTGGTTATTATCGCTGATTTGTGAAAAATGTATCACGATTTTCCAACCCTCTTACCAAGCTAACTCAGAAGGGGGTAAATTTTTATTTGAGTGATGAATACAAATATAGATTCAAGTATTTGAAAAGGAGGCTTATCACTCCACCCATGCTCACACTTCCCAAAATTGGAGAACATTTTGTTGTATTTAGTGATTAATTAAAAATGGGCATGATTTGTGTGTTGATGAAATATTAAAAATTCATTGGTTATGTATCAAGTAAATTGAATTTTTTTTGAGAAAAGTTATCCATCACATGATCTGGACTTGGCTATACTAATATTCTCTTTGAAAATTTGGAGACATTACCTATTTTGGGTGATGTGTGAAATATATACGAATAAAAATAGCCTCAGGTATATATTCACACAGAAATAGATGAATTTTCACCAAAAAAGATGGTTAGAGATGATCAAATACTATGATTGCTCAATCCATTACCACATTGGGAAAGTGAACAAGGTGGAAGATGCTTTATGTTGTATTTACCCAACAATTTAATCTTTTATGAGAATTTAAAAGGATCCAATCTTTTTATATTTGTTAAATATTGACATGGGAATCATAAATAAGAGAACATCATTAATCATTTCAAAAATTATTGTTCAACCATATCTTTTGTAATGTTTAATGGATTCAAAAAAGGATGATATGTGAATTCATAAGAACATGAAAACTATCAGAAAAGGGAAATCCTTAGAGTTCAATGTTAATGAAGAATGAATTTTGAGATCTCGGTCAATACAATGTGTTTCATGATGTTCGAAGCTAATGAATGAAAATTTAGATGATGAACATAGTTCAAATTTGTTCATTCACCCAAGAAACAAAAATATGTATTGTGATCTCCAAGGGAATTATTGGTGGGATAATATGAAGAAGTAGATTGATGAATATACCACAAACTTCATAGAATTTCATAAAGTAAAGTATAAGAGGAAAAAGTATAAGGTGATAATTTAACCATTACCCATACCAACATGTAAATGGGAAAAAATCATCATGGAATTTGCAACTTGGATTACAAATACATCCAAAGGAAATAATTCCATCTGGGTTGTTGTAGATCATCATAAAAAGACCGAACACTTCATTGCAATTCAGGAGGATTTGTCATCGGATCAACTGGTACAGATTTATGTCAAAAAATTGGTAAGGCTACATGGAGTACCACTATTGATTTTATCAGATCGATATCCAAGATTAACCTCTAAGATATAAAAGAGTCTCCAACATGCTCATAATACTGAGCTGAACATCATTACAACTTATCACCCTCAAACTGATGGCTAATGTTAGTGGACTATCCAAACACATGATGAAATTATGAAAGCCTGCTCAAGTGAATTAAAAGGAGGATGGGATCAATATATTCCTCTGCTAGAGTTGTCTTACAATAACATTTTCCACCTAAGAATACAAATGAATAATTATGAATCCCCTGATGGGAATAGGTATAGAACATTGAACTGTTGGGAAGAAGTTGGGGAGTGAAAACTCCAAGGTTCAGAAATGGATGAAGAAATAGTGGAGAATGTTAAGACCATCAAACATCACATTAAATCTGCTCAGATTCGATGAAAGATCTATGCTGATAATTATCGATGAGACCTAGAGTTTGATGTTGGAGACATGGTATTCCTCCACATATCATCATGTAAGAGAGTTATGATATTTGGGAATAAGGGAAAGCTTAGTCCATGGTACACTGACCCTTTAGATATCCTTTTTAGAATTAGAGATGTGGCCTATCGACTATCACTCCCACTGAACCTGTCTCATGTACATTTTGTATTCCATGTATCACTCCAAAAGAAGTACATACAAGTCCCCTCACATGAACTCAATACAGAGGATGAATCATTATAGAATGACCTATCTTATGAAGTGAAGCAGTTGAAGATCTTAGATCATAGGGAAAATGTTCTACGAAATAAGGAAATTCCCCTTTTCACGATGTCGTGGTAAAACCAAATGATTGAAGAAGAATCATAGGAATAAATGGAAGTTATGATGCAGAGTTGCACTCATCTGTTTTACTGTGGTAAATGGAAATTTCAAGGGAGAAATTCTTTAATGGTAGAAGATTGTAATAATCCAAACTGTTATTAGTGAAAATTCTTCTTGATCTGATTAAATGACTTATTATGTAAAATGTTTACATAAGAAAAATGAACTTCAGTGGTTTTATGTTTTTGGATTTTTTAAATACCTTTAGCAATTGTTACCATTGATAATATGGTCATTCAATAGTGATCACATGATTAGTATAAATATAGGGATTTAACAAATCCAATTTACCCAGACAATGGAAGCAATGCTATCATCCAATAGAATTGCGCCATACAAAATCCATTTGTCAGATCTCGGAAAGGAGGTAGTGTCACTAGTCTTCACTCTCGAAAAATCCTAAGCCAAGAATCAACACATTAAAATTTAATAGAACTACCTATGGTAGAAGTGTTAGTTAATAGATATTACTAGCCCCACAAGGTTATCGGAGTCACCCCAAGAGTATATCAACATTTCACACCTTATCCTTATATATTATGTGGCTTATATAAGAGGTTATGTAACAAGACCCTAGAACTATGATTATGTGCATTATTTTTGGTATAAAGAATATAAATTCATTTTATTATTGTTACCTTGTAAATATTTTTTAATTAAAAAAAATATTTTTAGTTAATATACAATTAAGAAAGTTATTTTGATGAATTAATGGAATTTTTTATTAAATAATATTTTAATAAAATATTATTAATAAATTTATTTTTATAATATATAAATGATCATATAAATTTTATGAATACAATTGTAATTTTAATTATGGTTTGAAAGCTTTTTTTGTCAAAACCCATTAATTTTTTATAAATGCTAGTTTTTATTTTGTAAGTAAAAATTCACCTATTTAGATAATTGTTTTGATAAAATGGATATTATTTTTTATTTAGAATTCCAATATTATCTAATGGTGAATTTTTCTTAATTTTCTGAGATTGTTGAATTTTTAGGTTAAAATTAAATACCATTTAAATATATAATGTGTTTTATGACATCATAATGACCCGATAGTGATGCAATAAAATACTATAAAAGGAATATTTGGCCAATATATGTTTTAATTTTATAATAATGTGATTTTAAATTTTATTGATTAATTTTGAAATTTCTTAGTGGACCCTCCGAGACGTATAAACTATTTTAACATATTAAAAAGATTTATTTCATAGTGTGACTGGCCTCCATATAAGGAAGCATAAATTTTTATTATTTTAGGACATTATCCAAAAAAAAGATTTTTTTGCACTCTAATTTGGAAAAAACATGTCTAAACATATTGAATGGTTTGTGGTTTTGATTAGTTTAATGTGTAGTTTCCAAAACCTAAATAATAAATAATTCCCTCTCCTTTCCTATATAGACCCACAAAATCCATATTTATTATTATCTAAAACCCTTTTGATCTAAAAAACATCTACCCTCATGTCTATATAATCTTTCCAAGGTGCCCCAAGCTCCTATGAATCCTCTCTCAAGCTTCTCCCAAGCCTTTGGGATCACATTTCCATGTATGGGATCCTCATTTTCTTTCATTATTTATGTTCAATCTTCCTTATATTGTTATGAAAATTTATTTTCAATTACAAATTTTGGGGTATGATTTCTCACATTAGCTATACTTCCACACTTTTTTTTGAATTATAATATACCACTTTATCTCTCATTAATTCCCTCCATGTACACTCGTTACCACGCTGAATTTTCGTATGGAATTTATTCCTTTCTCATTTTTTTTCAAATTTCATTATGTTGTTATAACATTTTCTTTGAGATTAACAAATTTGGGGTATGATTTCCCACCTACCCCACAGTTCTATCCATATGTTTTAATGATGAGAGACCTATTTATCTCTCATTAATGCCTCCCATTAAAACATGTTACCATGCCAAAATTCCGTAAGGGATTTCTCTCTTCTCAGTTACATTCAAGAAATTATTTTATATTATGATTATAAATTCAATTAAATATGTTAGTATAGAATGTTCCACGACCCCCTTACATTCAATTTAATTTATAAATAATGATAGAGCCATTTATCTTTCATCAACCAATTTTACGATTTCTATTTGATGTCATTATGCATCTGAAGTTACACTAGAAGTTCCCATGCCAAATCTTCACGTAAGGGAATACCATACCTATTTCTCTATCAATGGAAATGAAATTTACGAACATGTACTTATTGATTTAGGACTTTCATTTATGTATTACATATCTATTATTCTTAGAATAAATTATGATGTTTAATGAATTCATGTCTCATGATCCATGTGGCACAGTTATTCATGAAATGAGATGTTTATAAAGGGTGCTCCCGATAGCAATCTAATGCATTGGGGAAATATTAGTATCATGATACATCAAGTTAAATGGGGGTTTACTATTTATAATTCAAGTGCAATGTGTTTTTACTCATTATAATTCATGTTAAATGTGGGTTTACTCATGATCCATGTGCAATGAGCCTTGGCTCATACTAATATGTTGTTAAATGTTATTGCCACATTTCCATGTTATGATAATAATGATATATCATACCTTAATGACCTTATTTCTCTTGTTCTCCATTGATATTACTATTTCCTAAAATGTACTATATTCTTAATATTATGCCTTTTTTACTCCCTTATTGGGCTTTATAGATAACCCTTTTCTTTTTCATGTCATCAGGATATCACATTCAATGCTATGTATGAATGAATGTTGTGGTCATGTAAAAGATGTTTTCAATAAAGATGTTGTGTTTTATTTTATATATTGTTATTTATTGTTCATAATCTCCCAAGACACTAGACCTATTGATCCTCATAGTTGTATTAAGTTAAATATTATGTAATAAATGATGTTTATGTGTGTAATAAAGATAAGGGTTGTTATAGTCATGAAATAGGATATTCCCAAGATTAAATTCTATACAAATTATGAAACCTTTAAATTTATAGTGATGCCTTTTGGTCTTACTAAATACATTTATATCTGGAAGGATTTAATGAATAAATTATCTAAATAATGTCATGATTTTTTTATAAAATATATATAAATGATATTAATATACATTCAAAGAGAAATAAATATCATGAAGATTACTTGAGGACCCTGACAAAGGAGAATCATTATTAAAAATTTACCACGTTTGAATTTTTTCTTAATAAATATTCATTATTGGGTCATATATTCTAACTTGATGGTATACCAATATATCATTCGTAGAACAACATCATATAGAAATGGCCTAGATAGACCCTTGTAACTAAAATCAATAGTTATCTTGGGATCAATGGTTACTATCAACATTTGGTGATATGCTTATCATGATTCTCTAATCAAGTCATAATGTTGAATAAAAAATAGTTATGTTCAAACGGATGGAGGAATTTGAAGAGAATTTTGAGTAGCTAAAAATAATGTAGGTAGTGAACATGTAATCACAATACCCTATAGTAAATAAAATTTTGGGATCTACATTGATGCATCAATGAAGGGAATGTGTTTTTTCCTCATGAAAAAAGTTTTGTTATTGTTTACACTGCATTCCAATTGATGTATCATGGGAAAAACTTCTAAACTCATGATTTCGAGTTATATACCCTAAATATTGAATTTAAGATGTTAAGGAATTGACTCTATGGAGAAATGGGTTATGTATGTGATGAACAAAAAGTTTAATGTATATTTTCACTTAAAAAGAGAAGAACTCAAGTTGAAAAAGATGGTTTGAGTTGATTAATGATTATATTTGATCAATATATTACCCAAATGTAATGGAGAAGAAGGTGTAAGATTCTTTGAGTCAAAAGTACCATGATAGCCTATATATTATAAGGATAACTAAAGATCCAATATTTCTATATTTTTGAAGGATAAAAATGGAAATATTTAAGAAAGTGGAAGAATATTGTCTTTTTAAATTGAATATTTAACCATAACTGCATGTGAGGATTAAGGAGGTGAAAATGGAAAAAGTGAAGCTTAAAATGACCGTCAGATCTTTTTTAAGTATGGAATTGACAGTAAGGGAGTAATAATCTCCACGAACAATTTCTGTTTCCCCCCCCCCCCATATTATAAGGACTTGGCCGTAAAACCTTACATAATATTGAATTAAATGAATAATTCACATTGATGACCTTTTCAGGTTTAGAGTTTTAGTGATATAGGATGTAACTATTACATCTAAAAACATTAAAAAGTAGACACTTCTACACTGTTTCTTTTTTTACAAAACATGAACTCTTGAAAAAAAGAGTCATGTCTAGTTCCATGTTAAATACATCATGACTTTTCCTTGATCCCATCTTTGACACTATTCATATTTAAGTCCTGTGAAAACATTTCAAAACATGGGATGAGCATAAAAGGATCAGTAAGGGTTATAAAACAATGAATGAAAACATATTTTTCATAAATACATAAAAAACATGAACTCTTTTACTTACCTCATGAAATCATAAGATTTATGAAAGACGCATAGAAGTCATAAATCATAAAGTAACTTGTGGAATCCATATCATACTTACATCATAGCTATCACAGCTATATAGGGAGTTACTTTGGAATACCCATCACAGTAAATTCACTAAAATATCATAGGAGAAACATTCACATTTACCTCTGTCACATTACCCAGTGCATTGAAGATCTATCTCGGGCTCACCCGCCCTAGGTTCATCACAGAACCACCTGTATACGTAAATAATGCCCAAGAACCATAACATGATCATAACACATAACATAAGCATAAAAGAAGGATAATATTTCCACACTACAATAATAAAATATCAATTAAATATATTAAAATAATAAATCCATTCTCAAAATCATTTTCAATACCAAAATATGTAAAAATATTATATGGTATTTATTTTTCCTTTTAAAAACATTCTAGCTTGTTAAGAAAGACAAAGATCAAATAATACTCGCGGCGGTGGAAAGGTCATTGTCACCGCTTACTTAAAAAAACATTATTTTTTCATTTAGTAAAACAATTCAAATAAAAATATTCCATTTGAATAAAATAAAAATTCAAAGGGTTTTATACACCATATAAAATAAAGTCGTGTATTAAAAAATGCCTCAATTAAAGGAGATTGAGATGAAGTCCCTTACCTCGTGTCCGACTTGACTTGATCTTTCTTTAATCTCTTGAATAATAAACATAAGTTAATTTATACTTGCTTAAGAACATTTTTCATGTTTATTATTCTTTTTATATCACTTATTATGATGTTATAAACATTATGTAATCATTTAAGTTAATAATGTTCGTTTTTTCAATATTTGGTACTTGAGTCAAAAATGGACTTCTTATAATTACATGTTGTTCATGTGGTCAATGGTTCATTATATCCATAATTATATTCATGATTTAGATATCATATATATGATATATATCCATCATATACATTTATTTATAATATTAGATAACATTTAGAGGTAAGAAATGAAATACACCGTTCATGGAGACGGTAAGCCGTACATACGCATGAATTCTACTTCCATTTCTATTTCACATTCAATGGAATTAAAACATAATGATACATAGTAGTATTATAATTATAGTATATTATCATATATAATATCATTAAATATATAATTTATACGTACCACATATGGTATTAATGAGTCATAACACTTTGAGGGGGCCGTAGTCCGCACTTCCTCTAATGAGATTATCGTGTTTACCCGTAATGCAAACCATAAATGCATGCTATAAATGGAAAATACAGAGGTATAAAGAAAAAATAAACATAATATATATCATATATAAATACAATTCCTTCATAATGGCCACCATGATAGGTGGTAGGAGATAATCAAACAATCATCGTTTCGTGAGCCGTTAGTTTTCCATCGACAGAAACATTATATTCTTCATCCATTAGATAGAGGAGTGTTTAAGTGTAGTTCGAATCCTTCTCATAAAAACATCCTAGTATATTGAGGACATTGTTTTTGTAACAAAATAAATCAATAAAAAGAGTTTATGGTTTGGAGAAATAAAATAAAAGAAAACAATTTAAGAGAAACTGTAACCTTTAATTTGGGTAACTCCCTTTGGTTTGAACCAAAGGACTTATTTAAGTGCCTTCTGTCTAAGGTAAGGCTTCTAGAAGGAGGAGAGGGATGAAGGGAGATTAATTGGATATATTTTTTATGTGCCAAATGTCTTGATAGGTGTGAGGAATTGGTTGGAAGTGGTATTCTTTTATAAGGGCGAGGAGGGGCACTTTAAGAAAGTGTGAAAACATTATTTTGTTATATACACATATTTGGTTTCAAAAGGACCAAAAATCATTAAGGTAGAATATAAGATGACTCGTATTCTAAATAAATTCATCCAATCATAATTGTACATGTTTTGGATAATATTTTCATCATTATAATCTTATTTATTTAAATCATTTATTAAAGAGGTAAATACATCATCAATATTATATCATAAATAATTTAATTTATTTGATGTCTAAAAATAATAAATAAAATACCATGATGTAGGAAATATTTTTATATTTATAATTAATATTTATAGCCTAAAAGATAATTTATATAACCCCTTATAAAAATTAATTTACTAAAAGAAATTTTCTTGTGCCATTTTTGCCTTTACTTTATAATAATTAATCTAAAGTGTCATTATCTTTCATAAGTGGCTTCATGGGGTCCCAAAATCAACCTAAAGATGCCCTTGGCTGGATATGACTCATACAATAAGGTTTTTACAAGTGATAAGGTAGTTTCGAATTATTATAATACTTCTTTTACCTTGAATTAAACTATTTACCTTTAACCGCGGTAAATAAGTCAAAAATTACTATTCACCAAAAATTATTTTAATCTTACTGAACCAAATTTTACTTCTTGATAACAACCATGTATGTTGTATTTTTGAAAATCAATTCACAGAAGCGGTAAAATTTCATTTAAATGAAAAAGTTAGTTTTTTTATATACTACTAAGAGGTTTCACTATTCATCAAAAATTGAAGTTTTTTAGAAAAATTCCAAAAATTCATCCTAAGCTAAATTTGATATTCTTATTTCAATAATGATGTTTATTTTTCCAAATTCAAAACATAAAAGTGTCATTAATTAATTTTAAAAATTAATTTCCATTGTTAAAACAAATAGCGTGTTTTTAAGAAACAATAAATATCAAATGATTGACACTTGTCTATGTCTAATTTCAAAGTGAAATTAATTCCAATGACCAATATTGGATTAAATGGTAAAATTATATTCTAATGAAACATTAAAACCAATTAAAAAGATAATAAAACCATATAAATAAATTATATTAAAACACAGTTTGGAATTAAAATACAATATTTTCAATATTCATTAAAAAATGATCTTTATCAGAAATATTCCAAAAAATTTACAAAATGTAAATTTTGATGTCCCCATTCAAAATAAGGGATTTATTTGGTCATATAAAATGTATTAATGTAACCAAAACTATATTTATGGAGGGTTTTCCATTAAAAGGCGATAAATCGGCCTTTTAATGTAAATTATGCTTAAAATTAGAATCATTCACATTTTAAGCCTCTAACATTTATTGGATAAATGTAAATACATTTAACAAACATGAATAATCATATTGTAGTTAGTTTTGTTCATTCCTGCCAATACAACGGATAGGAGTAAACTACCATTTAAAATAATAATATTATAATATTATTTTGCAATGTAAGATTTCAAAGAAACTCGTTGTTGCGTATCAGGTGCGCTATCGAACATAGAAACCCTTTTAAAGTAAAATTAATATTTAATTAAAAACTATTAATAAGTAAGAAAATATCTTATTCTTCATTTATATGGGATGTTACATCCTTCCCCTCTTTTAAGAATTGCATCCTCACCATTTTTCTACACTTATCAAAATAAGTGGGGGTATTTATCCCTCATAGAATTTTCAGATTCCCACGTTGCCTCTTCAACCATATGGTTTGTCCACAAAACCTTTACCTGGTGAATTACCTTATTCTACAACACTTGCTCTCAACGGTCATGAATCTGGACAGGTTGTTCTTCATAAGAGAGATTCTCTTCTAACTGAACTACCTCTGGTCTCAAAACATGAGAGGGATCTGGTATATATATTCTCAACACTGAACTGTGAAAAATATTTTTTAGTTGGGATAAACATGGAGGTAAAGCCACTCTGTATGCAACTAATCCTACTTTCTCCAAAATTTCCTAAGGTCTAATAAACCTCAGACTCAACTTTTCATTCTTACCAAAACACATCACACTTTTCCATGGATAAACTTTTAGAAAGACATGATCACCTACCAGAAAAGGAATATCCTTCCTCTGGTTATCTACATAACTTTTCTGTCTTCTCTGAGCTGTTCCCATGTGCTTCGGAAGGAACTGAACTTTATTTACCATCTCTTCTACCAATTCTAGTCCCATCAGTTTCCTCTCACCTACTTCATCCAAAAAAAGCTGGATTTCGACAACACTTTCCATATAATGCCTCAAATGGATCTATCTGTATACTAGAATGAAAACTGTTATTATATGAAAATTAAACCAAAGAAATATGTTGGTCCCAACATCCCTAATAATCCATTGAGCAAGCATGTAGCATATCCTACAATGTATGAATTGTTCATTCAGATTGCCCATCTGATTGAGGGTGAAAAGATGTACTAAAATTTAATTTAGTACCCAACAAATTCTGAAGGCCTTTTCAAAAGATAGAAGTAAACCTGGGATCACGATCAGATACAATGTTGAAGGGAACTTTATGAAAGATGACTATCTCTTTAACATATAACTGAGAAAGTTGATCTAGAGACAAAGTATATCAAATATGAAAGAAATGAGCAGATTTAGTCAATCGATCAACTATAACCCATATTTCATTATTTACTCAAGATGTCTTAGGTAATCCCACAACGAAATCCATGGATATATTTTCCCATTTCTACTCTAGCACCGATATAGGATGAAGAATCCCTTTCAGTAACTGTCGCTCTGATTTAACCTGCTAACAAGTCAAACACTTCACAGTAAAATCAACAATATCTCTTTTCATTTCATCCCACCAGTAATACTCATGGAGATCTATATACATCTTAGTACTGCCAGGATGATCTGAATATGGAGAACTATGAGCATCACATGACAATTCATTCTTCAACTGTGAGCCACAAGGTACACATAATATCTTTCCAAATCTCAAAACACAATCATTATCAATGTTAAATTCAGGAAACATACCCTTTTGAATCAAATATACCTCTTTCTGCAACTCACTGTCTTCTTTCTATGATTGCATTATTCTGTCTGATAGAGACAATTTCACATATGCCTGAAACAAAACAGAATAATTTCCTGCAGCAAAAAATTCTATGCCAAAGTTTATCAAATCAAAAACCAAAGGATCTTGTTCCAAATGTAACAGGGTTAATGAAGTATTACTTTTTAGACTCAAAACAGCATCCACCTTATTTGGTTTTCCCTGATGGTAATGAATCGTGCAATCATAATCGTTGATTAATTCAGCCATCTCCTTTGTCTCATGTTCAATTCATTTTGAGTTAATATATATGTTAAACTTTTGTGATCAGTATATATTTCACACTTCACTCCATACAAATGATGCCTCCAAATTTAAAAAAATACCACCTAATTCTGAATCATGTGTAGGGTAACATAACTCGTGAGGTTTCAAATGACGTGAAGCATAACAAATTACCTGATTATTCTGCATTAGGACACAACCAAGTCCTTTCAACGAAGCATCATTGTAGATAAAAAACTCACCATTTCTGGATGGCAGTCCCAAACTAGAGCATTCATCAATCTTCTTTTAAATTTTTGAAAGCAATCATCACATTCTTTTGTCCAGATGAACTTAACACCTTTTCAAGTTAACTTAGTCAGTGGACTACATAACTGTGAAAAACTTTCAACAAACCTCCGGTAATAACCTGAAAAACCACGAAAAATATGAAACTCGGTTATATTTGTTGGTCTTGGCCATTCTTCAACAACTTTTTTTTAGCGGGATCAATTGTTATTACATTTTTTGAAACAATGTGACCACAGAAAGAAAGTTGTTGTAACAAAAACTCACACTTCCTGAATTTCCCATAATGTTTATTTTCTTTTAATGTTTGCAAGAAACCCCTTAAATGAATTTCATGTTCCTCTTAACATTTGGAATAAACCAAAATATCATCAATGAACTCAACCACAAACTTATCCAAGAACTCACGGAAAATTCTATTCGTAAGATCCATGAATACAGTAGGTGCATTGGTTATATCAAAAGGCATAACTACAAATTCACAATGGTCATATCTAGTACGAAATGTGGTCTTCTAAATTTCTGCTTCCATTACTTTCAACTGATGGTACCCCGACCTCAAATCAATCTTCAGAAAATACTGAGCTCCCTGGATCTGATCAAAAAAATTACCGATATGAGGCAAAGGATATTTATTCTTAACAGTTATGTTATTCAATGCTCTATAATAAATGAAAATTCTCATTAAACCATCTTTCTTTTTAACAAACAAGATAGGAGCACCCCATTGTGATGTACTAGGTCGAATAAAACTTTTATCTAATAACTCATGAAATTACTTCTTTAAATCTAAAAGTTCAATTTGATCCATTCGATAAGGGGGTTTTGAAATTGGCTTAGCATTAGGAACTAAGTCAACATTTAATTCATCTTTCTGATCAGGTATAATTCTAGGAAACTCATCAGGAAAAACATCCACGTACTCATTTAACACTGGCACATTATTAATCAAAATAGTTCCTTTGTTTTCAACAATATGTTCTAGGTAACATTCATTTCCATTTTTTACTAGTTTCTCAGCTTCCTGATATGTTATCAAAATCAAGGGTTAATTTTTTGTAAACAAACTAAAAATCTTTCTGAAAATAAACCTCTTTAGCTCTGTAGTCAATCAGGAATGATAAAAAGAAATCCAATCCAAGCAAAAAATAACATCAAACTCTACTAGAGGCAAAACAATAAGGATTTCAGGTAGATTCTGTCCGCAAACAAGGACAACAATGTTCTTATGTTTTCTTTTTGTCTACACATTTCCTCCTAGTGTTTTTACCATAAGTTATGTATTCATATCTTGATATGGAATTCCCAATTTAATAGAAAAATTATCAGAAATGAAAGAGTGTGTAGACCCTGAATCAAACAACTCATTGGCATAATCTGAACAAACAAACAGTGTACCTCATACAACTTCATTTGATGGCCCATCATCTGCTGAAGTGGTTGCAAAGGATTTCACCACCCCTTTCTGCTTCTAGTCGGGTTGCTTTCCTTAAGTTGAGTTCTTTGTTGGACACTCATTTGCATAATGAACTATTTCATTGAACTTAAAACAGTTTACTGACTGTAAATCATAATTTTTCTTACCACTACCCTAATCCTTTTCAGTGAAATTTCGATCCTTATGTCCCATCTTACCACATCGGTAGCACTTACTAGAATTCAAAAGACATTCTACAACATGATTTTTACCACAATTTTCACAAACTATAAACTTAAGTTTTTACCATCAAACTTTTTTGAAGAGTTCTTCCCTTTCACCTGCCACCTCAACCTCTTATTCTGCTGTTTTTCAAAGAATACTTGATCATCAGTAAACTCCATTTCCACCTTATCTTCACAACGAACAAGTTTTTCATAACTTTTGAACTCATGAGATTCTAAAGACCTTCAATACATTGGATTTAATCCTGAGTAAATACAGTTGATTTTACTATTAAGATCTCGTATGAAATTTGGAGCATACCTTGCCAGTCGAGTGAATTTTTTTTCATAAGCCGCCACTGAGTAATCCTCCTGCCTCCATTCCAGGAATTTCTTTTCCATCCTAAGATGAACAACCTTAGGAAAATATTAATCAAGAAACATACCTTTGAATTCATCTTGACCGAGAGCATCAATATCCTCACTATCCCTGATATTTTTCTCCATTGACCACCACTGATCATCTTCACCTTCAAAACGGTAAACAACAAGACTATCATTTTGATGTTTTGAACAACCCAAGACATCAAAAATCTCCTCCAGTTCTCTAATCCACCCTTCAGCTAGAAAAGGGTCAGGTGATCCTCTGAATGATGGGGGATGGTGCCTCATGAAATGCTCCACTACTGACATGTTCCTGTGTGGTTAATCTGGATGATCACGTACATGGATACCACCACCATTTATATCCTGAGTCAAATGTGTCATCACTGCAACAAACTGGTCTGTTCTGATTCCGACCATCTCAGGTTGCCGATTTGAAAGGTTGTTTTTTTCTTGATGTTATCCCAACATAGATGCCTTGTTTCCTCTACGGAAAACCATTATGAATACAAAAATATCTTAGCTGAAGCAACATGATAATCAGTAAATGCTATATGATTTCAATATTAACCTAAATTACTTTATGGATATTAATTTAACAATAAACTAACTCCTAAATTTATCTAAACTGACCTCTGATACCAACTATAAGGACCCAGCCTTAATCCTTGGATAATATTAAATTAAATGAATAATTCACATTGAGGATCTTTTCTGGTTTAGAGTTTTAGAGAATTAGGACATAACTATTACATCTCAAAAGATTTCAAAGTAGACACTTCTACACAGTTTCCTTTATTTTACGAAACATGAATTCTTGAAAAAAAGAGTCATGTCTAGTTCCATGTTAAAGACAACACGACTTTTCCTTGATCCCATCCTTGACCCTATTCATCTTTAAGTCCTGTGAAAACATTTCAAAACATTGGATGATAAAATAAGGCTCAGTAAGGTTCATAAAACAATGAATGAAAAATTTTGTTTATAAATACATACAAAACATGAACTCTTTTACTTACCTCATGAAATCATAAGATTTATGAAAGATTCATAGAAATAATAAATCATAAAGGAAACTTGTGGCATCCATATCATATTTACATTGTAGCTATCACAGCTACATAGGGAGTTACTTTGGAATACCCATCACAATATATTCCCTAAAATATATTAGGAGAAACATTCACGTTTACCTCCGTCACAATACCCATTGCATTGGAAATCTATCTCGGGCTCACCCACCCTAGGTTTATCATGGAACCACCCATATACGTAAATAATGCCCAAGAATCATAACATGATCGTAACACATAGCATAAGCATAAAGGAAGGATAACATTTCCACATTGAAATAATAAAATATCAATTCAAGATATTGAAATAATAAATACATTCTCAAAATAATTTTAAGTACCAAAATATGTAAAAAGATTACATGGTATTTATTTTTCCTTTTAAAAACATTCCAGCTTGTTAAAGAAGTCAAAGATAAAATAATACTCGCCGTGGTGGAAAGGTTGTTGTCACCGCTTACGTAAAAAAACATTACATTTTGTCGTTTAGTAAAATGCTTCATATAAAATATTCCCTTTGAATTAAATGAAAATTCAAAGGGGTTTATACACCGTATAAAATCATGTCATGTATAAAACTAAAAATTCCTCAATGAAAGGAGATTAAGACGAAGTCCCTTACCTCGTGTCTGACTTGACTTGATCGTTCTTTAATCTCCTGAATAATAAACTAATGTTAATTTATACTTTCTTAAGAACCTTTTTCAAGTTTATTATTCCTTTTATATCACTTATTACCGTGTTATAAACATTATGTAATCATTTAAGTTAATAATTTTTGTTTTGTCGATATTTGGTACTTGAGTCAAAAATGGAATTCTTATAATTACATGTTGTTTATGTGGTCAAAGGTTCATTATATCCAGAATTATATTCATGATTTAGATATCATATATATCATATATATCCAGCATATACATGTATTTATAATATTAGATAACTTTTAGAGGTAAGAAATGAAATACACCGTTCATGGAGATGGTAAGCCATACGTACGCATGTATGCTACTTCCATTTCTATTTCACATATAATAGAATTAAAACATAATGATACATAGTAGTGTTATAATTACAGTATTTTATGACATATAATATCATTAAATCTATCCTTTATACATACCACATATGGTATGAATGAGTCATATCACTTTGAGGGGGCGGAAGTCTGCACTTCCTCTATTTAGATTATCGCATTTACCCATAATGGAAACCATAAAGGCATGCTATAAATGGAAAATACAGAAAAATAAAGAAAAAATAAAAATAATATATAACACATATAAATATAGTTCCATCACAATGGACACCATGAGAGGCGGTATGAGATAATCGAACAATCATCATTTCATGAGGCGTTAGTTGTCCATCCACAGAAACATTATGTTCTTCATCCATTAGATGGAGATTTACATAAGTGTAGTTTGAATCCTTCTCATAAAAAAATACTAGTATATTGAGGATAATGGTTTGGTTAAAAAAGAAAGGAATAAAAATAGTTTATGGGTTGGAGAAGTAGAATAAAATAAAACGATTTAAGAGAAACTGTTACCTTTAATTTGGGTAACTCCCTTTGGTTTGAACCAAAGGACATCATGAAGTGCCTTCTGCCTAAGGTAAGGCTTCTAGGATTAGGATAGGGATATAGGGAGCTTAATTGGGTATAGTTTGGATGAGGCAAATGTCTTGAGATTTGTGAATAATTTGTTATAAATGGTCTCATTTTATAAGGGGGGGGGCTCTTTAGGAAAGTTTGAAAACATTATTTTATTATAAACACATATTCGGTTTCAAAAGGTCCAAAAATCATTAATGTCGAAGATACGATGACTCATATTTGAAATAAATTCATCTAATCATAATTTTACAAGTTTTGGATAATATAGTAAATATTATAATCTTATTCATTTAAATCATTTATTAATGTGTTAAATACTACATCATTATTATGTCATAAATAATTTAATTTATTTGATGTATAAAAATAATAAAGAAAATACCATGATGTAGGAAATATTTTTAGATTTCTAATTAATATTTATAGTCTAAAATATAATTTATAAAACCTCTTCTAAAAATTAATTTACTAAAAGATATTTTCTTTTGGCATTTTTGCCTTTATTTTAAGTTAATTAATCTAAAGTATCATTATCTTTCATAAGTGGATCCATGGGGTCCAAAAAGTGACCCAAATATGCCCATGCTCAGAAATGACTCAACCAATAAGGTTTTCACAAGTGTTAAGGTAATTTCAAATTATTATAATATTCTTTTTACCTAGAAATAACCTTTTTACCTTTAACCGCAGTAAATAAAAGTCAAAAGTTACTATTCACCAAAAATTATTTTTATCTTATTGAACAAAATTTTACTTTTTGATAACAACCATATATGTACGATTTTTAATATTCAATTCACAGAAGCAGTAAAATTTCATTTAAATGAAAATTTCATTTTTAATAACTGCTACTATGTGGTTTCATTATTCATCAAAAATTGTCGTTTTTTTATAAAAATAAGAAAAATTCAGCCTAAGCTATATTTGATAATCGGAATTCAATAATGATGTTTATTTTTTCAAAATTCAAAACATAAAAGTGTCATTAATTAATTTTAAAAATTAATTCCCGTTTTTAAAACAAATATCGTGTTTTTAAGAAACAATAACGATCAAAGATTGACTTTTGTTTATTTCCATTTTCAATGTGAGATTAATTACAATGACCAATGTTGGATTAAATGGTAAAAATATATTCTAATTACACATTAAAAACAATTAAAAAGATAATATAATCATATATATAAATTAGATTAAAACACAGTTTTTAATTAAAATACAATATTTTCACTATTCATTAAAAATTGAACTTTATCAGAAAGTTTCCAAAAAATTACACAAATTAAATTTTGATGTCCCCGTTCTAAAGAAGGGTTTTATTTGGTCATATATAATTTATTAAAGTAACCAAAAATATATTTAAGGAAGGTTCTCCATTAAAAGGTGATAAATCGTCCTTTTAAGGTAAATTATGCTTAAAATTTGATTCGTTCACATTTTAAGTCTCTAACATTTATTGGATAAATTTAAATACATTTACCAAAAATGTATAATCATATTGTAGTTAGTTTTGTTCATTCTAGCCAATACAATGGCTAAGATTTAACTACCATTTAAAATAATATTATAATATTATTATTGTGCAATGTAAGATTTCAAAGAAACCTGTTGTTGCGTATCGGGGACGCTATCGAACATAGAAACCCTTTAAAAGTAAAATTAATATTTAATTCAAAAATATTAATAAATATCAAAATACCTTATTCTTCATTTTCTTGGGATGTTACACGTATCATATTTGAATAAGAAGTTATTGGGTGATGCTTATAGTTTGTTATCCAATATTCATTATAGAATCATATATATGTATATATACATGAAAGAGTATTCTTTGTGGGATGCAATTAAAGTGGTACTGTAGAATATTATTCTCATGTTTTGTGGTTTTAATAGGTTAAGGATTATAGAAATAATTCTAAGGGGATGTTACAACCATTAACCACACATTAATGGAAATGGGATAAAATCACTATCAATACATCATCAAACACTCCAAAATATCTAATGGACATAATGTGTTATAGGTTATAGTATATATCTATAAAAATGAAAAACTATTCATTTATAATGTATAAGAATTATCTCTTGACAATCTTTTTGGAATATGTATTAAGGATGTGTTAAGATTGCATGGAGTACCACTTTCAAATGTATTTGATCAGGATATGAGGTCTACCTCGACGTTCTGGGGAATTAATCATAAGTAGTTGGATACAATGTTGAGTTTTATTTCAAGATTTTAAAATTCAATCCTTATAGAATATACTTAGATTCCATTTTATGGAATTCTATTGTGTTTCGTCTCAAATAATTTTTATAGTCCCGTTTTTTTTAAATACTTTCTTTCAATCATGCATTCAGACAACTCCTTATGAACAAATATATAGAAATATGTGTAGAAAAGTAGCGTTCTGGAATTTAATTAGAGAATTGAAGATATTGGAACCTACAGTATCTAGGGATAATAAATAGAACGTCAAAACTATTCAGCAGCAGATATAGGAGACTCAGAGTCGACAAAAGTGTTATGCCAAAAATAATCGATGTGGTGTGGAATTAAAATTTGGTGAGATAATTTTCCTATTAGTTTTATCAAAAAATAAGGTTATGAGATTTTAGGAATAAGTAGAATTTTTTACCATGGTATATTGGCCCATTTTAGATTTGTAATCATATTGGAATGGTAGCTTATCATTTATAGCATCCACCAAACTTATCTCTTATTCATGATGTGTTCTAAGTATATTTGATGAGAAATTAGATTCCTATTCATTCATATATAATATAATAAAATGTCTCCACATTAAAATATGATATTTCATATGGGAAAAAATTGGTATAAATCTTATATTGTAGAGAAAAATGCTACATAACAATACTACACTCCTGGATATTATTCTCTGGATAAACCCCAAATTTGAAGAAGCTACTTAGGAACCCGAAGACATAATAAATAGAAATATCCTCATTTTTTAAACTATAGTGGTAGAATTAGAGGGTGAAATTAAATTTAAGGGTGTATAATTTGACATCCTGAGATTTTATGTAATATTTTTCGTTAAATAATTTGATTTCTTAAAAGTCATATTTTACACATAATACCTTTTTTAGGAGAACCATGTAACATTATTAAAATATTATGAGATCTTTATATCACAACTATTTGGTTGTTGGATATATATATTTTAACTAGATTATAAAAAATGTATGGTTTAGACATTTATAGAGTGAATATATTATTAGTTTAATTATTTGAATAAACAATTTATTGGAATATAATGGTGAAGTATTTATAAATAACCGTTTTATGTACATTTTGTATTTTAGTATTAAAAAATTACATTAATCGCTATTTTGAATAAATTTATTGAATTTTTTGTTTTATTTATTTTATTGTATGTTTTAGTAATTATGTAAATTCTTTTTCAGCAATAAGATATGAATAAGTGTACTTTTATATTTAAAAATGTGTTTTTAATGTATAATTATATAGAATTTCGTTTACGTACATTAAAATTAATTTCTAAAAATTAATAAAATTGAATTAGATAAGATTAATTACATATTAATAATTAATAGTCTGAAATTTGGTAATTATTCCACTTTATTTTTCATCAAAAATAATAGTAACTGAGGTAAAACACTTCACCTCAGTAATTGGTAAATTTAATTATTTTTTGGAAAAAAAATTAATAAGAGAATATTTTTTTCATCAAAATCCATATTGGATTAATTTAATTTTAACATGACATATCATGTTCTAAATTTATATATTAAACAGATACTTGTTCATGAAAATTAATTCTATACTATTTAAGTAAATGAATGTTACAAAACGTCACTCTCTTTGTTATTAATATCTCATTTCTATACAAATATAAAAAAATGATGTTATGTATGATAAAATGTATCAATCTTAACATCTATATAATTATTTTAATGATTTAACTTTATTTTTAAATTTTTTTATTTAAATAATGACTATAATAGTATTTACATCACCGATGCAATATTTTTCCAATTAATAAAAATAATAATAAATTATTTTAAAAATATAAAAAGTGATATAATTTTAATGAGTAAATGTGACCCAAAAATTTTATTGATCTATATGGCATATTATGATAGTGTTTAATAATTATACTTGAATTAACCATTTTCCATGTTGTATATATTGTTAAATTAAATGAATATGGTAAAAATTGACAATAATGATATTCTATCTAAATTATATATTATATAATGATTAAAAAATAAAAAATATCATTAATTAGGAAAATTTGGTTATTATGTGATCTAAAATTCCATAAATTTTCCATTTATGGTTCAATTTTTACCATATAAGTAATAATCAAAACCCTTTAAGATGGAAAAATTTGTTATTCTAGTCAAAATTAAAATTGGATAACTAAAGGTTAATATAAAAGATATGGTTTCAAATTATAGTAAATTTATTCTAAATTCAACTGGTTGATGGGATTTCAATCCAACCCCACCATTTACTTGAACCCATTTATATTTTTATTAATTTTTTTGAGGAAGTAATTATTTATAATTTAATCATTTGAGAAATTTCAAAACTCCTCATCCCCTCAATTATAAAAGTACACCTCCTCCCATACTTATTTACATATATTGGATCCTTATATATCAATAATATTATTTTTATTTACATTATAAAATCCATTATTAACATTCTAGTGGTTTCTATCATCCCAAAATACTGAAAATAGATCCCTTAATAAGAGATGTAAAGGATTAATTTCAAAAAAGATATAATCACCTTAATAGATCACTTTTATTTCAACTCATCATTTCCTCTAATAAATCATTTTTTTTCATAAAATAATAAATTTATTATACTAAATATTATGAAATATTATTTGGATTATGAAAAGTTCATTATAATAATTCCTTCCCATCAAATACGAAGTTAATTTATTACTGGTGCATACGAAAGGCTTACCGTGTCCACATTCTAATACAATTTATTTATCATGACCATAATTCATGGATGGATGTTAGGATGAGTTTAATATTTATATGTAATACTTTTTATAAAGTAAAATTTTTATTTATAATATAACATCTATCATTTTAAAATCCTATCCTTTGGGAAAGGACAACATCATTCCTGCGTACATGTGGACTACCACATCCACAAATCATTGTGTGTTTTTCATTTATTTAATACTATTACAGTAATTAGTTATAATTGTATGTATATATGTTATATATATGAAATTATAATGATTCTAAAAAATGTTAATTATTACATACCTTCCTTTTTTCCATCAGTTGAAAAATGAAGAAAAACATGCATGCATACATACAGCCTAACATCTTAATGAACAATGTAATTACTTTTTCTATCTCTAATTATTATTAATTATTTTAGATATATATAATGAACATATATTATTTTTATAACATGATTTATATAATTTAATTTTTGGAACCATAATCCCTACATATGTACCAGGATTTACAATATGTAACATTATTAGAAAATGAATAAGTAATCACACATATCTGTGATTTTAATAACAAATTTTAAATAAAAAAGTGATAAGATATCATAAATAAATCATATGTTCTATGATAGATATGAATATTTTTATGGAATAAATTCATAATAAATCTATTTATTATATTTTATGTTTGGATAAGAACCAGTAAATGTGAGTCTCAGGGTATGTTATTTTCATCTCACATTAATTTTTATGGGACACATGTCATATTCAAACATTGATTCATTGGTGTGGGGTATATATTAACCATTAATTATGTTAATTATACACATTTTTAATTTTAAATGGATTTGGATACCCATATATTTCTATTTATTTTATGGGGATTAAAAATCAAAATTCACCAATGTTGGAAGGGTTTTATTTCAGAATATTATCATTATTTTAGATTGTCTATGCTAATTTCTATGTTAGGGAATATTTTTATTACATTCAGATGACTTATAGAAATGTTTTTAGAATTCAACTAATAATTTTAATAGTTCTCCTTACTCATGATTCAATTTTAACGAAACCATATAAAAGGAATATTTTTTCATAATGAGATAATTTGTGAATTTTCTGAAATAAAGTATCATAGGATTAGGTTTTAAACTTATATGACATGAATTTAATTTTCCTCCACCATGCTCCATTAATAATTTAAATTTTCCATTAAAATTTTACAAGTTTATTTTCATGGAGATTGGTATATTTTTTACTTTTTTAGTTTTATATTTTTAATATATTGTTTTTAAATTTTAATGTGTATTTTTTGCAATAAAGTTTTATTTATATTTTTGTAGTATCTCTATACATCAATTACAACATAACATGGATATAATTTTTCTTCAAATGGGTTATTATAAATGGATATAATTGTTATTCATTCTCTATATGGATTTTTATTATGATGAATAAAATTTATGAATCAAATTTTCATTAGTTATTCTATGATAGAGTGTCTATGATGACAATTTATTTTTAGGGGATCAAATATGATGAATCGTTTATGTTATTGTGGCATACATATATATGTTTTTATTATGATATTTGAGGGTCCTATATTATAACATCCCAAGTAAATAAATAATATAAAATTTTTATATTTATTAATATTTGTGAATTAAATATTAATTTTAACTTAAAGGGGACTCTATGTTCGATGGTTTACTCAATACACAACAATAGGTTTTTTTGAAATCTTACATTGCGCACAACATTCGGTTATAATGAAAAAATATAACAATATTATTATTTTAAATTGAATTAAACACATAGTCATTGTATTAGAGTGATTTAATAGAACAAACTACAATATTATTATACATGTTTTTTAAATGTTTTTACATTTACCCAATAAATTTTAAAGGCTTAAAATAAGAAAGAATCTAATTTTAAGCATAAATACTCAAAGATTCTTTAAAAGGTCGATTTACCACATTTTGATGTTGAAACCTCTTTAAATATAGTTTTGGTCACCTTTAAATGTTATATTTGAAAAAATAAAATTCTTCTTTAGAATTAGGACATCAAAATTTACATTGGGTAAATTTTTGGTATTTTTTTGTTAAAATTCATTTTCAATGAATAATGAAAAATACTATATTTTAATTCTAAACTACATTTTAATCTAATTTATTTATATGGTTAGATTATAATTTTAAATTGTATTAAAGTGTAATTATATTATGTTTTTACTATTTAATTTATTGTTGGTCATTATAAATAATTTCACTTTAAAATTGGACATAAAAAAGTGTCAATCTTTTGATAGTTATTATTTATTAAAAACACACTTTTTGTTTTGACAATGGTTATTAATTTTAAATTAATTAATGAAACTTATATGTTTATAAAATTGGAAAATAGACATCAATTTTGAATTTGGAATATCAAATATATCTTAGGCTGAATTATTGGTCTTTTCTGGAAACCTTCAAATTTTGATGAACAGTGAAAACACTGAGTGGTAGTTAAAAAATAGAATTTTTCATTTAAATAAAATTTTACCTCTTCTGTTATTTGAATTTAAAAAATAAAACATACATGTTTGTTATTATTAATTAAAATTTGGTTCAATAAGATGAGTTTTTTTGGTGAATAGTTACTTTTGACTTTTATTTACCTCGGTTAAAGTTAAATAAGGTAATTCAAGGTAAAAAGAATATTATAATAATATAAAATTACCTTAACATTTGTCCAAAACTTATTGGTTGAGTTATCTTTGACCATGGGTATCCTTGGGTCGATTTGTAGACTCCATGAAGCCACTTCAGAGTGATAATGACACATTATATTAAATAATTTAATGTAAAGACTAAAAATCACTAAAACATATATATTTTACTAAATCAATTTTTACATGGGGTTATATAAGTTTTCTATTTGACTATAAATATTCATTAGAATGATAAAATAAATTACTACATCATGGTATTTTTTTTATAATTTTTACACATCAAATAACTAAAGATAGTTATGACATAATAATGATGTAGTGTTACCCTTATTAGTGGATGATTTAAATAAATATGATTATAAATATTAAAATAATATCCATAACATGTCCAATTATTATTGGATGATTTTATTTATAACTCGAGTCATCTTATATTCGACCTTAATGAGTTTTAGACTTTTAGAAACTGAATATAATTATATAATAAAATAATATTTTCACACTTTCCTAAAGAGTCCCTCCTCCCCCCTATAAAAATCCCTCACTTCTAACTCATTACTCACACTTCTCAAGCCCCTTGGCTTGTCCATCCTATAACCAATTAATCCCCCTACATCCCTATCTAACATGTAGAAGCCTTAACTTATGTAGATGGTATTTCAAGGAATTCTTTGGGTTCAAACTAAAGGGAGTTACCTGATTTTTAGGTAGCATTTTCTCTTATGTTGTTTTATTTTATTTTACATATCCAACCCCATAAAATCACATTATTAATTATTTTTTAAAAACACGTGTATCATCAATATACTAGATTTTTTTATGATAAGGATTCAAACTACACCAACACACACCTCCATCGAATTGGTAAGGACATACTGTTTATGTGGATGGTGAACTATTGCCTCACGAAACGATGATTGTTCAAATATCTCCATCCACATCTCATTGTGGCCATTATTATGAAAAAATATTTACATATAATATATATTATGTTTATTTTTTTATGCTTCTGTATTTTTCCTTTATATCATACCATAATTCTTTCCATTATGTGTAAACACGATAATTTCATTTGGGGAAGTGCGGACTACCGCCCACTCAAAGTGATATGACTCGTTCATACCATTCATGGGACATATAAAAGATGGGCTTAATGAAAATATATATTATATTATACTTAAATTCTAATAAAACTATTTATCATTTAGTTTTCATTCCACTAAAATATGAAATAGAAATGAAAGTGGCATTCATGCGTACGTATGACTTACCGTCTCCATGAACGGTGCATTTCATTTCTTATCTCCAAATGTTATATACTAATATAAATACATATATATAGTGAATATATATGATATATATTATATATAAATCATGAATATAATTTTGTAGATAATTTAATTTTGACTAAATGTACAAATTGTAATTATAACAAGTTCATTTTTTACTCAAGTTTCGAAGATCGACAAAATGTCCAATACGAACTGAAATAATTAACTGAATAATTGTTATAAAAATATAATAAGTGATATAAAAGTAATAATAAATTTTAAAAAGGTACTTAATCAAGTCTATATTAACTTATGTTTATTATTCAGGAAGAACAGGAAACATACAAGACAACTCGGGCTTGAGGTAAGGAGTTTCTTATCTCATTTTTAATTCTGTGAGATTTCCACTTATTTCTTGCATGTGGTGTATTGTGTACTTCCATTAAATATATATTATCATGATTTTCATTATATTATTGGTATTCTGTGATTAATTTGGTGGGTATTAACTTTTGATCTGATGACTCGATTGATTACAACATGGTAATGGGTTTTCGTCTCACTTTTTATTCCCATGAGATTTAGGATATATTGCCATTACTTATTTTGTGTGCCATATGTACTACCCATGATTGTATTATTTCTATAATATAATATAATTTATTGGTATTTACATCTTCATTGTATTATTTTTCTTTCATGTGGTGTATGTTTTGTAATTTACCAAATCTGTAAGGGAACTTTTTAACCCAATTTCCATTCCTTGGGTTAATATTCTAATTCTTAATTATGTCATGCTATGATTATGTGTTGAATCACTATTTGTTTATTTATCTTTTAATTTACACTACCCTTTTTTTGGATTTAATTTTTATACACATAATCTTTCCATTGATAAATTCTCAAGTCATCGATATGAACTTGATAAGAGTAATTTTAAATCAATTTTCATTCATTGAGTTAAACATCCAAGTCATGGGTGTTGTTTATAAACAAAATATGTGCGAATGTTATCTGATTGATTTATAATGAATATCCACTAATATTGATTGTATTTTTATTTTTCACACATTATTATTTTATTGATTTATCTATAATCTAAGGATGCCTTTTTTATAAGGGATTTCGTCTCAATTTACATTCCATTGAGACTTCACTGTTATTACGTACCAATTCACTCTTATATGGTGTATATATTGTCCACTGTAATATTATATCATGGATACCCTTATTCTCGTGATATTATATTTTTATGGTTAAATGTTATTCCTCAATTATTTTTATTCAAGTGTCTCATTTTGTTAAATACTCTTTAACTAAAATATTGTTTTAAATATTTTAAAGCTTTATTCTTCTAAATATTTCTCATTAATGTCCATAGTTTCAAAATGGGTTTTAGGATTTATTTATATCGACATTAATTTTTTAAAATTTTAATTCTTTTTAAATTTTCAATGTGGTATAGGACAGTATGATTCCAAAATCTCTTTATTAAATGTTTTTAATGGTTTTTGTAAATGGTTTGATAAAGCATTGATTATGTCAATATCTTGAAATGACATATTGTGATTGAAATGTGGAAATGTTATCCTTCATTTATGATTTTTTATGTTATATGAATATGTCATTATTATTGGTAATTTTTTATGAATACGGGTGGTTACAGGATAAACCAGGGGATGGTGATCCTGAGAAAGCTCTCCAACGAATTGGGTAATGTGATAGAGGTAAAGGTGAATGTTTCAACTAATAGATTTGTGGAATATACTGTGATGGGTATTCCAAATGTAACTCCCAATGTAGCTATGAAGCTACAATTTAAGTATGTTTTAAATTCCATAATTTACCTTTACGATTTATGATTTCATTCCGTTATTCATAAATCTTATGATTTCATGAGGGTTTTTGTTATTGAAAAGTTCGGTTTCATCGATTTGTATTTATCGATGGGTTAATGTTTTATTTCCTTATTTTACTTCCATTACTACACTTTTTTATGCTCAACCCCAGTTTTTGAAATGTTTTTTCATAGGATTTAAGTATTAATAGTGTCAAGGATGGGATCACAAAAAAGTCATGTTGTCTAAAACATGGAACTTGACTTGTTATTTTTTTAGAGTTTTTCTTTTATGATAAAATGGTTACTAAGTAGAAGTGTCAACAAGTAATTTTCAAATTGATATGTTATAGATATGGTCTAATTATCTAAAACTATAAAACTAAAAATATCCTCAAAATGAATACTTGACTTAAATCAAGATTAATTATTGTTTAAGGCCCGAACGTTATAGTTTGTATCAGAGGTTGGATTATACAACATTAGGGATTAAGAGTTTTATTTAAACATGTGGTTTGTCCATATGTCTATTATTTCAGTTAATTCCTTATTTTATAACTTTTTTGATCATGTAATTTCAGTCACAATGGAAGGAGGAGAATCTAAAACAAAATTCACATCTCTTCCTAATGAAATAATTCTACTAATTCTTGCAAAGTCATGTTCAAATGATGGTGAAACTCTTTCTAGAATACAAATCACTTTCAAGAAGTTGTTTTAGATATCAAACTCCTCAACTATATCTCGATATAATCATGGATCATGGGTCGTATTTAATTAAATACTATTTTTACAATGTTCTAAAATTTTCGATAAAAGTAAATATTATCAAGGCATTTTCAAATATTTTAACTTATCACAAGATTTTGAATCATATTATGATTTTGAAAATGTTTCCGAAGACTAACACCCCTATGCAACCTATTTAAATTTTATTTTACAATATTATCCCACAACACATACTTATGGTATTTTAAAAATATCGTTGATTGAAACATTCAACTAAAATTCGGTCCGACTATTTTATAAAAATGTAGTTTTATCAGATGTTTTGAAATTATATGTCATACATGATTTTTTTTCGAAACAATTATTCTGTTAACACCCATATGAACCATGTAGTACATGGTGTATCTGTATGAATGAAGAAAATGATTTTAAAGGATATATAAATCACTGTTCCAATGCATGTACCTTCTACCTAGATGAAAAAGATTAGGATAAAACCATATGGACACCATTATGAAGGTATGTTGTTCTTTCTTTTTTGAATAGTTTTATTTTGTCATATAGAGGTCAAATAAAAAAGGAAAATATATATATAAGTATTTTTGAATTAAGATGTTTAGGTCTTAATGTTATTGGATGAGAATGAAAGGTATAAGAAAATAGTCGAGGTTAAAACATGTTAGGGTTATTTTTGAGTTTTATAAAAAGGAAAACCCATAAGATGGGTGACAACTAGTCACGTCTAACAAGGTCATTGGAATCGAACCCACAACTGAAGGCCGACAAGGGCACATCACCTACCACTGGCCTACATGAAGACCCTAGTTATTATGATTTATTACATTAGTTAAATGATTTTACGGATCAAGAATAAGTTGATTTTGGGAACTTATATTTTATCAAATGGATATCCTTAGTATAAGAAATTGATTTGGTGATTAAGTGATAAAATTTATTTTGGAAGATGTTCTCTATTTTATTGAAACACTATATGCCTAAGAAAAATAGATGACTATGAGATCTCATTTCTAGATTAATGGTTTAAATTTTTTATTTCGAAAGAATCTAGGTATTTATTTTGGACATATGTTGATTTGTGTTAATTATGGATATTATTAACCTATCATAGACAATATATGAGTAGCTTAATTAAAATTCAGTATGAGACTTTAAGAGTAGTCAATGTTTTTTTGGAGATAAAAGTTAAGATTTACTTTGGAGGAATATGTGATTAATTCCTTCAGATTTTTGGGTATTCAATATTAGTTTGGTTTACTTCGAATAAATTTACGGATAGTTGTTTGTTGATAGGTATTTCATGAACATTGGTTTTTTTGTTGAATTTTGTAGATTAATAGTAGTATTTAATTTTATAAAGTATTATCATTTTGGGAATTATCTGATCTTGTACTAACCAATTTTGTTTTTTGTTGATTTATAAAGATAGTGGAAACATATAGTTCATATTTTGTAGATTATGTGATAATACAGAATTGATTCTAGCACATATATCATGACCAAGTCATCTTGAATACTTACCATTTGGAGAAAATATGTGATTGTGGTATAATTTTATTAAAGGATGACACTCAACAAGAAATATAAATATATTTAATTACAATATTTGTCCATTTATTAGTAAAAATTATCAAAATTATGAAAAGTATCTTGAAGAAAAATGTTATAAGATCTCTTTTATCATCAGACTTTTACTCAACAACAAATTTATGGTATTGTGGTGCTTTAATTTCTGTGATCATGTTCTCTATAACTCTCTCTTAATCTATGTGAGTTCATTTCTCTTCTATATCCATGTTTTCATGGAATCCTAGTATCATTTGTCTTGGGGTACCTTTGAAGTTTTCTTCAATTATTTTATAGTGATATTTTTATTGGCTCATTTTCTGATAAGGGACTATAAAGGAAACTTCCAAGCCCAAAACTACGGGGATGCAATTCCCAAAAGGGGGTAAGGATATAACATCCCATGTAAATAAAGAATATAATATTTTTATATTTATTGATATTTGTGAATTAAATATTAATTTTACTATAAAGGGGATGCTATTTTTGATGGCATACCCGATATGCAACAACAGGTTTCTTCGAAATCTTAGGTTTCACACAACATTGAGTTATAATGAAAAATAATATAATATTATTATTATTTTAAATAGTAGTTGACACATAGTTTATATATTAGTGATATTGAATATAAATAACTACAATCCGATTATAATTTTTTTATAATGTTTTTACATTTATCCAATTAATTTTAGAGGCTTAAATAAAGAAAGAATCTGAATTTATGCATAATTACTATAATATTATTTAAAAAGGTCTATTTAGAGTATTTTGATGGAGAACCGACATTAGATCCAGTTTTGGTCACTTTTATATGTTATATTTGAAAAAATAAAATTTTTCTTCAGAATCGGGACATCAAAATTTACTTTGGGTAAATTTTTGGTATTTTTCTGATAAAATTCATTTTTAATGAATAGTGAAAAATACGGTAATTTAATTCAAAACTCCCTTGCAATTTAATTTATTTATATAGTTAGATTATCTTATTAAATGTTTTTAATGTTAAATTACATTATATTATTACCATTTATTCGTATGTTGGTCATTGGATGTAATTTACTTTGAAATTGGACACAAACAAGTGTCAATCTTTTGACAGTTATTATTTCATAAAAACATGCGTTTTGTTTTTACAATTGGAATTAATTTTAAATTAATTAACGAAACTTATATTTTTTGAATTTTTTAAAATTGACATAATTTTTTAATTTGTAATATAAAATATATCTTAGGCTGAATTTGTTGTATTTTTCTGAAAACCTTCAAATTTTGATGAATAGTGAAAACACTGAGTGGTAGCTAAAAAAACTAACTTTTTCATTTAAATTAAATTTCACCGCTTCTGTAAATAAAATTTCAAAAATATAACATAAATTTATGTTATTAGTAAGTAAAATTTGGTTCAATAAGATGAAAATAATTTTTGTTGAATATTAATTTTTTATTTTTATTTATCGTAGTTAAAGGTAAATAGGGTAATTCAAGGTAAAAAAATATTATAATAATATAAAATTAATTTAACACTTTTCCTAACCATATTTTATGAGTCATAGCTGAACATGGGTATCCTTGGGATGATTTAGGGACCCCATGGAGGCACTGAATAGTGATAATGGAACTTTATATTAATAAATTTAACGTAAAGTCAAAATGACTAAAAAAATATATCTTTTAGTAAAACAATTTTTAGATGGGGTTATATAAGTTATATCATAACCTATAAAAAATAATTTGAAAGATGAAATTATTTCCTACATTGTATTATTTTTATTATAATTCTTATACTTCAAATAAATAAAATTATTTATGACACAATAATGATGTTTTTTTACCTCATTAATGGATGATTTAAATAAATAAGATTATAAATATTAAACTAATATCTCAAACCAGTACAATTCTTATTAGATGATTTTATTTGGAACATGAGACATCTTATCTTTGACCTTAATGACTTTTAGACATTCATAAACCTAAAATAATCACATAAAAAAATAATATTTTCACACTTTCCTAAAGAGTCCCTCCCCCCTTATAAAAAGCCCTCACTTCAAACACATTCATCACACTTATCAAGACCCTTGGGTAATCCAACCTCTACCAAATTAAGCTTCATACATCCCTATATAACACCTAGAATCCTTACCTTAGGCATAAGGAACTTCATGAAATCATTTTGGTTCAAAGTAAAATGAGTTACCTGATTTTAAGGTAACGTTTTCTCTTATGTACTTTTATTTTATTTTACTCCAACAACCCCCTAAACAAGTTTTATTATTTTCTTTTATAAAAACAATAATATCCTAAATATACAAGGTATCATTATTACATTTATTCGAACTACAGCTACACACACTTTTGTCTACTGGGTAAAGAACATACTGTTTTTGTGGACGACGAACTACTGTCTCACAAAATGATGATTGTTCAAATTTCTCCAACCACCTCTTTTGGTGGACATAATTATGACACTATATTTATATATACTATATATTATGTCTATGTTTTCTTTATGCTTATTTATTTTCCATTTAAACCATAATTTTATGGTTTCCATTATTGGTAAACTTTATAATTTAAATTGAGGAAGTGCGGACTACCGTCCCCTCAATGTGATATGACTCATTCATACGATACGTGGGACATAAAAAGGATGAGGTTAATGAAATTATAAATGATTTTATACTAGAATTATAATATAAATATGTATCATTATGTTTTCATTCTAATAAAATATAAAATAGAAATGAAAGTGGAGTTCATCTCTACGTACAACTTATTGTCTCCATGAACGGTTAATTTCATTTCTTATCTCCAAATGTTATGTACTGTTATAAATACATTTATATACTGGATATATATATGATATATAAGATATATAAATCATGAATTTCATTTTTAATATAATATATTTTGGACTACATGAACAAATTGTAGTTACGACAAGTTCATTTTTGAGTCATGTTCCGAACATTGACAAAATATCCAATACGAACTCCAATTATTAACCAACTAATTGTTATAACAAGGTAATAAGTGATGTAAATGGAATATTAAATTTTAAAAAGGTTCTTAATCAATTATAATTTATCTTAAGTTTATTATTAAATAAGAAAAAGGAACATACAAGACATGTCGTGCTTGAGGTAAGGGGTTTCTTATCTCACTTTTAATTCTGTGACATTTCCATTGTTCACAACTTATTTCATGCATGTGGTGTACTATGTACTGACATCCAAAATATATTAACTCTATTATCTTTATATTCATTTTATTTTATTATTCATAAGGTGGTTATTAACTTTTGGTCAAATGACTCGATTGATTACAATGTGGTAATGGATTTTCATCTAACTTTTTATTCCTTTGAGATTCATGCTATATTGACACTATTTCCTTTGTGTGGTGTTTGTACTGCCGATGATTGTATTCTTTGTGTAATATAATTTAATTTATGGGTATTTACATCTTAATTTTATGATACTTCTTTCATGTGGTGTATGTTTCGTATGTTACCAAATCGTTAATGGAACTTTTTAACCCAATTTCCATTAATTGGGTTAATCTTCTAATTCTTAATTATGTCATGCTATGATTATGCGTGGAATCAATGTTTATTTATTTATGTTTAATTTACACTACCCTTTGTGTGTATATAATTTTTATGCACATTTCACTCCATTGTTAAACATAGGGCGAGCTTAAAATCTCAATCTTCTATATCTAACATATTGAATGTTTTGAATGTTCATAAAAATAGATATAGTATTCATATATGAAAATATCAATCTTCTATATCTAACATATTATTTTTGAAATATATTAATTTTTATTGAATAATTTATTTTATTTTATTATATTATACTTCTCATTAAATTCAATGTAACCTAAACATCATTATCATTATTAATATTAATTGATATGATATATATGAGGTTTCCAATCACCCCACAAAAAAATAAGCTGGTTGAGATTTCAATTTAAACATTTAGTTATAATTTATCATATTAGTGGAAAGGCTTTGTAAAAATTTATTATCATTCATTTAATTAGCATAATACATTAATGAAATCATGATTATTTCCTTTAACACACATTATAGAGAGAAATCATTTAACACTTAATCAATATCATTACTCTTTATCACGTATTAAATAAGTGGGATATAAGTAATATCTAATGTAACCTCATTTTGATGTCTATAATCGATCACCAAATCCATTACATTGAATCTATGTGGAGATATTCTAAAATTTAAATCAAGGTTTTAATATCCTAAATGGTTTCACAATATTTTCTAATTTCCTCCAAAATCACATTCACTCAGTTAAAGAATACATCAACAAATTCATTGATGTAGATCCTCAACACCTCTTGCATGTTTTTAAGATACTCAAACTTAGATTCATGTAACTTGAATCCTTATTTTTGAAATTCAAAAACTTCTCTACCATGGAGTTTAATTTTTAAAAGATATCACCATCCATTATATTTAATTGAAAAAAACTCCCCCAAATATATTCATTTATTTAGAATCATGGTCCATGCCCATATAATGTCATTCTGATAAATCATAAAATTAAATTTTGACCACACATTCTTGTATGATAGCTATAAATAAATATATGACCAATTATTGATGTTTTCATACATTCAGTTTATCCAATTTTTTATCAATGACTAAAATAAATTTATGACTCAAAATAACTAGAATTGATTACAATGGAAAATATTTCACATGATTCAACATTACACTATGATGCCACTTATTTTTCCGGTGTGTTTCAACATTTTTTCCAAAAAAATATTATCTATTTTTTGGAACTTATTTTTTAAAAATTACCAAAATAAAAGGTAAATATTTTCTATAGTTTTAAATATTATTTTAATTCCTTTAAAAAAATATTTTCTAACAATGTCAACATGATTTATCGAATTTAAGATTCACTAGGGATATGTATAGTGACCTAGGATTCTCGTAAATGGATATTAAATCTTTTTACATGAATATTGATTAAAATTCACAAACACATGATTAGGGACTATAATAGTTCAGTTCATTTGGAAACACGATCCATTATCATCTAATTTTTTTAATGATATTTAACAAATCCCACAAATATCTTCTCATATAACACTCTTATTATAAATACCCTATATAACCCATTATTAATAACTCTGGGATGGAAAAAACATGAAAGGGTGAGCTCAGAAGCTCAATAATGATAAATATAATTATTATCAATATATGATCATCTGGAATCATAAGATAAGAATAAGGGTATATTATCATGAAAATACCTTACTAATTTCATACCCAACCAGTCATACATCATAAACATGAGTTATAGCATAAAGAATTTATCATTTCAATAAACAAAGGGCATAATAAGGATAAGTCATCATAAATCAATCATGAACCATAATCGTATGTAATAAATGTGTGGCACCATCATAAATAAAGAAAACCATTTTACATATCAAGGTTAACTACTGTGAAAATCAACATAGTGGATCATGATGCACCAATTTCCCATAGTGTATTAGGACACACATGTTTCCTATTTTGTATTGACACACACATATTTCTAATTGTGAATCAGGATGCATCTATTTCCCATTGTGGAATAGGACACGCCTATTTCCCATTTTAAATTTGGACACACCTATTTCCCATGGTTGTTCAAGATCGTTTACTTATTTTACATTTTCATATAAAGAGATATAAATATTTTACCTATTTATTAGAGTTTTAACTAGGATAACCCATAAATTATTCTATAAAATTATCAAATTGTGCTATATAGGCCACTCCATCACATACGAAATAATGCTCTCACATATAGCTAGTAGGGCCACTCCATCATATAATATATAATGGGTTCATGTGAATCTATAAGGGACACCCAATCATACTTGTTATTTCCAGGAACCAAAACATAAACAAATTACATTGATATTTTATTTTATCATAAAACTCATATCAAAGTCTTGATACCATTTTGAAATTGATTTACCATTGGAAATGATACGTGTTCTATTACTATCACTTTGTAAAAAAATTAATCTATCATGTGAATGAATGAGGATGGTATCATTAAAAATATCACAATTTAAACATATGTAAATATAAGTGGTTTTCACATTTCTGAATGGAAATACCTTTATAATATCATAAAAAAACAATCCTGGGGAAAATATCCTTTTCATTTTGAAAATTACTTTTGGAATTATAAAACATTTTAAAAATCATTTTGTTTGAAAATGACAATTAAAACTAATAATGGATAGTATTAAAATTTATTTAAAATATTTCATGATGAATACATCTTTTCAACTTTGAATAATAATTTAAGTTTTTTTAGAAATAATGTTTTTTAAAGAAAACTGGTTTTCAACAAATTTTTTTATTTTAATAAATATGGTCTTTTGAACTATTGATTACATAAAGAGATGAAAAGGAATGTAAAATAGGTATTTTAATGAAATAAATACTGGAGAACATGATTGATGAATTTCTTAAAAGATAGATCGAAATAAGACACCATTTCAAGAATAATCACAAACAATCCCAATAAATTATAAGATTTAAAGAAAAATGTCCTTCCACTTTTGTAACTTTGAATCATAATCCCTATGAAATAATATAATTAAATTAATCATTAAATATCATGATAATATTTATATACATGATATAACATTTAAAACTAGTAGTATATACACCTCATAAAATAAACATAATGTATAATATAACATACATCTCAAAAAAGTAAATTAAATAAAAATACCACCTTACCACTTTGGTAAAATTGAAACCATAAAACCAATGGACGGGAGAACATAAAATGGATATGAAAACCCTAATAAATTTATCATTATTAATAATAAAATAAATTCATGGGTATTATACACACCATATAGTAAAAATATGTTGTGGATATGGTATATTTCTGACAGAAATAAATGTGAGATAAAAAACCATTACCCTACGTCTGGACTTCTGTTTTTGTAATTTAAACCAAATTTATAATAAAAAAATAATTATTATAAATATATTAAATAAAAATAATATTATATTTCTCATACCATATAATATTTATTTACCTCCTTTTTATTACCCATTTATTAGGAATTCAATGTTAATGTTACATTTTGGGTCATAAAATCTTTTTTTCGTATATGTTTCAAGTAGCTATTTTTTGGGCCTCATAATTAAATAATTTTATTATAATATCTGTAATGTATAATATTATATTAATATCATATATGTTTTTAATATATTTATTTTTATTAATCTATAAAATTTAGTGATAGAAATAAAATACACTATTCATTGGGACAGTATTCCATATGTATACATGAACGTTGTTTCCTTTTCCATACTATATAGAAAAAAAGGAAATTAAATTATATATATATATATATATTGTATTTAAATTATGTTTTTTTTTCTATATATATCACATATTATTATCAAACCAATATTTAATACACTTCATGTGAGTCATAAATGAATCTCAACTCTTCGTGAGACGGTAGTCCGCCGTATAGTTAAACGACATTATCGTATTTCAAAAAAAATGTAAAGCATGTTTGTATCAATGATATAATAAATAAATAATCATGATTAAATATTAAATATCATAAATATTTTATATAAACTCTACAAACATAATTACATCCAACCGTGATAGGATGTAATTGAAAAATGGTTGATAGGAGTTCTTAAGGCAGTTGTCCATTGTACAAATTAATGATGATTTTATAAACCACTTGACTGAAGTGTGTGAAATTATATGTTATACCAATAAAATAAAAAAATTATATGTTATATACTAAGGTTATTATATAATAATTGTATACTAATAATTGATAGTGGAGGAGAGATACATAAAATAAAGAGGCTCATTGTAGAACATTACCTCTTCTTTAGGTCATCATCATAGGTTTTCCATAAATCCATCTAGGATGGATTTATTCCCAAAATAAGTATTGTAGTATGATTATATAGAAAATTAAAAGTATTTTTGAATATATTTTTAAATGAAAATTGCTTTTAATGTGTGAATAATGGAGAAGAGGGAGTTCCCTTTTAGAATTGACGTTGAGTGCTATTCTTGTAAATACCCATTTGTATTCAGAATTGGGAGGTCTACCATACCTCATATTCCTCAAAACGAGATCAATAATTGATGTTATGGTTTATTTATGTGATAAAAAACTTATAATTAAATAAATAAATTCATTCTTATCATGTTGTGCCGAAGTGTTTATGTTAATATAAAGTTACCCTTTTAGTTGTCACCATAGTAAATTGTAGAATATTATTTACCTAGAAAATTTAAAGATGAAGAATAAATTTAAAATAATAATTATTTGATAATTTATACCTATTGATTCAACATATTAAATATAGTTTATTAAATAAAAAATGTATGTGTAAAATTTATTTTAATAAAAACACATGTAATGCGCAAAATCCCATTTTAACTATAACTAATTTAATTAATTCAACTACTTTCACTAATAATTATGTCAAAAATTAAATTAAACATATTAAATAATATAAATTTTTCTTTTTACATATATGACTTCCATTTTTGAAAATTACCCATACATTTTTGACATAATTTAATTTAAAATTAATTTTATGGATGCCAAGGGAAAGTGAATTTTTAAAGGGAAAATGCCCAAAAGAATATAAATTTTTTATATCCAGTTTCAAAATAAAACTATTTAAAATTAACTAAATTTTATTAATATACATATAATTAATGTAATATTACATTAAAATTAATTTAAAAAATATTTTATCTTTGTATAGTATTTATGGGAAAAGATAGTTTTCAATAAAAAATATGTAAATTTCATTATTTATAATAAAATGAAACATTTCAGAACATAACAAAAAATTAATCGTAAATATTTTTTATATTATTATTTCCAAAATATTATAAATTTATCAATTTCATTTTATAAAAGTGGAATAATTTAATTTTTAAACATGTTCTCTATTAAAAGGTATTAAAAATTCCCTTTTAAAAAATTTCTAATTTTATGAAAAAATGGAAATATATCTTATTTATTGCCTCAAAAAAAGATTATTTTAATTTTATACATTTTTTGATAAATAGATATAATATATAAATTTCATTAAAATCATTAACCAAATATTATTTGATTAATATTTTTTGTATAAAACACACTTGTGCGCTTATAAAAAGTTTTTTCAGATAAATATTTCCTTTTATTCTTAAAAGGGATTGATTTTTATTTCTGATTAATTTTTAATGAATTAATTTATTGTATATACATCTGTAGACTATATTTTCAGAGATTTTTTTAATCTTATTCATATATTTCATTCCATAATTTATGTGATAACTATCATATAAAAGATAATGTTTTAATTTTATGACACAATTATTTTAATCTCAGTGTTACATGTAAGGAAAGATAAACTCAATATTCATTGTAACACAATAAAAACTTATTATTGCTGGTAATGCTTGAAAAAATCAGTATTTCATGTAAATGAAAATATAAAAAATATTAAATATATTTGAAAAAAATCATATTTTTCAAAAATAGGGGGTGTTACTATCTACCCCATCAAAATTAATTTCACCATCAAAATGTGTCTCGGCCTAAAGTTTAACATATAAAAATTTGTTCATAGAAACTCACATCATAAAAATTAAAAATAAAACACTAATTAATATGGGAATTCTCAGAACAAAATTTTACTTAATGTAACTCAAAACCAAGTTTTCACATATGAGAACATTGGTGGTAAGTAGAGATTGGGCTGTGGAACAAAATCATAAATAATTATAATTAGTCGTAAATATCACTGATCAAAAGAATGTAGGTGATCTGAAGAAAGTTAACAAGCACAAGACATAAATTTTTTGATGATTTCAGGGACAAATTGGTTCATTAAAAACTAATATACTTGGATAATTTTTTTTATTTTAAGATTCTTTTCCAGTTTTTGGGTAATTCCTTTTCCATCAAGGCTTAATATAGATGAAAATTTACTTACCTAGTATATTTTTATTTTATATTCACAATTTCATCTTATAGTTTTTCCTTGATCAAATTACACATCATCTCTTACTATATGTAATGAAGGTGAATTTATTATTAATGAATCACTAATAGATCATAATATCAATATAAATATTTATTATTCATTCCATCAATCATTAGCTAACATCAAAACAAAAAGTTTATACCATGTAATTTAGTATATATAAATCATAATATGGTGAAGTAATATAGTAGTCTCTAAAGACTCATCCAAATTTAAACATAAATCATTAAATAAATAGATATTAATATAACACTTCAACAATTCAGAAATTATAAAGAAGGTTAGTAAATTTATAAAAATCAACATAATAATTATACCCCATATAACAAAAGTAGCTCAGAATAGTAATATTCCAAATATGTGAATACCTATGTGAGTTATTCTTCTAAATATTGGTAATAACCAAAATTACTATAAAACATCAATGAAAACATTAATTCTTCCTCATTCCTGGAATAAATCCATTTATTATTGAATATATTCAATAAATAAAATAATTTGGTATATTATATCAATTATAACATGAAACAATATGTCCAAAAATCCTTAACTAGTTATAGGGTAATCAAAAATAAATATTTTACCTTACAAACATCCAATATCTCTTTGTATCAATATCATTATCTCAACATACAAAACCTATTAATGGTTATATTCCCTAAGTCAAAGTATCAGCTTCCTTAATAAATTAATTTTCATAGGTCATCATAACCGATCAACATATTCTTGAAAATACTTAATAAAAAATCTATATAGAACAATCCTTATATATTTCATGATTCATAATCTATGAATTCTAATACATAAAAAGTCCAACAATTCAATTTTAATATTAAACCGTTAACTAGAATTCATTATCATATAAATTAATACATCCTTCCCACAATATGAAATATGAATTATGTCTTAACATTAATCAGTATCAATTTCAAAGGGCTAGAATCAATGATATTTGAATCACCAATACATTTCATAATTTGTTCGTAGTATCTTCCTCATCAAAAAAAACAATTAAACTTAAAACATTTCGGATTGTCTTCATGAGATTCCTCCTTAGGTCATTGATTTCCATAATTCACAAAAATTCCACATTATAAAAATTCATCCCTTAATGACACCATAGGGAAACCAATATTCACATCCCTAGAAATAACTAATCCTTTCATTTCTACTAATCAATCACTTACATTTTGTCCTTATTCTCCACACATAAAACATTTTATAATTCCTTTGAGACATTCTATTGTGTGATTCTTCCCACATTCTTGACATATAGATATTTTCCACTTCTTTCATCTATATTCTTCACTATAATACCTCTTAATTAACCATATCCTTCTCTTCATTAGGAAGTCTGAGAGTTGGTTTTGGATCACATTGTCATTCCTGTTTCATGATAAATGATTAAGAAAAATTAAAATATTGTTCACTACACTCATAATACCATTTAGTTTATAATAAAATAATTATATCATAATTATTGATAAATAAGATCCTTCTCGTTCCCCTCATTGGATAATACAAAATATAATATTGTGAGAAACTATAAAAATAATGGTAAACAAAAAAATTATAAAATAAATTATAGGATGTATAAATCATGAAACTTCTTATTTAATCCATGCACTAGTGTATAAAACGTTTTTTAGAGTGGTTATTTTTTATTTTTTATATCGTATTTTGTCTGATGTTATTACAGGAGTCATTATAAACATTGTTTTTTACATCGGTTATTTTAAAATCGACATAAAAACCAAAAATACGAAGCATTTTTCACATCAGTACCTCAAAAACTGATGTGGAAAATGATTCACAGTCATGATTTGTTTTGTCAATTTTTAAATAACTTATGTGGTATATACTTTTTCCCGTTGGTTATTATATAACCAACATAATAAATTGTGCCTCTGATACGTTTAGCACATCATTTATTTTAATACCCTAAGTGATAAACCATTCTTCCACGATTTTTTTTCATGTTGAAAAAATAATGACTAATGTGAAAACATATATAGTATGTCAGTTAAAAAATAACAAATGTAAAAAATATTCCATTCTATTTATTACATCGGTTAGAAAATAACTGACCTAATAACCCATTACCATGCATATGTTACGTCGATATTCAAATAGCCAATGTTAAAACCCATTCCCATGCATTTTTTACCTCAGTTATAGAATAACCGGCGCAAAACCCAATGTTTTTTAATAAAACCATTCAACCAAAACTATTCCCTTAAAAAATAATTTAAAGATACCAACAGCAAACCAACACCAGACCACCCCCCACTGGACAACCATCCCACACCTCTGGAGACCCCACACCCTATTGGACACCCTTCCACACCCCAGGACATCTCCCCACACTTCTGGACATCCCACCTCCCCCTGAATAGCCCTCCCACCTTCCTTAACACCCTCCCACCCCCATGGACAACCCCACCCCACTTGATATCCATCCAACATCTCTAGACACCCCACCACCCCCTAAACACCCCCATACCCGTAGACACCCCCAGGATAGCCCCCACTCCCCTAGATAGCCCTCCCACAATCCGTGACACCCTCCCACCGCTATGGACACCCGGGACACCCCCACCCCACTAGACAGCCCTCCCACATGCTTGGAAACCCCCACCTCACTGGATACCCCCACACCCCTAGACATCCCCCACTCCCCTGGACATCCCTCCCACCCTCCCTCCCACCCTCTCACCCAATAAAAACCTTGGACACCCCCACCCCACTAGATAGTCCTCTAACACCCCTACACCCCCACAACCCTAGACACCCCCTAGACATCACCCACCCCCTTGATCTCCCTCCCACCTTCTTAGAAACCCCCCAAGTACATGGACACCCCACACCCCTAGAAATACCTCCCACACCCTTAGAAATCCCCACCCCCAAGACACCCCCACACCCCTGGACAACCCCTAGATAGCTACCCACTCTCCTGGACAGCCCCAACTCCCCTGGACAACACTCCCACCATCTTGGACATCCTCCCACCCCCATGGACACCCTCTACACCCCCACCCCACTAGACAACCCTACCAAACCCCTGTACACCCCACCCCTAGAACCCCCCCCCCCCCCCCACACCCTTGGACAACCCTCTCTCCCCAGGACAACCCTTCCACCATCCAGGACACACTCCCACCCCCATGCACACTCTGGATAACCCCATACCACTGGACATCACATCCACACCCCTAACCTCCGCCCCCACACGCCCCACTGGATACCCCAACACCCTTGGATACCCCCAGGACAGCCCCCACCCTCTTGGACAACACCCACCCCCTAGACAGCCCGACCACCCTCCTAGACACCCCCACCCACATGGACACCCTGGACACCCCCCAACATCCCTAGATAGCCCTCCCACACCATTGGAAACCCCCACCCCCTGTACACCCCCACAGCTCTAGACACCCCCTAGACACCCCCCTCCTGGAAATCCCCCCCCCACCCACTCTCCTAGACAGCCCTCCCACCCTCCTAGAGACCCTCTCACCCCCATGGATACCCTAGACACCACCACCCACCCCACTGGACAACCCTCCCACGCCCTAGGAACCCCCCCCCCCCCCCCACTAGACACCCACACACCCATAGACACCCCCTGGACATCCCCCACCCCCTGGACATCCCTCCCACCCTCCTGGACACCCTCACACCCCCATGGACATCCTGGATAGCCCCCCCCCCCACCCCCCACCATCTTGGACTTACCCCACCCCCTGGAAAGGCCTATCACCATTCTAGACACTCCCAACCCATGGACACCCAGGACACCCCCACTATCCCCCAGACAGCCCTCCCACACCCCAGGAAAACCCCCAACTTCTTGGAAACCCCCACAACCCTGGACACCCAATGACAACACCCCCTATGACAACTCCCACTCCATTAGACAATACTCCCACCCTCTTGGACACCCTCCCGCCCCCATGGACACCTTGGACCCCCCCCCCCCCCCCCACACCCATGGAAAACCCCTCCCCCCTATGCTGCCCCACAGTTCCCTGGACTGCCCCACTCCCCTAGATAGCCCTCCCACCCTCCTGGACACCCTCCCACCCCCATGGACACCCTGTAAATCCCCCAAACCACTGAATAACCCTCCCACACCCCTTGAATCTTTTCCCACCCCTAGACACCCCAAGACCAGAATCCATAACATAAAAACCATCATAACTACAAAAAAATAAGAGGTTGTGAGAAATTAAACACTCACATATATAACATTAAAAACATAAAATGTATACTAAAAAATCATAAATCCAACCTAAAAGACTTCCAAATACACAATTATAATGAAAATACTCAAAATTACATTTTATACTACAAGCAAACTAAAATTCCATCAAACGAGTAAAATAATTTGACCATTTAAGTTATAAGTGTTATACCTATTGAGAACTATAGGGTTGCAGTTCATCAAATAGATACAAATTAAAAGGATAGTGGTTAAGACGTATAATGAATAAATCAAATGAAATATTATGGAAAAGTTTAAAATGAAACCTTACTAGGTAAAAGTATACAAGTGTTCTAGTTGTAATTATTTCATACATAAATCTTGACATATATATTTCTTATTTGACGACACCTTCTTGTTCATGATAGTTCTATTTAAAAGAGTCTAATTTCAAAATAATATTTTTATGTAATACATCAAAAATTGAAAATTATAAATGGATATTTACCTTTACTTTTACATATTTTATCTTATCACTCCTTTTCATTTTGATTTTTATAAATTAGACCCATCCCCTATTAGAAAATAATACAAATGGGATAAATTTATAATTCATTATAATATATACCTCTATAAAGAAATTGAAACTTACATTTCCAACAAATTATTAAAAATTTCCCACACATCTCTATGGACAAAGAATATCAAATAAAGTGTTTTCTCCATTGGTGAAAAAACAACTAACATCCAATTATCACTGATAAAAGAAAATGTATTCATAGTGGTATTTTATGTTAAAAGATAATGAAATATTTGTTAGATATATGTTTTATTCCTCTCACAAAAAGGCATCATCCAACACCATGTGATTATATTCTGTTCAAAATTTTCAGCAATATAAAGAACTCTTGTTTCCTCATCCAATGCATGTGCTTAATGGGAAATCAAATGAGGATCCTTGAATCCATATACATCTGTCCGCCCATTCTTCTCACAAATGTTATAAATATACCTAATAAAAACTATCCATAAGTATACATTTTTAATTAATATAATGCAGGTATAAGGTGTTAAGACTTACATGGAGAAAATTTTAACAATGTTGATTCCCTACATATCTTCATTAGAAAGCTCTATGATATAATTTTTCACAATCCCCAAATTTATTGAATTTCCACAAACATGAGCTTCCATTGGAAACTCATAATGATCTGCTAAAAAATGAATATATTGACAATAAGTCAAGACTACTAGATTCTGTATCTGATTTTATAGTCATTTGTCTTTGTTGTTGTCTATGTAGTATTTATTTACCATTAAAGAATTCTTGTGAAAATAAAAATAAAAATATATTATTTTTCAAATGTTAAAAAAACATTAATAAAAAAAATAAAATAGATAATATAGCATACATACATCTATGGTAATGAGTCACCGAAGTCTCGATGGACAAACTAATAAGTGGCTGATACTATGTTCAACTATCATCGCCTTATCTGTAGGTAATGGTTGTCGAGGTGATCTATCTATATTATCCTTTACAGTGACCATATGATGCTCTACCTAAAACTATTGTTGATGAACTGTATCTCATATACAATATACAATCCCATATACAACTATATTATGGTAAGGATCATAAACATACAACTCACAATAAGTAGGAAGATGCGGCAGTGGAGTTGGATAAAAATGGGGTTCTATAACCTGAGTTGGTGGAGTGGGAGCTACTTGTGGACGTGGATGATAAATAATGGGGTCTTCATGGGGAGGTGGAGTAGTGGGAGCTCTAGTCTGAAATTTTTATTGCATGTCTGCAAACATAGACAGTACTGATGCTCTAATATTTTCCTCCATCGTCACATTAATATTATGAACTTCATCCTTTGAGGATTCTATTTTTTTAAAAACACCCTAACTGGAAGAAGTGAAATAACATGGAAACAGTTTTCTTACCGATACACCATTTGAATATCCTCATAAACGACCAGGGTGTTCGGGATTTCCCAATGCTTCAAATAAAATATCTTACCTCCTAGCCACTGTAATACTCCATGTGAGCTATTCTCCTCAAAATAATCCTGTATTAATAAATTGAACATTTCTATAATGATTTAAATTAAATAAAAAATATAAATAACATAAATAAATAAAAAAATATCTTAAAATACTCTCATCTAAGATTCTTAATTCTTTGGAAAGATATTGCCCCTTTTTCCCCATATAATCTCTTTACCATTTTTCATGTCTAGATGGAGGGGATAGAGGGGAAACCAATCCAGATCTTGAAGACTCACCTCTCTGTTTTTTTAAATTTTCCTCCATTATTTGTTCTTCCAATAATACATACCCTCTCCAAGATAAACAATGAGGGAATACAATTTTATAAGGGATCTCTTGATGAGATGTCCATGTTTACTATAAATTAAGAATAATAAATCATGAACAAAATATTAACAAGATCATTTTTATAAGAAATATTATAAAATTTTACATTTCCAATACCAAAAATGAAACTTTTATTCTAATTTCAAAAAAAAATTCCATGTGTCTTCATCTATGAAAGTATATATATGACAAGGATTTTTATGACTCATATGACCAAAAAATTAAATCATATGTGAGGTTTGTTTTGAAATCCTTCAATCTACTAGCATCCATCGACAATAATTTTCTTCTTAACTCCTCCAATGTCATGAATATCAAATTTCATCTGATAAAGAAGTGGTAAAACATAATATACAAGAAATATTTAATGAATTAGAAAAAATAGTCAAAGATATTACCGAAATCTTCTCCCACAACTGATATATTATCGCTTTTTTCACACTTCTCCAATCATCATACTAATTGCTTACTTTTTTCTTACCCTGAGTTGATACAAAACTCTTAAAATCTCTTGCATTTGGACCTCTAGGAATATCATCCTCATAAAACTCAACGAGTATCATCTAGTCCTAGGTATGAAAAATGTGTAATTTTGTTAAACGTGTGCACCCACGTTTACCAACTCTTGAACTCTTCTATTTCATTATGGGAGCACATGAAGAATATTGGGGAACATCAAGAGGAGCATGTGAATGTTCCTCCCCAGAGGTATGATCATTATGATTGTCTCCAGAATCATGTGTTTGATCAAGTAATTGATCTTTAATCATCTTTAAAATATATAAAAAATAAACATTAGATCAACAATAAAAAAATTCAAATATTACAATACTAATATAAATAGAAAATTTAAAATTGAACTAAGTTATGTAATTGTAATCATGTTTAATATGGTAAGCATGTTAAACAATGGTAAATATGGTAAACATGGTAAACATGGTATACATGGTATACATGGTAAACATTGAAAATTTATTGTCATTCAACAAAAATAATAGATTTATAATTTACGTAATCATAAACTTGATAAGATAAAATAAAAAAAAAATAAAAAAAACCAAAACTTCAACTTATTTGTTTTAATATGCCTTTTAATAATGTTAAAAATTTAAATATCTTATATTTTATGAAAATAAAAATATAAAAAAGATATAAACATATGTTAACCGTAATATTAGGAATATACAAATGGATATTTTTTCCAAATTCCTTCATCATGATCATTCCTTATAGCACAAACCACGTCTTCAACAATCTCATCATTATGTTCTACAAATCATTCCAAGGATGTAGGGATCTCACATAAATCATTATCTTCATCAATTTGATCATCACCAACATATTTTTTTCCCTTGTAAAACAATATACCACTTCATATATTATTGATTAACTGCATAGAAAATCTATTTTTCTTGTTTTTCCATTATAAAATAATTTGTTGTGTCTTCTCATCTATTCATATTAACAACTTTCATTGAAAATTCATTGTGTCTGAAACTGTTGTTACTGATAAACCATTTGCAGTTAAAAACATGAACATTAATATTAAAGCAATCCACCTCCCATATTTCTTCAATGACTCTACAATATGCACTTCATGCAGAAATTGGGTTTTTGTCTTTAGAACTCAATAAATTCATTTCTTCTAAAAACACAAATACCCCAATATTTTGAACTGAACTATTGGTATCCTGAGATTTCGTATGAAATGTATATCCATTAATGTCATAACTGGACCATGTTATCTCATTTAAACATGGACCACCCATTAAAAATCTTAATCTCTATGATATATCTGATCTAACAAGGTATTTTCAAACCATGATTTTTTTTGTTATGCTCATTCAAAATCCACATTTCTTTCTTCATTGGATGACATTTTCTCAACTCATTAATATGCAATGTGATATATGGTTGAGCATTAGCTATGTTATTCAAGATGTGTAATTCTAACATCATCATCTGTTCAACTGATAACGATTTGAATTTCATGCAACAAATCACATTTCTTTCATTATAAACTAGTTCATGGTGAGATGGAGGAAAACCTATGTTCTCTGTCATAGCCAAGTATCTCATGCAAAACTAAGAAACCTCCTCAGGATATAATTTTCAATAATGGATGCTTCTTGTCAATAAGGATTCTTATCATACCCCATCAATATTTTCATATACCTTTCATAAGTATTCATCCAACGAAGATATACAGGTCAACAATGCATTATTTCACAAACCAGATGAATCATTAAATTAACCATTATATCAAAAAAAGATGGGGGGAAATACATTTCTAATATAAAAAGTATATAAATTTCATCTTTTTCTGAAATGTTCAAAGCATTCACATCAATCACTTTATTACAAATTGAATTGAAAATATAACACAACTTCATTATAGTATTTTTGACACAGATGGGAAATATTTCATGCAATGAAACAGGTATAAGTTGTTGCATCATGATGTTACAATCATGAGACTATATACCTATCAACATCAAATCCTTCAACGAGAAAATTTTTTTTATAGTTAAATAATATACTTGAGGCACTTTGATATCATGAAGACACAAATAATAGATAATTTTCTACCTCTTGGATAATGTATAAAAATTCGGGGAAAGGAATGTTCTTCTTCGATTAGGAGTGGGAGTTAACTCCAAACGTATTCCCATTGATAGTAAGTCTAATCATGCATTCAAACCATCTTTTTTATTTCCTTCAATATCTAACAATGTTTATTCAAACTATCGAAAATATTCTTCTCCATATTCTTGACATCAATATTATGTTTATCATCATGATATCTCCAATATGGTACCTCCAAAAATATTTCCCGGTCTTCCAAATATTTCTATCATTACTGTATTTTTGTGTCTTTCCCAATGTCACAACATGGTTTTCCACCCTCTAAAAATACACATCAGGTGATAACTGTTTTGGAGAAATATCAAATTTTTGGGATCCATTGAATGACCTTTTTAGTCTTCTATAACAGTGATCCATTGGAAAAAAATCGATGACCCATGTACACTGTTTTCCTCCCATGATGCAATTGAAAATATGATGTATATTGTTCGCAAATTAGACATTCTTTTTTCCCCTTAACACTATATCCAGACAAATTTTCATATGCTGAGAAGTCATTTATAGTGAACATAAGCACTGCATGTAGTTAAAAATAATCCATTTTATAAGAATCATACACCCTAAGACCTTCCACCCTTAAAATATTCAAATCCTCAAACATTGGTGACAAGAAAACATCCATATCATTTCGGGGTTGCTTTACACTAGATATAATTACAATCAACATGACATATTTTTGATTCATACTAACTTTAGGAGAGAGTTTCTAAATTTCCCTTAAAACATGTTGTGAACTATGTGGGATAATGAGGGTTCGGTATGGATTCATTCTATATGTACACAACCTTAGTCTGAGATTTCTAATTTCATTTCCAAATATTGGATAATACTCATCAATTTTCATCCTTATGTAGTCCATCGGCTGGATGATGTATTTATCCATCACATATCCACTCATCATCATTCCATCGTAACTTTTTTATCATGTTAATTGGAAAATAAATGTTTCAAATGAGAATTATTGGATGATACCAAAATACCTAAGAAGGGATCTTTGTAATCTCTATATCAGACTGTGAATTTTCTTTTGACTTATACCATGATGTCCCACAGTTAGGACACTCTGACAGAAATTCTTATTCCATTCTATAAATCATATAGTCATTCAGAAAAGCATGTATTTTCTTGTATCCCTATCCCAAAAATCATAATATTGTCATGGACTTATAATGTGAATCTAGAAGATCGTTGTCTTTTGGAAAAATTTCTTTCAACAATTGTAGAAACTCTATAAAACATCTGTCACTCCATCCATGTTTCAACTTCAAGTTATTCAATATTAACACTACTGACAAAACCGTATAATCCATACAACTTGGATACAATGGGTTTTCAGCATTACTATATAGATGCGTAATTCTTGGTTCTATCTTAATTTGTTCTAATACAATGTCACTAATCATTTCTTCAATTCCATCGGAGTTAACATCAATCAAATCATTATCAATAGTAGAGCTGACATTCTATTCAATTTCACCATGCCAAATCCAAGGGATGAAACTCGAATTAAAACCATGACTAATAAGATGATCATTGATCTCTCTACTTTTCAACTTCTTCTTATTAAAACATTTCACGCATGGGCAGAAAAAAATGTGACTGCTTGGAACATTTCATTTACCAAATTCCAAAAAGGCATCAACACCTTCCTCATATTCATTACTCATTCGATGTTCCGTAATATAACATCGACTCATTGTTACCTATAAAAAATATTAAAATTATACATCTTCTTAAGATAAGACATATATATATTTATATGAAAAATATCATAATTTGAATGTTAAACAATTTTGAAATATAAAAAAATCTATGCGTATTTGAAAAAAATATGAATGAAAATGATTTTAAAATGAAAATATAGTTAGTAGTAGTTTTAAATTCATCTTGGATCATTTATTATTAAGGTACACAAAGAATAAAACTGGGTGCAAAAGGATACCAAATTCACCCTTACATAAAAAATAAATAGAAAGTATAAATATTAAAATATGTATACATTTATTACTGCAAATTACATGTCTCCCAACAATTTGAAACCATTGAGATATCCCGAGAAACCATTGGGATAGAATACACCAATGGTTTCACCCACCACTGTCATGATTTCATTGTAATATCCATATACCAACGATTATACCGGAACCGTTGGTATAGACTACCTGAAGATAAAATATGCCAACAGTTTCAATGAAATTGTTGGGATATATATATACCAAGGGGTTTTCCAAGGGGATAGGGGTTCTACAATGTTGTAGGGGATGTCCATGGGGGTATGTGGCTTTCCAGGTCTTCCAAGGTGGTAGGGGGTTTCCACGGGGTGGGGGCCTATCCAGGGGGGGTGTCCCTGGCATGGGGGTGTCCAGTGGAGAGTGGTGTCTAGGGATTTGAGGGGGATACCCAATCCCAAACCACATTGGACACCACCCCCACCCCCTTGGACACCCCTTGGACACCACCACCCCCTATACATCCCCCACCCCCCTAAACAGCACCCCCACCTATGTGGATAGCCCCCCACCCCCTAGACACCCACACCCCTGGACACCCCACACCCCCTTGTAAATCCCACTCACCCCATGGACACAACCCCTACCCCTGGGACACCTCCCACCCCACTGGACACCAACCCCACCCCAAACCCCCTTGGAAACCCCTGGACACCCTCACCCCCTTGACAACACCCTCACCCCCTGGACACCACCCACACCCTGTGGACACCTCCACCCCCTTGGGAATCCCCCTCACCACCATAGACACCATCCCCACCCCTACACCATTTGAATCCCCCTGGGCACCCCCACACCCCCTGGACACCCCCACCCCCTAGATAGCCCCCACCCCCTGGACACGACCCCCACCCTTCAGAAACCCAACCCCCTTGAAAAGCCCCCTCACTCTCCTGGAAACCACCCCACCCCCTTGGACACCCTCGGGACTCCTAAACCCCCCTGGACAACCACCTCAAACCTGGACACCACCCCCACCTCCTTGGAAAGCCCCCTCACCCCCTGCACACCACCCTCACCCCATTGGGAACGTATAACCCCTTTGAAATCCCCCTCACCCCCTGGACAACACCCCTACACACTTGGACACCCCATAGAAACTAGCACACCCTTGGACTACCCCCACCCCTGGACATCCCCAAACCCCTCTGGACAGCCCACACCCCCTGGACACCCCATGCCCCCTTGGATAGCCCACTCACCCCCCCCCCCCCCCATTACACCACCTCTGACCCCCTGGACAACGCCACCCCTGGACACCAGCCACACCCCCTTGGAAACCCCTCCTAGACCCCCCCACCCCTGGATATCCCCCTCACCCCTCAACACAACCCCCACCCCTGGATGCCCCAACCCCATTGGAAATCCACCTCACGCCCCTTAGACACCACCCCCTCCCCCTTAGACACCCATTGGACAACACCACCCCCTTGTATAGACACCCACCCCTCTGGATATGCCCCCTTGGACAGCCCCCCAACCCTCTAGACAGCCCACACCCGCTAGACAGCCACCCCACCCCTCTGGACAGCCCCCCACCATTGTACAGCCACCATCCCTCTTGACAGCCACCACCCCCTAGACACCTCCTACCCCCTTGTACAACCCACTCACCCCCTGGACACCATCCCCACCCCCTGGACACCCCTACCCCCTTAGACAACCCCTCACCCAATGGACACCACCCCACCCCCTTGGACATCTTCAACCACCTTTGGATAGCCCCAACACTCCCTGGACACCACCCCCACCCCCTTTGACACTCCCAGAACACCACCACCCCCCTGGAATCCCCCCCATCCTCTGGACACCCCCACCCACTTAGAAAGTCCCCCCCCACCCCCTTAGACACCCTTGTACGCGCACACAGACATGATAGAACAAAAAAATCATAATTTTTTTATATCAATTCCATGGTTTATTTTACCAGAGAATAATTTAGCATGGTATAAATTATGTTAGTGAATCATACCATGATATTAAGAACAATGATAGAAAAATAAATGCTAAAAAATTAGTTTTTGGCATCGCAAAAAAATAAAAAATGAAATCAAGGCATGTGGGGCTTAATTGAGTGTTGTGAGTGGACCTGATAGATATGGGGATAATAAAGATGATGAATAATGTTGGAAAAATGAGGATGGAGGGAAAAACTTCAAAGAATCCTTTCTAGGTTTTCTGTGTGAGAGAGATGAATCGCAGGTCACCCGATCAAAGAAAACGGAATGACTGAATATTGGGCAGGATAAATAATTTAAAAGATTTATCACATCGGTTATTTAATAACCGATGTGATAAACCATTTATTTTATTTTTATAAGGTTAGTTTTTTAATAAAATACTTAGAAACTAATTTATCATGTTAGTTATTTTATAACCATTGTGATAAACGGTGCTTTATCATGTCAGTCCTTTTGATAACCAATGTGATAAGTTTCCGAGATTTCCTTTATCATGTCTGTTATTTTATAAACGACATGATAGAGCACCAAGTTTTGAAATTTTATGTTGGTTATTTTATAACCACCATGATAAATCTAATATCTCTATTTTTTACATCGGTTATAAAATAACTGACATAAATAATTGATTCTCATCAGTTTATCCCATCGGTTCTAGAATAACTAACAAGATAAATCCATTTTAGAGCTTTGTACGTCGGTTATATAGAAATGACATGAAAAATTCCGACGTATTAAATTTTTCTTCCACTAGTGATGGAACCGTTGGGTTATTATAATTCATTCATAGTCATCATCTATTTAAATCCCTTAGGATGGTTTTTAAACAGTTTTTTAATTTCCAGATCATATCCTTCAAGAGTGTCAGAGTAGGTGTGTTGAATATACCATTGTAGTCCAGTAGTTCTATATCGATTCTATATCAATATGGTGTTTTCATAGTTATTACCCCTATGTACATATATTCTAGAGTCACTTTCCCTTATAATATCCAGACAAGGATATATTGTTAGGAAACAAGTCGCTCTAACCTTTACCAAAATTCAAGGACATTTTCATATACATTAACTTATCCTTATACTTATCATTAGAGACATACCTATATATATCCTTATAAATATCCACAGGAATCTCAATAAATGTTTATTATCATGGTTTTAAAGGTTATCTAAACATTTCCTTTGATACCAACTATGGTGACTCAGGCTTATCATACATGGATATTACATATTTTTTGATAAATATTAATTTCATTACCAAAACACATGTCTGAGGACCATAAAAGGTTAATTACAATGGAAACATAGAACATACTCCTATAACATGGATAAATATCTTAAAAATCACCCAAAAATATATTCTAATATAGTACTCATATTAGGTATACCCCATGTAAACATTTCTTCATTATCTATGCAAAGAAACATAAGAAATGGTGATCTTATATAATTGGTATGGGTAAACAAAATATGTATCAAAATATGATCATATGAAAGAATAATATGTGATGAGTGGTCTCTGATCATGAAAATAACTTACAATTTTTATACCCAACAATTCATAGATCATAAATATTATTCTTTGAATATAGATATTATTATTTTTGATAACATTGTTTATATGTGTGAGAAATCATCATAAATCAATAATGAAAAAAATTTAATCTTATAAAAGTGTGTATCCATCAAAAATATTGAATAATATTTCATGCATCATTGTTGACTACCTGACCCATCAAAATAATGTATTAGGAACCCCCTACCTTCTTTATTAGATCAGGACACACTAGTTTCCCAATTCTGATCATGAAACAACTATTTCTCATTGTGGATAAGGACACACCTATTTCCCAATGAGGATGAAGCCCATTATATTGTTTCTCATTTTAATCTCATGATATATATATATATATCTTTACCCAATTAATTAGAGATATATTTAGGCACACCCATATTTTAAGCTATAATGGGCTCACTTGACATTGTTTGGCCACCCCATTATATAAGCTGTAATGGGCTCACCTGGCGTTATCTGGTTATCCCTATCGTATAATCTATTATGGGCTCACCCAATACTATATGGTATGCCCCTTAATATAATATATGTGTATGAAACACAATATTAACATTTGAAAAAGAGATTTTATTTAATTATACAATCTCTAAAAAATCAATATACCTTTCATAGAATAATTAACCCATGGAAATGAAATGATTTACACGACAATCTAATTAAAAAAAATATTAATCCATCCATAAAAATAATGAGGATTATATCATTAGGATGTATCAAAATTATAGAATAATTAAAAACAATGGTTTTTTAAATTGATGAATTGATATATCATTATGATTTCATTAAAAAATCCTTAATGAAATTATCATTTTCATTTTGAAAAAAAAATTAAAACATAAAAAAATTTCAATATACAGTTCATTGAAAACAAAATCCATATAGAAATCATTAAACCATTTAAAAAAATATTTTAAAATTTCCTTTTTTATTTGAATACACTTTTAATCAATTTTTAAAGATTTTTAAAAAATACATTTTTTGAAGAAATAGAGTTTCCAATAAAAAAGACAATTTTTTTAAAAAAAAAATTAGAATTATTTTGTACAATAAGAGTGGAAAAGGTAGGGAGATCAGAGATTATAATTACAGAACTGGGGGATAATAAGATTCATGTGTTTCATGAGAGATAAATAATAATATTCCATTATTGAAATCATAATCATAAACAATATCGATAAATGATGTGAATGAAACAAAAAACACATACCACTTTGGTAATCATGAATCATAATCCCCATTAAAGAATAAAATTAAAAAAATAATATAATATTAAGAAAATAATGGGATTTTTGAAATAAATATTCATTGGAATATTATATAAATATTGTAAAAGAATATACATGTATGACATATCATACCTCTTAAAGAAGGAAACCTAAGACAAAAATCCTTTACTTCTTTAATAACATTAAAAGTGTAAACCCCATGAATGAAAGATCATAAAATAGATATTGAAATCCATATAAATGTTTGTGTAATAATAATACTGTACATTCAGGTTATTTATATACACCATTGAACAAAAATAATTTGTGATCATGGCATATATCTCATAAAAATTAAAGTGAGATGAAAAAACCATTTCTTTAATTCTGGACATATATTATATTTGTCCAAAGATCATTTTTAATAAATAAAAGGTTTTAGAAATATATTAAATTATCAAAATTATATATTTCAAACCATAAATTATTATTTATATCCCTTTTATTACCATTTTATTACCAATTCCATGTTGGTGTTATGTATTATATAACAACCACTTTGTTTTTCATATATATTTTTTATTTTTTATTTCTTATCCCTATTATGTTGATCATAGTTTCATCGTTAAAACATTAAACCATGAAATAAATATAATTTATGTTCATTATATATTAATTTATAGAAATATATAAAATTTATTGACCTGAACTGATGTACATCATTCATAAAGATGGTATGTCATTCATACAAATGAATTATGTTTCTATTTCCTCGTTGTACTGAATGAATGAAAATTAATTGATATATATATATATATATATATTAAAGTATAATTTTAATGTCTTATATATATAATATGTTTATTAAATCCATCATTAAAAATTTACATATGAAGCATAAATGATTCATATCACTTCACAATACAGTAGTACCCTATACACACGGACAATGTTATTGTATTTCCAAAAATTGAAAGCATGAAGGCATCTATCAAATCGTTATCATTAGTAGATCTGACATTCTGTGCAATTTCACCATGCCAAATACAAGGGATGTAACTCGAATTAAAACAATGACTAATAAGATAATCATTTCTCTCTCTGCTTTTCAACTTCTTTTTATTAAAATATTTCAGGCATGGAGAGAAAAAAATGTAACTGCTTGGAACATTTCATTTAGAAAATTCCAAAAAGGCATCAACACCTTCCTCATATTCATTACTCATTCGATGTTCCGTAATATAACTTCGAATCATTGTTACCTATAACAAATATTAAAATTATACATCTTATTAATATAGGAAAACTATATATTTATATGAAAAATATCATAATTTGAATGTTAAACAATTTTTAAATATAAAACAAATCTATGTGTATTTGAAAAAAAATGAATGAAAATGATTTTAAAATGAAACTATAGTTAGATATAACAGTTTTAAATTCATATTGGATCATTTCTTATTAAGGTACAAAAATAATACATCCGGGTGCAAAAGGATACCAAATTCACCCTTCTGTAAAAATGAAATATGAAGTATAAATATAAAAATATGTATAAATTTATTACTAAAATTTACACATCTCCCAACGATTTGAAACCATTGAGATAGCCCGAGAAACTGTTGGGATAGAATACACCAATGGTTTCACCCACCATTATCACGATTTCATTGCAATAGCCATATACCAACGATTATACCGGAATCGTTGGTATAGACTACCTGATGTTAAAATATTCCAACAGTTTCAATGAAACTATTGGGATATATATATACCAAGGGGGTGTCCAAGGGGATAGGGGTTATGCAAGGGTGTAGGGGATGTCCGTAAGGGTATGTGGCTTTCCAGGGCTTCCATGGGGGTAGGGGTGTCAATGGGGTGGGGTCCTATCTAGGGGGTGTCCCTGGCATGGGGGTGTCCAGGGGAGAGTAGTGCCCATGGGGTTAAGGGGGATGCCCAAGCCCAGACCCCATTTGACAACACCCCCACCCCCTTGGACACCCAATATACACCACAAACCCCTATACATCCCCCACCCCCTAAACAGCACCCCCACCCTAGTGGACAGCCCCCACCCCCTGGACATCCACACCCCCTGGACACCCCCACACCCCCCTGAAAATCGCACTCTCTCCATGGACACAACCCCTACCCCTGGGACACCCCCACCCCACTGGACATCGACCCCACCCCAAACCCCCTTGGACACCCCTGGACACCCTCACCCACTGGACAACCCCCTCACCCCCCTGGACACCACCCACACCCCGTGGACACCTCTACCCCCTTGGAAATCCCCCTCACCATCCTAGACACCATCCCCACCCCTACCCCATTAGACACCCCCCCCCCCCCTCGGAACCCCCACACACCCTGGACACACCCACCCCCTGGGTAACCCCCACCCCTTGACACCACCCCCACCCTTCGGAATCCCAACCCCCTTGAAAATCCCCCTCACGCCCCTGGAAACCACTCCACCCCCTTGGACACCCTTTGGACACCTACACCCCCTGGACACCCCCTCACACATGGACACCACCCCCACCCCCTTGGAAAGCCCCCTCACCCCTGGAAAACACCCTTACACACTTGGACACCCCAGAGATACCACCACACTCTTGGACTTCCCCCACCCCCTGGGCATTCCCCAACCCCTCTGGATAGCCCCACACCCCCTAGACACCCCATGCCCCCTTGGATATCCCACTCACTCCCCCCTTTCACCACCTCCGACCCCCTAGACAATGACACCCCTGGACACCAGCCACACCCCCTTGGACACCCCTCCTAGACACCCCCACCCCTGGATAGCCCCCACACCCCCTCAACACCACCCCCACCCCATGGATGCCCCTACCCCATTAGAAAGACTCCTCACCCCCCTTAGACACCACCCCCACCCCCTTGGACACCCCTTGGACAACACCACCCCCTTGTATAGCTACCCTCCCCTCTAGATATCCTCGACCCCCTGGACAGCCCCCCAACCCTCTAGACAGCCCCCACCCGCTAGATAGCCACCCACCCCTCTGGACAGCCCCCACCCTTGTATAGCCGCCACCACTCATGACATCCCCCAACCCTAGACATCCCACCCCATAGACACCCCCTACCCCCTTGTACAACCCACTCACCCCTATAAACCATCCCCACCCCCTGGACACCCCTACCGCTTAGACAACCCCTCACCCAATGGACACCACCCCACCCCCTTGGACATCTTCAACCCCCTGTGAATGGCCCCAACACCCCCTGGACACCACCCCTACCCCCTTTGACACCCCCAAGACACCACCACCCCTTGGACAGCCCCCCATCCTCTGGAAACCCCCACCCACTTGGAGAGTCCCCCCACCCCCTTAGACACCCCTGTATGTTCACACAGACATGATAGAACACAAAAAATCATAATTTTTTTTATATAAATTCCATGGTTTATTTTACCAGAGAATAATTTACCATGGTATAAATTATGACAGTGAAACATACCATGATATCAAGAATAATGATAGAAAAATAAATTCGAAAAAATTAGTATTTGGCATCGTAAAAAAATAAAAACTGAAATCGAGCCGTGTGGGGATTAATTAAGTATTGTGAGTGGACCTGATAGATATGGGGATAATAAAGATGATGAATAATTTTGGAAAAATGAGGATGGATGGCACAACATCAAGGAATCCTTTTTAGGTTTTTCGTGTGAGAGAGATGAATTGCAGTTCGCCCGATTGAAGAAAACAGAATGACTGAATATTGGGCGTGATATATCATTTACAAGCTTTATCACGTTTGTTATTTAATATCTGATGTGATAAACTATTTATTTTATGTTTATAATATTAGTTATTTAATAAATGATATAGATACTAATTTATCACATCAGTTATTTTATAACCAATGTGATAAATAGTTCTTTATCATGTCAGTTATTTTGATAACCAACATGATAAGTTGTCGAGATTTCCTTTATCATGTCAGTTATTTTATAAATGACATGATAAATCCCCAAGATTTTAAATTTCATGTCGTTTAATCTATAACCACCATGATAAATATAATATCTATATTTTTTAACCGGTTATAAAAAAAATACATAAATAATTGATTCTCATCAGTTTATCCCATTGATCCTGGTATAACTAACAAGATAAATACATTTTAGAGCTTTGTACATCAGTTATATATAAATGACATGATAAATTCTGATGTGTGAAATTTTTTTCCACTAGTGATGGAACCTTTGGGTTATCCTAATTCATTCATATTCATCATCTATTTAAATCCCGTAGGATGGTTCTTAAATAGTTTTTTAATTTACAGATCACATCCCTCAAGAGTGTCATATTAGGTGTATATAATATACCATTGTAGTATAGTAGTTCTATATCGAGTCTATATCAATATGGTGTTTTCATAGTTATTACCCCAAGGTACATATATTCTAGATTCACTTCCCCTTATAATATCCAGACTAGGATATATTGTTAGGAAACAAGTCTCTCTAACCTTTACCAAAATTCAAGGACATTTTTATATACATTAACTTATCCTTATACTTATCATTAGAGACATACCTATATATATCCTTAGAAATATCCACAGGTGTCTCAATAAATGTTTACTATCTTGGTTTTAAAGGTTATCTAAACCTTTCCTTTGATACCAACTATTGTGACTCGAGCTTATCATACATGGATATTACATATTTTTTTATAAATATTAATTTCATTACCAAAACACATGTCCGAGGACCAAACAATTTTAATTCAATTGGAAACATAGAACATAATCCTATAACATTGTGAAATATATTAAAAATCTCCCAAAAATATATCCTAAAATAGTACTCATATTAGGTATACCCCATGTAAACATTTCTTCATTATCTATGGAAAGAAACATAAGAAATGGTGATCTTATATTATTAGTATGGGTAAGCATAAGATATATCAAAATATGATCATATGAAAGAATAATATGTGAAGCGTGATCTATGATCAGGAAAATAACTTACAATTTTTATACCCAACAATTCATAGATCATAAATATTATTCCCTGAATATAGACATTATTATTTTTGATAACATTCTCTATATGTGTGATAAATCATCATAAATCAATAATGAACCAAAATTTCATGTTATAAAATTGTGTATCCATCAAAAATATTGAATAATATTTCATGCATCATGGTTGACTACCCGACCCATCAAAATAATGGATTAGGAACCACCTACCTCCTTTATTAGATCAGTACACACAAGTTTCCCAATGCCGATCATAAAACAACTATTTCTCATTGTGGATAAGGACACACCTATTTCCCAATGAGGATGAAGCCCATTATATTGTTTCTCATTTTAATCTCATGGTATATATATATATCATTACCTAATTAATTGGAGAGATATCTAGGCAAACCCATCTTTTAAGCAATAATGGGCTCACTTGACATTGTTTGGCCACCCCATTATATAAGCTATAATGGGCTCACCTGGCGTTATCTAGTTCTCCCTATCATATAATCTATTATGGGATCACCCAATACTATATGGTATGCCCCTTAATATAATCTATGTGTATGAAACACAACATTAACATATGAAAAATAGATTTTATTTAATTATAAAATCACCAAGAATTCATTATAATTTTCATGACATAATTCACCCATGGAAATGAAATGATTTACACGAAAATCTAATAAAAAAATATTAATTCGTCCATAAAAATAATGAGGATTGTATCATAAGGATGTATCCAAATTATAGATTAATTAAAAACAATGGTTTTTGAAATTTATGAATTGATATATCATTATGATATCATTAAAAAAATCCTTAATGAAATTATCATTATCATTTCCAAAAAAAATAAAACATAAAAAATTTTAAATATACGATTCATTGATAAAAACACATATAGAAAGCATTAAAACTTTTAAAAAATATTTTAAAATATACTTTTATATTTTAATAAACTTTTAATCCATTTTTTAAACATTTTTAGAAAATACATTTTTAGAAGAAATTGAGTTTCCAATAAAAAAGTCAAATTTATTAAAACAGATTTTTTAGAATTATTTAATACTATAAGAGTGGAAAAGGTAGGGAGATCAGATATTATAATGACAGAACTAGAGGATAATAATATTCATGTGTTTCATGAGAGATAAATATTAATATTCCATTATTTAAATCATGATCATAAACAATCTCGATAAACGATGTGAATGAAACAAAAAACTCTTACCACTTTGGTAACATTGAATCATAGTCCCCATTAAAGAATAAAATAAAAAAATACTATAATATCAAGAAAATAATGGGATTTTTGAAATTAAATTTCATTGAAACATTATATAAATATTATAAAAGAATATACATGTATGACATATCATACCTCTCAAAGAAGGAAACCTGTGACAAAAATCCTTTACTTCTTTGGTAACATTAAAAGTGTAAACCTCGTGAATGAAAGATCATAAAATAGACATTGAAATCCATATAAATGTATGTGTAATAATAATACTGTACATTCAGGTTATTTATATAAACCATAGAAGAAAAATAATTTGTGATCATGGCATATATCTCTTATAAATTAAAGTGAGATGAGAAAACCATTGCCTTAATTCTGGACTTATGTTATATTTTTCCAACGATCATTTTTCATAAATAAACTGTTTTATAAATATATTAAATTATCACAATTATATATTTCAAACCATAAATTATTATTTAAAACCCTTTTATTACAATTTAATTAACAATTCCATGTTGATTTTATGTTTTATATAACAACCACTTTGTTTTTCATATATATTTTGAATTTTTTATTTCTTATCCCTATTACGTTGATCATTATTTCATCGTTAAAAATTTAAACCATGAAATAAATATAATTTATGTTCATTATATATTTATTTATAGTAATCTATAAAATTTATTGACCTGAACTGATGTACATCATTTATAGAGATGGTATTTCATTCATACACATGAATTATGATTCCATTTCCTCGTTGTACTGAATGAATGAAAATTAATTGATATATATATATGTTTATATATATATATATATATTAAAGTATAATTTTAATGTCTTATATATATCATATTTTTATTAAATCCATCATTAAAATATTCCATATGAAGCGTAAATGATTCATATCACTTCATGATACAGTAGTCCCCTATACACACGAACAATGTTATTGTATTCCCAAAACTGGAAAGCATGATGGAATGTATGATATAATAACTCAAGAATCATAATAAAATTAATAATTTAAAAAATCTAATTTATTAAATATAAATAAATCATTATTTACAACATTGAGAGCTGGTAACAGAAAAACAGAAGTCATCCGTTCGTGAGGCAGTAGTCCACCATACATATGAATAATGATTTCGAATCCCTTTGGATGGAATTGTGTGTGGTTTTAGGTAATAAAAATTACATAAAATTAATAATTATATGGAAGATAGATATGGTATTATATAATAATGTTAAAATAATAATTAAAAGAGGAGGGGAAAGAAATATAATAAAGATTCTTGTTGAAAAGCATTATCTTTTAATTAGGTAATATCCTTAGGTTTTTACTATATCCATACAATGTTGGATTTGTGGCCCAAATGAGTCTTAGAGAATTAGGGGGAAATATGGGATGTTATTTGGTTTTGTATTATCTTAACCAATGAGGTGTGAAGGCCTGAATAAGGGAGGAGGGTGAGTGCCCATTAATTATTGAGGAGGAGTAGAATTCATGTGCATACCCAAAAGTATTCTCTATTGGAAGGTCTCCATTATCTCATGTTCCACCAAAATAGATAAATAATATAGGGGATGGTTTATTTTTCAATTAATACCATTAAAAAAAATACAATTGTATCATGTTGTTCCTCCATCATTAAATTTACTAAATTTTACTCTTTCAGTTTTCAATATTATAACTTGAATCTTTCTATTTACATGAGTAATTTATCTTGTTTGAATTAAATTAAAATGATCTAATTTATATTATTTATACCTAATATTCCTAAATATTAACACTCATTTATTAAATAAATATAATATGTATGCGTAAAATTAATTTAAATATAGCCACATGTAATGGGAGAAACCCCATTTTAGCCATTATCTTGTTAATTAATTTAACGGGTTTCACTAATCATTATTGTAAAAAAACCATAAAATATAATATAAATTATTATTATTATTATTTATATGGAATTCATTTTTCGAAATTCATATAATATATTTTTCATATTTTAATTTAAAATTAACCATGCAGAAGTGAAGAGAAGGTTGTGTTATAAAGTGAAAATATTCAAATATTTACAGAGATTTTATATCTAATTTCAATATCAAATTTTTTCAAATGAACAAGATTTTATTAATATATATATATAATTAAACTAATTTTAAATAAAAATAATTTATAATATAATTTAAAATTATAAATAATTTTTATGGAATGATAGTTTTCAATTAAAATTCTGTATTTTATACTATAAATCAAAATATATATTTTTTTAGAAAAATATAAGAAAAATCACCAAAATCGAGTTTTGATATTAATATTTATAAATTTATTTATATTTTTTCAAATTATTTTTTCAATTGGAAGATTTTATTTTAAAAATAATTACTCCATAAAAGGGGGAAACTATTTTTTAGAAAAAGTATGTTTTTTAAGCATAAAATTAGATTTTTATTCATTCTTATCTAGAAAATACATAATAATAATGTTAAATATTTGGTTGAATATATATTATATATACATATAATTAAAATAATTCACAAAAAGTTTTTTGAATAATTTTTTGTTATAAATTAAACATGTGCACCTAAAAATTGCTTCTTAGAGAATGATTTTGTCATGAAGTAACCCGGGTCATCCCTGAACTCATCACCCAAGTCAGCTTGAAAAGATTCTATAAGGGTGTTCTCGATACCCGTGGGTTGGAAACAAGTTTATTGCATCAAAATAATGAATTTGGTTATTATTTACCCTTATATGGTAGATAATTAATCAAAATTAATCTAAACAAATTGGCAGTAGGAATAAAAATAAACTAAAAAGCGAAACCTACCTCAAGTTTCTACATGGGTCACCACAGATAATAAAACCACCCTCACTCCCAGAGTGACCCAAACTAGAAGAGCCTTAATCTAAAAAATAGATTATGTGTGAGCACTGAGATGATCAATAAGAATTATAAGGATAAAAAATTCCATTAGACATTACCATTATAAAGAAACAGAAAAATGATATATTGAAAATAAGATATAATACAATAATGTTTTTCATTGTTTTCATATTCAAGTAACATGTCTTAATTTTTATCTAAAGAATTTATATTCTACTAATGTTTCAAAATAAATTCCAAATTCACTAACTTTAAAAAATGAATGAAACTAAATATTAATTAAGATATGGTTTTCACAAAAATCACCTCTGGTATGAATGAAATGAAACGAAAATAACATCACAAGCACCAGGTCATAAGCGATCACTATGATAAAATACCTTAGGGTTAATCTTGTGGAAATGGGTCACTATTACCACATTCCTTAGTGAATCATCGTATAGCAACCACAGCCCACAAAATCCTCATGCCCAAGACACTAGATATGATCCCATCAAATGATAAAGTTGTCTATATAATAGGCATCATACTCATGCATGAACCCAGGTTTCACATGTGATCTATTTCAAGTGGTGGTGAGATTTTATGAAGCACATATATATGAACATACCATTTTCTATATTAAAAAACACATCTAACCTCTCACCGCCAATTTACATCATTGAGTGAATCCCCCTTTATATGTCACACAACAAACCACGATCCTCATTACTAGGAACATATCAAAAATCAAACATTTAACATACACATCTTGTTTCTAAAACAATGGGTTGTGCCTCAAGTGGTGTTTTCCACATTCACAAATCATTTTCAAGGATCCATCCGGGCATCATTACGTCACAAATAATAACATTTCTTTTGAAAAATTTCTCACACTACACTATCATGTTCTATATCAATTGAAATTTCAATTAAAACCCAAATGCATCACACATTTTAAAATAACTAGAAACCTTGATCAAATCTAAGCAACATATTTAATAAAGGAAAATTACTATTTAACATAAAATTCACACAAAGGCCAATATAACTTTCCTAACATGCCAAATCATGGAATATTCCATTTTTGAAATCACACAATAATATATATTATTTTAAATAATCATTCACAATTGATATTCACACCAACAATTTGGGAAATACCCACCACCCACCCAAAACAATATTAGGATCTACTTTTAATAATTTAAAATATTTTGTATTCTAAAATAAGCTTTGGATCATAATTTAATGAAAAATACACATGTCAACACTTTAAGAAAATATGAAAAAAAAAATAAAGTCCAACATCCTGAATCACCATCACTTTGCAAAGTGGGTATATACTATTTAATACTAAAAATACTTTTTAAACCACTCTACAAATTAAGAAATTCAATATAAAGGCATAGGCATAGATGACCTACCTCAAGGTGGAATAAAACCGAACATTCAAATCTTTGTAATTTCTAACTAGAATTTTTTGCTCCCGCACTAAGCGTATGTACTTTCACATATATATATATATATATATAAGAACACTGAGAACATATTCACACACCTGCAAGAACATGAACATGTGCAAGGGGATCCTCACATATATGCATATATGCATCTATTAGTCTCCACTCACCTAATAAAGAATCTTTCACACACACATACATATATAATTAGGCACACCCTGACCCAAACATGTATTTCATATCCCTTGGTGAATTTACATGTAATGAGGGGAATATATATATATATGGCTATGGATATGTAGCCAAGTTGTCTTAGACCCGGTGACTCGAAACTACAAAACTGGGACCATGAACTACACATTAACTACAATGAACCATAGAAGATCTATGTAACATTATATAATAAGTTAAAATCCAACTATAAGAAAAAAACCAAACCTCGGATGGCGGCGGTGAATTGAAACAAAACTGCACAATCTAACACACCATAATTTAAATACCAGACACTCATAAACTACAAAACCCCAAAATATAATCTCTGTGACAATGAATAACAGCAGAAAACAACACACAAAATCATTGGAAAGTGGAATGAATCAAATTGAAAAACATCACCTTTAGTTGGGATTGTTGAAAGGAACATGAATGGGTCCTAAGATATTATTATCTCACCCTATCAAAGGAAGAAACACAAAAATGAATCAACCCTAACCATAGGGTTTTTGGTCGAAAGGATAGGGAGAAAAACTAAGATAAAATTCAAAAGAGATGGAGGAGAGGAGAGAAGATACCATAACTCGTAGAATCAAAGGAAATCCATGAATAAATTAGAAGAAAAAGGCCTCAGAAAGATGGTTCACAATATGGAGGCATGCTATATATAGAAGATCACCCAGGGGATCACATCTCATCGTAGAGAGGTGAGGGTTGTATGGGGGGGTCGCGGCCATGGTGGCACACTGTAGAGAGGGGGTTTGGCCATGGAGATCAACTTTAGAGTGTTCACACACTATAGGGGGGCTCCAAGGGGTAGTGGTGGATACACGACAATGAAGAAGGTGATCCCATTGGGTCTTCTAAAAAGCCTAATAAAACAAAATAATAATAATAATAAAGACAAAGATAATAATAATAAAAATAATCTTAATAATGTAATAATCAAGATAATAATTATAATAATATTAAAACTAATAATAATAGAATTAATAATAATAATATGAATTTTATTATTATTAAATTATTTTAATTTTTATTTCAATTATCATAGTTTATATTATTTTTCATTTCAACATAATTTTATATTAAAACATAGGTAGATCCCATAATAAACTTGGTGAAGATGTAGTGTTCTCAAACTAGGCTCCACCCACGCGCTAGATGTTGCAAAGCCCAAAACATCCATTAATAAATAAGAAGTAAAAAAAATTCAATCCGAGACTCATCCCGATCAAACATAAAATTTTATAAGTGTAAGGATGAATATAATAAATAAATTAAAAGATAAGTGGCATGTTGGGGTGTTATGAATCTCATAACCATGACACATTCGACCCCCCAAAAGACCCAAATGACTTAGTTGGTCAAATCATGCATCACAACACAATGATTCTGAAAACAATACCTTGATCATTTAAGAAATTAAACATGAGAACTCACTCAATAACCAAAGGAATAGTCAAAGAGATACCAATACATGAATCACATAAACGGGAGTACTGATAGTGAAGAACCATCACCTCCAAAAAATATGACAACATGAAACAACCTGAACCCTAACATAGAAACTACCATTTCTCAGTGGAACTTCCATTGACATTCATCAAGTGACCCATTACCCAACTAAATAATTACCACATTCTTGGTCGGGTGGAAAAGGAAAAAATTATTACTCCATCAAGATAAATTTAATGTCCAAGTTTACCTTGGGTTTTTTTCATGATGGTATCCCCACCATATTAATATTCATGACAACATTGACCCTTCCGAATCAAAACCACTCACTAAACCAAGCGTAACTCTTTGCAACTGTGTGACCCGTTGTTGGTCTCCCCTCTATTTTAAAAACAATATAACACACAAGGATCAGATCATCCATCTTGCACTCACCAACATAGAATAAATTCTAACACAAGTAAATGGGGGTTCTCAGTGGAAGGAACCTAAAATTAACATCGATTTATGACACATCACAACCTTAGGACATGATACCCTCCAAAAGGTAACAACAAAAACCCAAAACTATTAAAAGGAAATACTAGAAATTGAATACTTTATATACCATGAGACATAACCATGAAAAATTCAACAAAGAGGCCATCATGACCTTCAAAAAAAGGTCCCAAAACAAACAACTACATAAAAGGAAAATTAAATCAGTGTCCTCTCTACTATTAGATATAGTAGGTTGTATTCATGTTCCTCCCACACCTAGAGACTACCCAATTATGTGAAAATATTCACTATATTACCTATGGCAGGAATCATTATTTATTGAAACATTTTCTACACTGTAGTTTGGAATTTCCAACCTCCAAATGCGGATTCATCCACTAAAAACACATCCAATAGATCTTTTCCACAACCAAAACATCAATATGCCTTCGAAGGATTATGGAAAATGGGCTCCGAGTGCTAAATCGAATACATTGGAAGTAACAAGAATGAATTTCATAGATTGAGAAATAAGTAGTGAAGAGGGAGACACTATGTAACACCCTGAGATTTTATGAAAAATATTCTTTTAATTTCATTGATGTATTGTGTTGTATGCTACACCAAGATTACCTTGCGCTAAACGCAACATCGTATTAGCTTGCAGTATACGCAACACTATTTTGGATCGTGTTACACACAATTTTGATAATAGTTATTCTATGCAACATTGAGTATATATATATATATATATATTCAATGTATAAATGAAATATGGTTGGATTATGTTATACGAAACAACGAAGGATTCTTGCACAACATGCAACCCTAACTTGGCTTGCATTACACGCAATCGCGACCTTCCTCGATAGCGTATGTTGTACGCAATACCGGGTTTTACTAAACAATGATATATTATTATAATATTATTATGAAATAGCCGTTATGAATAGTATTAACCAAAATTTGGAATTTTATAACATTATTATTCATCTTACACATTTTCTAGAACATGGTATAAGAACAAAATAAATTTTTCGGGTAAATTAAGTATTTTTCAAAAAATGTTGTTTTGCCGCCTTTTGATGGCACACCCACTTTCAATCTAGTTTTGACATGTTTATAAGTTAAATTTGACAAAATAAAATTCTTTTTTTGGAATCAAGAAATAAAAATTTACTTTGGATAAATTTTTCATATTATTCTGGTAACTTTCATATTTTGATGAATAGTAAAAACACGGTATATTTTTAATTAAAAACAACTTTTTCATCACAATAATATATATGGTTATATTATAATATTGAATGGTTTAAAAGTATAAATAGAATATATTTTTACCATTTAATATAATGTATGTCATTAGCATTGATTTTACATTAAATTCGTAGGTTAAATCAATTCAATCTTTTGCAATGTTTTAAAGAAAAACCCGTTTTCTTTCGACAACGGGATTAATTTTAATTTAATTTCTGAAACTTTTGTGTATTGAATTTGGAAAAATGGATTCCATATTTTGAATCAGTGGGTCCAAATTATGTTAATAAGCTACTTTTCATTTTTTGGAATTATGAATAGTAACTACCGTAAATTTTATTTACCATAGTTAAAGGTAAATCGGGTAATTAAGGGTAAATATAATATTATAAAATTACCCTAAAATATTAAAAAATTCTATTTTATGGATAAAAGTAGACCCATATAACCTAAGGGTCATATTAGATTCATTTTATGGACTTTTGACCATGAATATAATTTAATTATTATTAAAACCAAAGAAAGTGACAACATGTCACTCTCTTAAATCTTATAAGTATAATAATTTTAATTTAGTGATAAACATCATAAAACATCGAACATGAATATTCTCCAGAAATATAATAAAAGTATCTACATCATGATAATTTATTTAGAATTTTTAGGGATTAAATAATTGTCATTAATGGTGATACATTAATGATACAGAAATTATTTATTAAGTGGAAAATAAGTAATATAGTTTTTATTGAAATAATAATACATATTAAAAGGCCCAAAAACAGGACAAAAACTTATTTTTAGTGTATATATACACCTTAATCATCCAATGACCTAATAAATAACCGTTTGGAGCCTTATAAAAGTGATTATGACACTTATATTATTTTATTTTAAATGATGCCAAAGTTTTCACCTTCATAATTTAATAAATATAACAATTTAAATATTGTGATTTTAAGATGATAAATTAGAGTAAAACTATTATTGTGAAAGTTAATAGATTTATCTTCATCATAGGATTTTATTTTTAATTTTTATGCAACAAATAAGTATAGTGAATAATTATACAAAAATGTTGTAGTAATTATTTTATTAAGAGATAAACCAAATAAATGGTTTTAAAAATAATAAAATAAATATTATATGAACTATTTAATGTGATCCACTAATTTTATTGATACATATGACCTTTTATGAATCTATTAATGCTTTTAGTTCTAACATATCTTCTGTATATATGTTATTTAAATTCAAATAAATGAATAGTGTCAAAAATTGACACTGTAGTTATTTTATAAAAATAACATATTATAAAATTGTTTAAAAATCACAAAAATATTTAAAAATTATAAATTTAAATTTATATGGTCTATAATTTTATAAAGTAGACAATTATGGAAAATTAACAACAAATAAGTAATTACTTTATATAATTTAAAATTTAGAATTTTATTACCACAAATAAACTTAAATAGATTAAATAAGGATAAATCAAAATGATAAGGTTTAAAATAAGATCAAAAATGTATAAATTTGATTGGTTTATGATATTAAAACCCTATCGCATCTAATATTTGAATATGATTTATTTTTGGTGGTCTTTAAGTGGGGTTAGATTTATTATAAATTAATACTTTTAAGAATTCCAAAGGTGCCCCTCTCCTCCCTTATAAAAGGGCACCTCCTCCCTCTCTTCCACACACCACATTGAGCCTTCAATATCAGCCAACCCCTGCCCAATTATCTTCTCCAATTTCTTAGAAACATCCTAGAGGTCCTGTTATTCTTCAAAGACCAATTTTAGTGCCCTAAGAGGAGGTCTCAAAGAGGCGCTTCAAAGAAGAGGTAGTTTCCGTTACCGATTCATTCACCTTTATTTCTTCTTCCACTTCTTCTTCTTAGGTTGTCTCATTATGAATTAATAACATCAGTATCACTCATATAATTATATGTTATTATAAGTATGAAACAACCCTATTTCACCATCTATCCATCCTACGGAAAACGAAATCACCGCGCGTGCGTACGTACGGAATACCTTCTCCACGTCGTGGTGTAATATATTTTCCACCACCACCTTACATGGATGGGTATAATGGTGTAAATAATAACTATATATGATTATTTTAAATTGATATTGATTCTGTAATAGTATAAATACACTCTAATAAAATTCCACGATCATGGGAATGATATCATCGATCGTGCGTATGTACGGAATACCGTCTCCACGACGCGATGAGATTCATTCTCAATGATTAACCATTCATAAATGATTATAAAGTATATATAATAAGTAATCATGAAATAAATGACATAATAATGATATTGGATTTAATTATATATATATATATGTATTGCATCCAATTAATTTCATTCAATTCAATGAGGGAACGAAAACAACGTTCATGCATACGTACGGCCTACCGTCTCCATGAACGGTGTATTTATTTCCATTTATCGATCTATTATATATATGTATATTCAGAATATATATTATATATAAATCATGTTTTACATTATGTATGTAATTAATCATGATCTAAGTAATCATATGAATAATTACAAGTCAAAACACGGACGACAAATGAAACGATTTTACCCAAAACGCTCTTTAACATGGAATTTACAAAAGAACGGGTAATATAAAGTCATAAGTGAACCATATATGATATCATAAAAATTAATATGATTCTTTAATAAGTAAATAACATTATTTAAATCATTATACAGGAGGTTCAGATACATATGAAGCATATCGGACCTAAGGTAAATGATAAATTTTGCAAATCTCATTTTTATCCGAGATTGCTTATTCGTAAGTATTTACTGGGGTTATTTCAATCATCCATGTCCATGTTTTATAAAAGTGTTCTCATGTATGTTTAATGTTTTTTTACCCATTTTTGACTTTTACTACATGGTATGTAAGGAATCATTCTTTTTTTTAAGTTACGAGGTACTTTTTTTACTTTTCCGGCAAAAGTATGAGAAGAATGTTTTTTTAACTTATACGAAACGAACGGATTTTTACTACTTTATAAAGCCTTATTTTCATGAATCTTCCTCCTAAAGATTTCATGACTATTTTCAACAAAATCTCTTCCTATTAAAATTTCATGACGTTTTGTGAAAAAAATTGATTTTGAAGAAGAATATTTTCCTCAAGAATTCATTTCAAGTGTTTTATCAAAACCATTTTCCATGTAAGATGAAATTATTTCATATGTGTATGTTTCAAGTGTAATGACTCTATGATTTACATGGTTTCACTTTTCTTATTATGAAATTATATCCATTTCTTTTATATGGATTATGTGATGACTGGATGATGTTTATGAAACCCATTTTATTTGTTGGGTTATTATGAATGATGTATATTTATTTTGCGGCACAAGTAAGAATGATTTCATTAAGAGATGGGTGGGACCTATATCTCCCTCTAATTTATTGGGTAAAGATTTATATCTCATGATATATACATGGCTTGAATGGAAGATTAAACCGGTTCAATAATACAGGACTGGAATGAGGAGTGAACTCGATTTAGAAAGGGAATTTGTCCACTAAAATGGTCTTGGTAGTAATGCCTTGGCTACTATGGAAATCATATCATGTGCTTAATGGTTGCCACAATTACATGTTTTATTCCCATGCTATTTTATCATTCTTAATTTTTCTTTATGATCTATTCCTTACGTACTTCCATGTTTTATGTCATTTTTCAAGCTTTTGATGTTTAAACATTATGTTCATGTTTTTAAGTTCAAATGTATATGGTATGTTTTATTTTATCCATGCATACCCTTACTGAGTATTTGAGCTGACCCTTTTTATGTTTTCTTTTCCCCAGGATATAAAGAAAGGTTTTAGGTAAGAAAAAAAAGGGGAAGATCTTTATGGGAGATGTTGAAGATCTTTCACCATGATTAGAAGATTGTGTTCCAAGTTTCCAAAGACACTAAACTATTACGGTCCTTGTATGTCTGTTTTTGATATGTATTAAGTATTCCACTAAAGTAATGTAATTTTCATGTACGTCAAGCTTTGGGTCTCTACAGTTGGTATCAGAGGAAAGGTTTAGTCAACCTTTGGAAACTAGGATGCGAAAACATTAGTGAGATCCCTAGAGATATTTCTAAGGTATGTATAGGGATGTCCCTAAGGATAAGTATACGTATAGGATATAGTCGTAGAACTACGGTAACGATCATAGAATTTAACCTAAGATGTTAGATATTGAGTGTACTCCCCCTTTACTATGTTGTTTTCACTAGCATGATTTTTGCCTCTCACACTATTCTTTTTGGGTTTTAGAAAATGGCTGGAAACAGGAAGATTCACGATAATGGAGGATATGATAGACAATGGAATGATTTTCTTCATGAGAAACCAAATGAAACGAGATCTGGAAGTCCAAAAATCGTTATTATGCCTAATCAGAAATATCATAATATAATCAATAATCTCAACTTTGGTAAGTTTCCCAACTCAGATAATAAGAGAAAGATGGAGTTTCATGATGATCATAGAGGAAAGAAAGTTCAATTTCCCTCATGTAAATCATGTGGGAAGAGGCATCAGGGAGATTGTTTCAAAGGAACTGGAAGATGCTTTGGGTGTGGAAAAGGACACAAAGCCAGTAAGTGCAAAGGAAAAGGTTTAGTTAACACCATGGACAAGGATAATGGTATTTCTATGACATCAAAAATGATTAGATGTTTTAAATGTGAAATGTACGGGCATTATGCAAACCAATTCTCTAATAGAAAATCTCATGAAGAGAATCAGCATGGTCATATGGGTAGTATTTATATGGATGATGATGAGGAGACTACAAATGATATATGAGCTGAAAGAAGTGTTGAAGCTCGGTCATTTGTTTTAGAAGGTAGTGGAATGATTGTATGTTTATCGAGAGTTATGTTGTATAGTTAATGGTACTATGGAATAAAGAATCATCTAAGGATTGTTACACTATTGTTTTTCCTAAAAGTATTTGAAAGTATATGTTGAATGGTACCAGTAACCATGGAAGGTTATTCAGATATTTTTTTAAAGTAGATGATATGCGCATAATGAAGGAATAAGATGATAATGAGATGTTTGATTGTATTCATGAGCTCATTATTGATATAAGGACTAAGTGATATCATGGTTTGAGTAAATAGAATTTTGAGTATTTTGGTATGTGGAAAGTGTTAACTTTTAACTGCATTCATGTTTTCACTAAGGTTCAATGGGTATTCATTTTTCAATAGAATACATGATTAAGGCCTTAGAATGTTTGTAATGTGACCAAGAAGACATATCTTATGATATATGGGGATCAACGATGGTATTAAATCTCTGGTAATTGTTTTCACTATATTATGAGAGTGGACTGCAGTATTATGGATAAGCCTAAAGATTGGAATGGATTATGTTGGACATAAGTTAGTATTATTTAAGGATAAAAGTTTTTTCCATATTATTGATGGGATGTTATAGTAATATAGTTTTAGAAAAAGGTCAACCTGCAGGACGGGCGACAGCCCATCGCGTCGGACAAGGCTGTGGGAATCGAACCCACAACCAAAGTGCGACTGGCCTTTATCACCTCCACTGGCCTATAGGAAGTCCCTGGTTAGTATAAACTAGTTTTATTTTATTAAGCGGTATGATATATGAAGTATAAGTCCATTTTTGGAACCATATACGATTAGTCTAACCATAAGGTGGACTTATAACTTTTTCTAACCTTTTGTTTGAAAGAGATGGAATGACCCATCACTCTATCACATGATCTTCTAACACAGCACGAATAACAAATTCAACTTCATTTCTTTAAGGGATGAAGTGGAAATTGTTCAATTCACGAACAACAGTGAGATTGTACCAAAATCATGCAAGTATTTATTTTAATTCATCAAATTTAAGGAAATGATCTTGAAAACCAAAAATTTTATCCTAGTTCCCTTATATCCTATTAATTAGATGGTACCTTAGATCATCACAAATCAATAGCTTTGTGATTGTTGGCTTTTTTATAGCCATGTTCTCTACCACTCTCCATCAGAACTTGATGGTTAGATTTTTCTTCCATATCCATATTTTCACCTATGTTCTCCTACGTGGAAACCCCGTGATGAGTTAATTTGGGTAACCATTACACTTCATACTTTATTTTTTAAAATCCATGTTTTGGTATTCCTTTTTACGATGTGGGTTTCTATTAAACAAACTTTCGAGTAGTAAACCATTTATAACCCCGACGAATTTCGAGGGCGAAATTCATTTTAAGGGGGTAGAATGTAACACCCTGAGATTTTCTGAAAAATATTCTTTTAATTTCATTAATGTCTTGATTTGTATGCTACACCAAGATTACCTTGCGCTATACGCAACACCGTATTAGCTTGCAGTATATGCAACACTATTCTTGGATCGTGTTACACACAATTTTGATAATAGTTATTCTATGCAACATTGAGTATATATATATATATATTCAATTTATAAATGAAATATGGTTGGATTCTGTTATACGAAACAACAAAGGATTCTTGCACAACACGCAACCCTGACTTGGCTTTCATTACATGCAATCGCGACCTTCCTCGATAGCGTGTGTTGTATGCAATACCGGGTTTTACTAAACAACAATATATTATTATAATATTATTATGAACTAGCCGTTATGAATAGTATTAACTAAATTTTGAATTTTATAACATTATTATTCATCTTACACATTTTCTAGAACATGGTATAAGAACAAAATAAATTTTTCAGGTAAAATAATTATTTTTCAAAAAATGAAGTTTTGCCGCCTTTTGATGGCACACCCACTATAAATCTAGTTTTTGACATGTTTATAACTTAAATTTGACAAAATAAAATTCTTATTTTGAATCAAGAAATAAAAATTTACTTTGGATAAATTTTTCATATTATTCTGCTAACTTTCATATTTTGATGAATAGTAAAAAAACGCTATATTTTTAATTAAAAACAAATTTTTTCATCACAATAATTTATATGGTTATATTATAATATTGAATGGTTTTAAAGTATAAATAGAATATAAATTTACCATTTAATATAATTTATGTCATTAGCATTGATTTTACATTAAATTTGTAGGTTAAATCAATTCAATATTTTGCAATGTTTTAAAGAAAAACTTGTTTTCTTTCGACAATGGGATTAATTTTAATTTAATTTCTGAAACTTATTTGTACTGAATTTGGAAAAATGGATTCCATATTTGGAATCAGTGGGTCCAAATTATGTTAATAAGCTACTTTTCATTTTTGGGAATTATGAATAGTAACTACGGTAAATTTTATTTACCATAGTTAAAGGTAAATCTGTTAATTAAGGATCAATATAATATTATAAAATTACACTAACACATGAAAAAATTCTATTGGATGGCTAAAAGTAGACCCATATAACCTAAGGGTAGGATTAGATTCATTTTATGGACTTTTGACCATGAAAATAATTTATTTATTATTAAAACCAAAGAAAGTGACAACATGTCACTCTCTTAAATCTTATAAGTATAATAATTTTAATTTAGTGATAAATGTCATAAAACTTAGAAGATGAATAGTATCCAGAAATATAATAAAATTATCTACATTATGATAATTTATTTATAATTTTTAGGGATTATATAATTTTCATTAATGGTGATACATTAATGATAAAGAAATTATTTATTAAGTGGAAAATAAGTAATATGGTTTTTATTGAAATAATAATACCCATTAAAAGGCCCACAAACCTGACCAAAACTTATTTTTAGTGTATATATACACCTTAATCATCCAATGGCCTAATATATAACCGTTTGGAGCCTTATAAAAGTGATTATGACACTTATATTATTTTATTTTAAATGATGCCAAAGTTGTCACCTTCATAATTTAATAAATATAACAATTTAAATATTGTTATTTTTAGATGATAAATTCTAGTAAAAGTATTATTGTGTAAGTTAATAGATTTATCTTCATCATAGGATTTTATTTTTAATTTTTATGCAATAAATCAGTATATTAAATAATTATACAAAAATGTTGTAGTAATTATTTTATTAAGAGATAAACCAAATAAATGGTTTTAAAAATAATAAAATAAATATTATATGAACTACTTAATGTCATCCACTAATTTTATAGATACATATTAACTTTTATTAATCTATTAATTCTTTTAGTTTGAACATATCTTCTGTATATATTTTATTTAAATTCAAATAAATGAATAGTATCAAAATTGACACTATTGTTATTTTATAAAAATAACATATTATAATATTGTTTAAAAATCACAAAAATATTTAAAAATTATAAATTTAAATTTATATGGTCTATAATATTATAAAGTAAACAATTATGGAAAATTAACAACAAATAAGTAATTATTTTCTGTAATTTAAAATTTAGAATTGTATTACCACAAATAAACTTAAATAGATTAAATAAGGATAAATCAAAATGATAAGGTTTAAAATAAGATCCAAACATGTCTAAATTTGATTGGCTGATGATATTACAACTCTATATCATATAATATTCTAATATGAGTCATTTTTGGAGGTTTTTAAGTGGGTTTAGATTTATTATAAGATAATATTTTTAAGAATTCCAAAGGTGCCCCTCTCCTCCCTTATAAAAGGGAACCTCCTCCCTCTCTTCCACACACCACATTGAGCCTTCGAGCTCGGCCAAACCCTACCCAATTCTCTTCTCCACTTCCCTAGAAACATCCTAGAGCTCCTGGTATTCTTCAAAGACCAATTTTATTGCCCTAAGAGGAGGTATCAAAGAGGCGCTTCAAAGAAGAGGTAATTTCCGTTATCGATTCTTTCACCTTTATTTCTTATTCCACTTCTTCTTATTAGGTTTTCTCATTATGAAGTAATAAAATCAGTATCACTCATATACTGATATGTTATTATAAGTATTAAACAACCATATTTCACCATCTATCCATCCTACGGAAAACGAAATCATCGCGCGTGCGTACGTACGGAATACCGTCTCCACGCCGTGGTGTAATCTATTTTCCACCACCACCTTACTTGGATGGGTATAATGGTGTAAATAATAACTATATATAATTATTGTAAATTGATATTTATTCTGTAATAGTATACAAACCCTCTAATAAAATTCCTCGATCATGGGAACGATATCATCGATCGTACGTACGTACGGAATACCGTCTCCACGATGCGATAAGATTCATTCTCAATGATTAACCATTCATAAATGATTATAAAGTATATATAATAAGTAATCATGAAATATATGACATAATAATGATACTGGATTTATTTATATATATATATATATGTATTTCATCAAAATAATTCCATTCAATTCAATGAGGAAACGAAAAAAAAGTTCATGCGTACGTACGGCCTACCGTCTCCATGAACGGTGTATTTCTTTCCATTTATTGATCTATTATATATATGTATATTCTGAATATATATTATATATAAATCATGTTTTACATTCTGGATGTAAGTAATCATGATCTAAGTAATCATATGAATAATTACAAGTCAAAACACGGACGACAAATGAAACGATTTTACCCAAAATGCTCTTTAACATGGTATTTACAAAAGAACAGGTAATATAAAGTCATAAGTGAACCATATATGATATCATAACAATTAATATGATTATGTAATAAGTCAATAAAATTATTTAAAACGTTATACAGGAGGTTCAGATACATACGAAGCATATCGGACCTAAGGTAAGGGATAAATTTTGCAAATCTCATTTTTATCCGAGATTGCTTATTCGTAAGTATTTACTGGGGTTATTTCAATCATCCATGTCCATGTTTTATAAAATTGTTTTCATGTATGTTTAAAGTACATTTTACCCATTTTTGACTTTTACTACATGGTATGTAAGGAATATTTCTTTTGTTTTACGTTACGAGGTACTTTTTTGACTTTTTCGGCAAAAGTACGAGAAGAATGTTTTTTTTAACTTATACGGCACGAACGGATTTTTACTGTTTTATAAAGCATTATTTTCATGAAGCTTCCTCCAAAATATTTCATGACTATTTTCAACAAAATCTCTTTCTTTTAAAATTGCATGATGTTTTGTGAAAAGAAATTTATTTTGAAGAAGAAAGGATATTTTCCTCAAGAATTCATTTCAAGTGTTTTATCAAAACCATTTTCCATGTAAGATGAAATTATTTCATATGTGTATGTTTCAAGTGTAATGTCTCTATTATTGACATTGTTTCAATTTTCTTATTATGAAATGATATCCATTTCTTTTATATGGATTATGTGATGATGGGATGATGTTTATGAAACCCATTTTATTCGTTGGGTTATTATGAATGATTATGTTTATTTTGTGGCAGAGGTAAGAATTATTTCATTATGATATGGATGGGACCCATATCTCCCTCCAATGCATTGGGTAAATATTTATATCTCATGAGATAGACATGGATGCAACGACATGTTAAACTGGTTCAGTAATACAGGACTGGAACGAGGAGTGAACTTGATTTAGAAAGGGACTTTGTCCACTAAGATGGTCTTGGCAGTAATGTCTTGGCTACTATGGAAATCATATCATGTGCTTAATGGTTGCCACAATTACATGTTTTATTCCCATGCTATTTTATCATTCATAATGTTTCTTTATGATCTATGCCTTACGTACTTCCATGTTTTATGTCATTTTTCAAGCTTTTGATGTTTAAACATTATGTTCATGTTTTTAAGTTCAAATGTATATGGTATGTTTTATTTTATCCATGCTTACCCTTACTGAGCATTTGAGCTCACCATTTTTATGTTTTATTTTCCCCAGGATATAAAGAAAGGTTTTAGGTAAGAAAAAAAAGGGGAAGATCTTTATGGGAGATGTTGAAGATCTTTAACCACGATTAGAAGATTACGTTCCATGTTTCCAAAGACACAAAACTATTATGGTCCTTGTATGTCTGTTTTTGTTATGTATTACGTATTCTTCTAAAGTAATGTAATGTCCATGTACATCAAGATTCGGGTCTCTACACACTATAATTTAGGTTCCTCCAGTTTAGACTCCTCACTAGATGATAATCCTTTAACGAGAACCTCCCGAATCAAAAAATCCTTATGTAACAGTCCACCTATTGTGACTCAACATGCAAAAAAAAGGGAATGTACCCTTCACCAATTCAAATTGGGTCCTTTTTAAAGAACCATAACTGTTAATTACCTCATGACATCTAGTGTTCCCAAATAGGTAAATACACACCCAAATTTATTATGTTACACAATAACCACTATCAAACATCGACCACCATAGGGAAAACAAAGAGCTCACAAAGAGGTCTCTACTTTAAACCTCTATTCAGAGTCTGAAAAACCCGTCAACTAAAACAGATTCTTGAGAGGCCATAAGATGTTTTTGAGAGGCATAAATGAAATTAGAAACAAGATACCATCTCAAAGAGCATCGTAAAACAAGAAACCATATGCAATCATAAATAAAATCTCAAATAGAACATCATTTAAACCAAGAAACACCAATTTAGAAAACAAACATCACACCATAAAACCAAAATTCCAAAATGAATTTTCCACATAAAAAATAATTTTATCATTAGAACCCACTTCAATATCCAAATTAATTTCATGAACTTTTGGAAAAAAATCAATCCAACACACCACCCACTTATGAAAACATGATTTTAGAAAATAAAAACATGTCTTAGAACCCATGAAACCTCCATTTGGTATTCCATGATGTCTCACATGTATGCACATTACCATTCCAAATCAGCACCCACCCATGTATACTAACTCCACATCCACAATCCATATATTTGAGCATTCATAATAATAATAAAGTTCAAACAAATCATTTCCGGATTCTCATTTCCACGAAAAAACTATTAAACATTTCCCAAAAATTTCAAAAAACCCAAAACATTTTCCAAATAAATTTCCTATTTACACTTTATAAAATCTTTCAAAGAATCCCAAAAAGTTACCAAATGATCATAAATTTTAAAAATAACTCATATCATTTTAAAAAAATCCTTTATTTTCATTTTTGAAATCCAATTTCAATAAACCAACCACTAATTTTATGTCCCACAGAAAACACCCCAATACCAACCAAAATCCAGAACAAAACAACCCAATGAAAAAAATTTAATCAAAATATCACAATTCCAAAATATCAAATGAACAAATACTACCCAAGTATTAGTCATATGATTTGGCACACTATGCACCAACCAGGTGAGAATATTGGAAGTCATCAGAGGTAATTGTGTGGTCTGCACATGGATTTATAAGTCATGCATAACAACTAAGAGCCCCTCTAAAATGTAAAAAAAATCTAGATTAACTAGAAACTCCCAAAAAATACTAAGAAACTCTAAAATAACCAAGATCCAAGCATGGACATCAAGGAAAGACCATGCTGGAACATGCAGTAAATTCAAGTGACATTCTAAATTTGTGGTGATCAAGCACCTTCTTAAAATTGAGTACATTAATTTTTAAAATACTTCCACTAAACTATTGGGAATCCCCAAAGGATATGGGATAAACCACCTTGGATTCCATTTTTTCATTAACCGACCTCGTTCAACCCTAAACTGATCACCCGAGTCAGCCAGTGACATGGCCTGAAGGGCATTCTCAATATACTCAGGTTGTGAACCTGTGTCAAGTATAAAAGTAAAGCATTTGGGAATAATTTATACTATAAAAGACATAAAAATAAAAGCAAATAAATTGAACAAACTGGAAGTGAGAATAAAAATATACTTAATAGTGAAACATACCCCAAGTGACCTTGTGGTTCACTAGGAAACAAAAATCCACATTCGCTCTAAGAGTAACCCAAACTATAGAAACATAAAACTGAAAAATATTGTACATGTGAAAACTAATATTCTCACTAAGGATACTGAGGATAAACAATGACCTATGACCTTACATTTAAAAATAAATCCAAAACCAATTAGTTTGAAAATAAGACATAATAAAATAATTTTTTTCCATTTTTTTCAAATTCAAGAAACTTGTTTTAATTTTTTAAGAATTCATTTTATTCTTCTACATTTTTTGAATAGATTTCAAGCATTAATTTACATTTATAAAATTAAATAACAAAAATTTAGATTAAAATATGGTTTTCAAAAAATTGATATCATGTACAAAAAAACTAAATTGAAAATCACATCACAAGCAACATGTTATAAGCGGATCCATGGGAAAATACCCTAGAATTAATCTAGATCTAGTGGGACACTGTGACATTGTGTCTCATTGAATGTGTTCTAACTACAACAACCCATAGTTTCCTCATGCACAAGACACCAAAAAGTATCCCATCAAAAGTTATAGTGGTCTATATAATAGGAAGTGTGCTCATTTGTGGGCCACTAGAGAGGATTTCATTCAAAATTTTAATGGCTTCCAAATATGTCACATATTTAGTTAGTATTGTAAGCGTCACTCCATCATGATTAAACTGGGGAAAAAAATTATATCCTCTTGCATACTCGTCCTAGTCTGCTTACCTAGATACGCTGGTTTCAGATGTTCTCTATTTCAAGTGGTGGTCTATTTTTGTCAAGAAAACATATATGAACAGCCCATTTTATTTACTAAAAAATCATCAACCCTCTCACCATTGATCTTCCTCCTTGATTGAATCCCCATTTATAAGTCATAAAACAAAACACAAGAGTCTTCAGTAGGCACATATCACAAATCAAACACTTAACAAACACACCGTGTTTCTAAAATAATGGGGAATTCCTCAAGATGGGTTTCACATTCACATTCACCATGTATCAAATTAACAAATCATTTTCAAGGTTACAAAAGGGGATCATTAATTCATAATGATTAAATTATATTCTAAAAACATCCACATTCTACACTTTCATGTTCTAAAGATTTTAAAATTTCAATTAAAAAATAATAGAATTAGACATTTTAAAACCACTAGAAACATTGATTAAATCTCAAAAATCCATTTAAGAAATGAAATCACTATTTAACTTTATATTCACACCAAATACCTTAAAAATTTCCTAAATTAAAAAATCATGGAATTTTTTATCTTTAAAATCACACAAGAATCCTTATTCATTAAAATAAACATTAACAATTAATATAAACGTCAAATGTTTTGGGAAACACCCACCACACACACAAAACCAATTTAAGAACTAATTATAATAATTTAAAATATTGAGCACTCTAAAACCAGATTGGGATCATATTTTAATAAAAAAAATACAAATGGGAATACTTAAATAAAACATCAAAAAAAGGAAAATCCAACATCAAGCATCCCCATCACATTGTATGGAATGCATTTTATATTTAATATTAAAAACAATTTTTAAATCCCTATATAAATTAGGGAATTAAATTTAATGGAATATGCATAGTGGACATACCTAAGGGTGGAACCAAACCGAACTTTAAAGTCTTGGAACTTTATACCTAGAAGGTGATACTCCCCCACTAATCATATGAACTTTCATATATATATAAGGACACCAACCCCTATGAAAACACCCACTTGTCCATAAACATGTACAAGGGGATCATAAAATATATTATTATATGAATCTACTAGTATCCACTCACTTGTGCAAGTATATTTCATTTATATACATAGTCACATGTTTCCTCATACATAAATTTCACTACAATGGGTGATTTTACATGTAACATGGGAACCAACACACACACACACACACATATATATATATATACACTTTCCTATAAATATGTAGTCGATTCTTCATTGACTCGGAGACTTGAAACCACCAAGTTGTGACCACACACTACACATTAATTACAAAGAACCTTAAAACACCTAAATAACTCCATTTACAAATTTGAAACCATCCAGTGGCATAAAATACATACCTCGGATGGTGGAGTTGAACCAAAGAAACACGACATAATCAAATGCATCTTTAATTAAATAACAAAGACTGATAAATTAAAAAACCCCAAATATAAACTATGTGAAAAATAATAATGCAGGAAACCTTTACCAAAATCATTGGTTGGTGGACCAAATAGAAGTGAACCGCTTCGCCTTTGGTGGCGGTAGTCGGGACACACCTGAATTAGACCCGAGAGATCATTCTCATGCCCTATTGATGGAAGAAACACAAAAATGAATCAACGCTGAACCTAGGGTTTTTAGATGAATGGATATGGGAACAAAGGGAGAGAAAATTCCAAAGCGATAGATAAATGGATGGAAGACAACCATACCTCAATGAAGAAAAGGGAACCCCTGAAAAAATCAAAATAAAACAACCGTCAGAGGATGGGTAATGAGAGGGAGGTGCACGTGCTATAGGGGCTTTTTCATGGGGTCGCGTCTCACTGTAGGGAGGTGTACGCTACAGGGGGTTCAAGACCTGGGTGGTGTGTTTAAAGAAGAGGGATCGACCATGGTGTCTTGTTGCAGCGGTGTTGCGCACTATAGGAGGGAACCTGGTGTGAGGGGGCATGATGCTGAAGACGGATACCAATTTTGGTCTAACAAAAGAACTAATAAAACAAAAAACTAATAGTAATAATAATAAAGACAATATCAAAAACAGAAACAACAAAAATAATAATCATAATCATAACAACATAATAATAATAATAATAAACCTACAATTAATAATATACATCATATTATAATTATTATTATAATTGTTAATTTTTTTATTTCATTTTTCATATTTTATTTTATATTTCATTCAATATTTATTTTATTTTAAAACACAGAGAGACTACATGTTTACCTAGGTGAAGCCGTAGGTTTCCCAAACTGTGCTCTGCATCTGCTCTAGATGATGCCAAGTCCAAAACACCCATGTCTAAAAAAATTAAAAAAAATTAAACTAGGACTCAAACCTCTCAAACATAGAGTAAAATAAGGCCAATTATGAATAAAATAATTAAATTAAAATATCAGTGTCAGTTCGGGGTGTGATATATTTCCTTCTATTTTCCAAAGGGTTTTATTTTCTTTTAAAATCAATAGGCCATAAAATAATTTCTCAGATTTACAAGTGTATACAATATTTTCATAACATATTTATGCCTATTCATATTTTCAATTCCAAAATCTAGTTGACAACTATCATATTAAATAATAATATTTTAACTGTACAACACATTTCCCTTAAAATCAGTGCAATATTTAAATCTAGCTAAACTCTGAATTGTGTGTAGCACATGAAAAAATTAGGGTTCCTTGTAACACAATAAAAAAACAATTTCTTGTAATATAAAATAAATAAAAAGATTAAATTTATTAGAAAAACCAAATTACCTAAAATCATAGGGATTTACAATATGATCTTATGATATCATCCACATTATTTCAATATATGCCCATTAATGATGATGTTTTAATGATGATTCCATGAATACCAATAGTTTTTAAATGTTTTAATTATTTTATGATGAGATATTTATGAAACCCATTTCTTTTCAGGGGGTATGGTATAATGAATATTTTTATGGTATTTTGGAACATTAATGTATAGTTTTCATTTTGTGACAAGTGAACCCAAAATTATATACCCTTCCATCGAATTGGGTACTAATTTAGATTTCATGAGATAATATGTAACAAAAAAGGTAGTGAACACAGTTTAGTTAGGGACTCTATTCCAAATGATAATCATAGTTGTGAGTATTGACTAAATAAATGAAAGAATGGGGATTGATCTCATTCCATTATGGGACTATCTCCACTAAGATAGACTTGGAATTTATCATTTTATTAAGAAATTATTATAAATTCTTATGTGTATAGATTACACTTTTGTAATATTTTTATGATATATTCTAAGGGGTTATGATTAATTATTTCCGAGTCACAAAACTTATGACTTAGGTATTTTGTGATGAAAACCCTTATTTAATGATTCATGATTAATGATCTTTGATTGATTCGTTATGAATTATAAATTTAGTTTCATGTTATAATACCCTTATTGTTATATTATACTCCCTTATGATCATTGATTGATATCTCAATTGTTTACCGTTACAAACAATCTTAGATCACCCTTTTAAATGTTCCCATTTCCCCATGTTATAAAGAAAGGTTGTAAATATAGCAATCTTAATCGGGGTACTATGTGTGAAGAACACTTTTTAAGTGTTTGAAAACCATTCATGAAATAATTTGATTATTTATATATAATATCTAATGACAATAAACCTTAACATTTATTTGATATATATTATTGCCTGATTCATTCAATATTAATATAAATTTATTTAATATATATATATATATGTAAATCCTATGTCAAAATATTTGGTATAAAAGTATGGTTCAGTTATAATTAGAGATTATTATTAGATAACATTTTGAGAAAATCCATGGGATAAGATTATGTATAGGATTAAATCATGATGTTTTGGAAATATAGTGATTTTTTTGTTTTTAAGCTATGATATCCCTATCTACATAGAAACAAGTCAATGCATGAATTGGTATAGATACAAATTTTGGTAATAAACCTAAAAGGATAGATGGGTATTAAATCTATCTTCACCCAGTTCAGGAAGATGAGGCCTCAATTCACATATATTTTGAAACACCATGGAGTAATTATTTGGTTAATCCAAATTTGCTTTACATAACATTATGAATAATGATATGATAAAATATATGAAAAAATACAATATAATGAAAGTAAAATTTGATGATCCTAATGTGTCATAGGTTGATTAGAATATTCCATAATTTTCGACATAATTAAAATTATTTTTATGACTATTATATAAATGTCCAATCTAATTAATGATGCTTTATTCAGACACAATTAACGGATATAACCAAGTGGAATAATCTGAAAAATTATTATGGTGACTAATGAAAAGACCATCAAAAATTGAAATAAAATAGTTTGATATATGATATTTAAATATTATTTTTATTCTTAATCAAATATATAAAATTATGATTAATAACTAAAAACTAGTTGAAATACAAAAATTAAAGAAATGGTGTTTGAAGAATTTTCTGGTGATAAATTCTATGGAGGAAAAAAATCAATTTTCTATGTGTCATAAATATTAGAAGAATAAAAACCCAGGGGTGTCTAAAAGGATATTGTATGATCATTAAGTGTAGAAAAATAAAATCATAATATAGAAAAATGATTATAAAAAATAAAGAGTCTAGTTGATTCACTAATGGAAAATAGTGTTCACCCTAATTGGCTATTAATAGTTCAATGACCTAAATGTCAGAAATTTAAGTGATATCCAATTAAATTGCATAATAAATAGGCTATCAAGGAATATAGTAATCATAAAATCCCAATACCAATGAAACTAGTTAAATCTTGTGCAGTCACAACTACTAAGGTGGGTCCTGAAAATTATTTGGATTATGAGGCACTGAACATCAATTCATAAACTGTGAGTGTTACATTCGGTTCTTTTTCAACCCACTAATTATCAACCATAATGTTTTATAAGATCCTAAAATCACTACATTGATGCCAATATTTTGAGTAATAAATGAAAATATCATTATAGTATGATAATTTAATCTTAATATTATAACACCTATTAAAAATAATTTTGTGGGAATGTGGACCCTGAAAATCTCATTTTCCCCCTATTATCAATTTTTTGATATTCCAAATGGGTTTTCTATCTTTATGTTTGGAATATATATATTTTGAGGAAGGGAAGTCACATTTTATATTCCGGTTCAACATATTAGCATCTATAAGTGCAATCATGAACATAAACATGTAATGGAAATTTGATCCATTATATAGGCCATAGTACCTATTCATGGGGGTATTTATCTCAAATACTTAGTGAGAGAATATGTATTTATGGAATATAATAATTATCTTTATGGTAAAATGTGTGATATATATTGTATATAAAAATTTAAATTATATATTTACTAAAATATATTTGAATACATCCCAAAGATGATGGTTTGCATCTTTAAAGATTTGTAATATTCAATTAATTACAACCCCGAGAAGGTGAACCAAGTGACTAAATCAAGGAGTAGAAAGAACCATGTAAACTTTTCCTTGATGTGGATTGAAATTTATATAATACTAATCTATTAATATATAATTTACCTTGAAATCATATTAAAAGGGAAAATAAAATATCATTCGTAGGCAAATTTTCAACCTGTCATTCCTTAGAAGATTAAACCGATTTAGAAGTAAGATGTTGAGCTATAAAAGTATGTAATTTTTTTTCAAAATTGAAACCATGAACATTATGTAATGACTAGATTCATGAAATATTTTTTTGTCCCACAAATAACAGAATTAATAGTGGTTATTTTGGATGAAACTCAAATTTCAAATTTCTCAATTCATCTTAAAAGCATGAATGTATAAAGAGATCATAACATGATTATTCATAAAAAATTGAAATAGTTATTGCAGAGTATGTATCTCGATTCCTAGTACATCAATAAGTCATGGAATTTCATAAAAATTCTAAGTGGTTGTTATATCCATTACCTATACTGGAATAAAAATGGGAAAATATCACTATGGATTTCATTACTGGACCCCAAAAAACATGAAATAGTTATAATTCCATTTGGGTTTTAGTAAATCACATTGTCAATTCATCTCATTTTATTACTATCAATAAAAATTTCTCTCTTGATATTATCTCTATAATATATATTATGGATGTGGTAATGTTTCATGGACTGGCATATTCTATTATTGTGATAGATATCTATGGATTACCTCAATGTCATATAGATGTCTTCAATGGGGATTTAAAATGATATTGAGATTTAGTATAACATATCATCCTCAAACAAATGGCTTGTATGAGATGACTATGAAAACCATAAAACGATATTTCAAGAGAATAATCTATGGATTTTAAAGGTGGTCCAGATCAAAACATCCATATATTCATATTTTCTAATAATAATAGCTTTTACACAAGCACATAGATGGATCCTTAAGAATCCCACTATGAAAGGATATACAGAACTCTAACATGAATTGACGATGTTTGATAAAGGAAACTATTAGGACATGAATTACCTTAGGAAATAACATATATGTTTAGAGCCACTCATCAGGACATCAGGGAACCATATAGTCAATAAAAGTATTCTTATAAAAAATAATTTTTTATATATAGAGTTTAATATTGGTGTCAATATTTTTCAATGAATATCTCCCTGGAATATAGTTATAATATTTGCAAATAAGGTAAATATAATACCTTGAAATGTTATCCCCCTTTGAAATTCTTGATTATATCAAGATGAATTCTTATCACATACATCTTCCACAAAATCTATCTTACGTTTGGGATGTGTTCCATGTATCAATTTTGAGTAAGTAAATGCATGATCCATCACATGTACTAGACGTAAATTTTATACTCTTAATACTAATCTATCATATGAGGAACAATCAGAAGAGATTATTGATCAAAGTGATAATGTCCTATGAATAATTACCATTTACTTGGTCAATGTTTTATAATGAAACAATTAAATTGAGGATGAAAAGTGGGATCCTAAGGATTTGATGAGGAAAATGAATCCTCAATTAGTTTTATTACAGTAATGTAATTTCATTGGGGAGATTCCTATAATGGGGGTAGAATTTATCATGCTGAATTTTTTTAATGTATAATTATCTTCATTAAACATAATGACTTCCATAGATTTATTTGCAAAGAACACTGATATAAGATGAACCAAATTAATATATTGAAATGTATGTGTAATTTATTTCATTAATAAAATGAATAATCAATTACATATTGAATATAAACAACTTAAAATTGAAGCTAAAATATATAAAATGTAAATGAGGTGTTTTTCAATCAACTGCTTTTATGATTAGATATTGTTTTTTGTAAATATATTAACATAATATTTATTGATATATTAATAAAATAAAATTATTATATTATATCTAGTAAAATTAATTAACAATAATTTAATTTTTTATTAATCTAGGAATGATAATAATGTCATTTTACGCTTAAAATTAATTTTACTCAAACAAATTTTTTTAATTATATGGGCATCTATTATGATGAATTTGTGCTTATTTTAGATGTCTTATTTCTAAAAATATAAATAGTTTTTTCAAGAATCATTGGAAACTTATCTGATCGTAATTCACATAGATTTTTTTGAACATATTGATTTATTAGTGAAGACTAAATAATATTTATTTTTACAAAATATCCATTTATTTTAATTATACAAAGTAATTTAAATGTAAAATTATATTTTTATATGGATTTAATCTAAAATAAAATTTATTTATATATATATAATCTAATTAATACAATTTGAATACACATTATATTTTTTTCGTATAATTTCATTTTTATGTTTTAAATATATTTTTTATAATTATAGTTTTTCATTGCATAGTTAAAACATATATTAAAATTAATATCTACCACTTATACAAGTTTAATATTGACTAATTTATTCCATATTTTTAATTAGGTGGTTTCTATTTGGAAATTCGATTAAAATAAATTTTGGACATTATGGATATGAACCCTGGAAAATTTATTTTCAATATATTAAAAGGTAAAAAAGGTTATATTCGATTAATAAATTGTGATAAAGTCAAAAAATATCATGTTATTTTTTGTTTAATGAGGATATTTAGAATTATTATATACTTATCTTATAATTTTAGTTTTCTAAGTTCCTCTTGATTAGGAGAGAAAACTTATATATTTAAAATTTATCATTTATTACAAATGTGCCATTACACTTACATAAAAAAGGGAACCAACTAGTCTAAGTAATACATTTCATTTAAGCCCTATATAATGAAAAATATATACCCATATACTATACCAAACTTCTTAAAATAGAATTAGTGGTCCTGATATCACCATAATACTCTCCTAGAAGGATTAAGGCATAAGCAAAATGAGGTTTTTCAAAGACGAGGTGTAACATTTAACTGAGTTCATTTTTTCCATTTATTTTTCATCCACATTTAAAATTACCATTAAAATAATGGTATAAAAAATTTCATAAAATATAATTAAATGTGTATATTTTTATGGTACACCCCCTTTCACCTAGTTTTTATATCCTATAGGAATGAAAAACATCAATCGTGCGTAAGTGTTCCATACCTACCCCACAAAATAATGTGTTTCATTTTTCATCAATGGATCTCATGCATGGTATGTATATAAATTTAATAGATTTTTATTTTTTATAACATTTTCATTTTTATTTTAAGATAATATATTATCTGCATTCATATCGTCTCATCCATTTGAAAATGATAATGTTGCGGGTGTGAATCTATGGATGTCCACCTCCACAAACCGATCTGATTTATTTTTCAATTAATATAAAAATGGATTTTAATTATGTTATATTAAAGGAATATATATTATATTTAAAATATAATTATTATTATTTTATGATGATTTATTATTTACCTTTATTTTTATTCATCATTTGAAAAATGGAAACATTACTCCTGTGAATGTATGGACTACCATATCCAAAGATTGATGTAATTAAATTTTCATCAACACTATATATATGGTTATAATAGGGAATATAAAGAATGTTTTTAATATTTAATACCAGATTTAAATTATAGATATTATAAAAATCTAACTAGGTTGAATTAGTATAACTATCAAACCAAAACATGAATGGAAAAAGAACTGATGACCATCTGAATAAATATTTTAATGAAGATTTGTCAATGGATGGGTAATTGGATATTAGAATTTGACCATATATAGAAATATTAATTGTAATATTATTCTTTATAGATTTATAATAGTTATAAATTTATTATATAGGAGGCTAAGAGCACATGAAAAGAAAGTAATGAATTGAGGTATGGGTTCTTCTTCTCAATATTGATTCATTGAGACATTCTACATGTCATATACATATTTTTGTATGTATTGTGTATATATTATTAATTTTTATGTTATATCATTAGTCGATTTATATTCAGGTCATTTTATTTTTCATTTGAAATTATCTAATTTAAGGGTTGTGGGAATCAATAGTTTCCATTACAAAAAGGGCTAATGTCATAATATGAATTTTATATGGATTTTTTATGTTTCAATCTCAATAATGAGAAATTTTATATTCTTTTATTCTAAAATACTAAATTTTTGTATTCCCTTGGGTTGTTATTGTATGTTAAATATTTTCTTTACATATTCTTCTCTTTGGTACTTAAAATAGTTATGAAAATTTATATAAGAAAATTCATCTTTATTTATCCTTTTTGGGACACGAATATTTCCCCTCATTTTCTATGATCTTAAAAAATAATTAGTTTTTTTAATCATTATATAAATGTTTAAAAAATTCTACATTTACCAACATTCAATTTCATGAAAAATAAATAAAATTTATCCCTATTAATTTTGTATGAAGAAGTATTTCCTTTTAAAAAAAGTGTAAAAATAACAATCCCATTAAATTTATATGACATGAAAAGATATTCCTCATGCATTTTCATTCCATAATAATAAATATTACTTTACTATATTATAATATTTTTAAAAGAAAATACTATTCCAATTTCTATGGGATTTTTAGTTTTTTTAGTGATCCCAAAAGAAAAGGGATGTTTTATCTAGATTTTCAAATTTTATTTTAAATGACACTATAAATGATATTTCAAATCAATGTAAAAATAATTTATTGAATTTTATATTTTTATACAGATATGATCTTTTGATAACATAAAAATTATATCCCTGTATGGTAAAAGATAATGATTTTTTAATAATGATTCTATTAAACCGATTACTTTCTTATGGATTAATTACGCTATGATGAAATATTTATGAAACCTATTTTTTACATGGGTTATTCTATGATGAATATTTTTATGATTTTTTAAAAAATATATTTATTTTTCTAATTGCATGATAGGTGGTCCCAATATTTTATATAACTCTAAGGAATTGGGTATAAATTTATATCACATGAGTTAATATGGATTAGGAGGGGGAGTGAACCCAGTTTAGTAAGGGACTCTGTCCACTATGATAATATTGAATTTGAACCTTAATTAAGTAAATGATTTAATATATGGTAAAAAATAAACTATGGAACTCTATGATCTATGATATTATTTTTAGTGAGATAATACAAAGGAAAGTGTGGATTTTAGATTGAACTAAATCCACTATGGAAATCTATACGGTATTATAGTCATGGATGTAATCCCCGGCTAAGGACATTATATTATATTCTTCTATGTATCCCAAAAACATATTTTATATGATTATGATATATTATAATGGATCATGATAATTATGGATGGCTTCCCATTTTAATGTCTTATTTATTTTTTTATATAATAGACTTATTCTTTAAATAATGATTAATCATATTTAGATAATTTGGTTTGACATTAAAATTTTATTATCATGTTATTATACACTTATTCTTATCTTTTTCTCACATATGATCATTAATTAGAATTTCCTTTTTTTATCCCTTTCCTAGCTTCTGAGATCAACCTTTCTTCTCTTTCCATTTGAATATGTTAAGAACAATGGTTATAAATAGAGTATTTTTAATAAGGGTATTATGTGATACTAAAATTTTCAGCGATGCTGATGATATTTCATGATTTAAGTTTTTTATGTATATATTCTGCAATAATAGTAAAAAAATTATATATTTTGTGTATATATTATTTTCTAATGTGTAAAATATTCCTATAAAATGATATAATAATTATTTATATAAATATTAGGTTTGTTTGAATAATTTATAAAAATATAATGAAAAAGAAGTTAGAAACTCATTTTATGGTATATATAAGATGTAAAAAATATGATGATTTGAAAAAATTATAGAACATAGTATATAATAATATAATAGATAAAAATAATAAAATATGATATTTTTAAAATAAAATAAATATAAAACATAAAATAAATTTATTTAATGGTCAAAATAAAAAAGTAAGAGTGTATCGAGAGACACCAACAATGTATCAAATAAGGTTCTTAATATCACATTGTGTGTTATGTCAACTCACAAACCATATAATATGTGAAAACCAAGGAACACACTATGTTTCTATATAAGAACGTTATATTATCAAAGACCACAAGACTCATCTAGTTAGAGGTTTTATTTTGAGTAGTCACATGGGAGGTAACACTCTGTGTACTAACCTAAACAAATAATGTAACTTGAGATGCTAGGGAACCATGTATCACAGAAACACATCATGAACCCTACTAGTTCAATATTCCATGTACATCATACACCATAATGGTGCAGTCCATTTGTTCATTAGAGTTATTTTCTTAGGCGACTGGTAATTTCTGTGATTTTACTATATTGATAAATATGGAATTCATGTATAATATTTATAGAATTATCTAGGACAAAACCCTACAGGAATCTAGTTTGTTTCAATGTGTGTGTTTCCCATATCATCACGTGGATGTTCAATATTCCATTTCATACATAGGAGGCATGATCCTTTATTATCAGATAAGGTTAATCCCACACCTCTTCTATGATATCTGGTGGGGAGGGGTTCCGCCACACCATCATAGGAATGATTAGTTTTATTTCCATTCATTGTTTTTCTGGATACACTGTCTATGGAGTCGATTGTATCCATAACATCACTGGAAGGTTCGATATTATCACTTCAAACATGGGGTGTGAGATCCTTTATCGCCAGATTTTCTTACCCTCATAACTAATAATTACCATTATGTGAGGTGAGATCCCTTCACTACCAATTGGATGATGGGATGTGGGTTTTTTTACAGCCTTGTAGATATAATAGTAAGAGATGGAATCAAGTCAGTTGACATCTATAAAGGGATAAGGTGTATGTTCCCCTTTGGATTGATATAACAATAAATCTATAATAGTTAGATGATAGATGCTATAATCTGTTAAATAGAACACATACATTAATGAGGTGCATGTTCTTCATTATAGTTTCCCATGTGGATGGGGAAGTTCAAGTGTTTGAGCATATCAGATTCTTCTAGACACATGAATCCAAAGACACTCCCATAGGTTTGTTATAGATGTATCATATTATTAGGCTATTGAGTTCATGTTATAAAGGATTTTTGTTACTCTGGTTATCCCAAAATTCTTATTAGATTCAAACATTGAGTAATGAAGGTGAGATGATCGAGACTTCCCTATATGCATGGAAAATCTAATTGTAGAGAATGTCTTGTTTCTTTTTTATTCCTCCAAGTTACTCAATCATTCCATGTGTTTTCTGTTTCCTTTAAAATTCAGCCTTCCATTTTAGTTTCAATCAATAATATTGTATATGTTTATGCACATCCCTGAAAAGATGTTGTTCCCATACATGTTGTGTTTTTAAAAAATGTATTCTTAAAATTGTTTCATTGTGGATGAAAATATTACATTGCTTTCTTAGAATTGACACTTAGAGAATATTGGTGATGAATTATGGAGATATATAGATCATGATAGTGATAGATTCCATCCTGGATCATACCAATGGATAGTGTCTATCAAAATCTTAGTTTTTTTTCTAATTTAAAGATACATTGATATTTTCCAATAAATAATTGTTCCTATAGTTTCAGTCACAAACATGTGGAATACATTGTTTAATTATATATATAATGTTTATGATTTAAATTATTTTATGCAACAATGATATCAGTTTTTTGTAAGATAATATTAGCTAAGGTATCCAGTATTGGTTTATATACCAACTCTATGATAGTAACAGACCATTATCCTAGTGGCAGTGGGCTTAGGGTGGAACCCTTAGCATCATTCAAGCCATGCTGAGTCCCCAATAGGTTGGGCTATGTTAGTGATCACAATGAGTTATGTTACATTCTTTATTGAACTTCACCACTATATGAGTATGTAGGGATATCAATAATATTAGTCTAACGTATGGGATTCATATTTTATTTATAATTTTATACATACTGTTTTCAAAGGGTAATGGTATTAAATTGAAGATTTGGGATTTTCATGTTCCCAAATAGGTCTAACATGGGTAATGAATTCTATATCTGGATTTTATTTTATTTCATTTAACTTTAACCATATTTCAAATTAGGTACATGATTATTTTAATGATATTGATGCCTAAAAATAAATATTAATGGATTAAATAGGGTGTTAATTCCAAAATACCCATTTTCAGGGCCTTTTAGTTAGTTTTAATCCTAAAAAACTCATTCTATATGGGAACTCTGTATCCAAAAATGTAGTTTGTTTTTTAGGAATTTATATGAAATATCATTGGTCCAGAAATGGTGTTATAGATAATTATTTCATGTTGTTTAAGGTTTTCCTTCTAAAATAATTATATGGGATAATTTTGGAGTAAATTAGATTTGTTTTTGAAACATAGAGTTGTGTGAATTCATAACAGTAGCTTTCGCACAACTCCTCTTTCTTTTCACATGCATGATGTTGTTTTGACCCAAATTTATAGATCTACAGAAATCTAGAATTCAATGATCATGAAAACCAATATGAAATTTATCTGTTGTCCTATAAATACACCATCAATTAACCGTTTTGTGATCTGATCATTTGTGTTCGATACTGATGTTCTAAACACTCATAATTTATGTTTTTATGAATTTTACAACTCCAAATATAATCAAGGATCCTCATATGTTAATTTTTTTCTTAATTACTTTTCAAAATTACTTTAAGTTAATGACTTTTTATTGATATGGTTTTTACACAATTTTATTCGATGAATAACAAAATTTAATGTAGAAGACTATGTATCATTCAACCTCATGCATCATGCATCAACAAACATATGAAAAATCCTTTATTTGGTCATAAATAGATTCCATGTGTGCTACAGGAATAGGTCTCATGAAACTCTAAACATCACGTATTACCCAACTTGAAAAAACCTAGAATCACATACCCCAACTTGATGCCTCCTTTAACCAAACATATTCACCAAAAATATTCATGTGAAATTAGAGTGAACATTGGATTTTTAGTTATCATATATGGTTTTCATCATGAATATTTCATATTCATGACTAATATTATATATCATTATCCCTAGACCACTTTCACCACGAATATGTTGGAAATTATGCATGAATATGTATCTGAACCTCGTGTCATGAAGTACATGTTTATGTGTAAGACACACTCATGATCTCATTGTCATTTGAAAATATCCAACACATGACAACAATTATAGGTCTTAAATTTTTTTCACTGATTGAACTAACCATGATCTACTAAATGATCCATTTTCCCCATTGGTAATCTTAAATTATAATCCTCAAACAATTAATTATTTTTAATCCCTTCATGAAACAAGATCTATTACTACACAATGTTAACCTGTATGGTATTTTCCTTCCACATAGGCATAAAATGTTTCACCTCAAACTTCATGGGTTTTGTTTCATGTTTTCAATAGGACATGAAGGATTCTACATTGTGGTTCAATCCCTATATCATTATCACTAAATCCCACCCTTGGGAGGTCATATCTCTAAAATTTATCATCTTTTTATAGAATACCAAACCTACCAATGGTCTCCATAATACATTAATCTATAGGGTCATATATATAGGATATTAACTTGTGACAAACCCTTATATGATCAACATATGTGTAAATGACCCCCCATTACTTGAAACCATAACCCTCCACTATTTTATTAGAATATATAGATTCCTATCTTTTGTGATGAGAACAAGATGTCCTATGAGATGTTCATATGACAACTTCCCACCTAATGCATTATAAATCCATCCCTTGGTGATGATCCTAGAAAACGATATGTGCTATTACCATGACTCCTTATGTGAAATGTTTGGGATCTATCTATTATACCCTTGGGTGAGAAGCCCAATATTTATCCCTATCATTTATAATGATCATAGGATTACATAAGTGAGGAGTAATACATGCCTCTGGTTATTATAAAGGGAATCTGTAGTATGATATCCAATTTTCCCTATTAAATGATTACAAAACCATCATGGGATAATAATAAGATGCACTTGGTGATAATCCTAGTTTTATGAATGTTACTAGTAGAATATTCCTTGTGTGATGAGAATATAATTAGTTGGGTTTTATAATGAATGTTTTAAATTAGGATTCTATCTTGGCATATACAGAGGAATATATTTATACATTCCCAATGTACTCAACAACATTTAATTATGGATAAAGACTCATCCTATTAAAAATATGGTGTAAAACCTACCATCTAAACCCCTTAAGTAATTAACTAGTTTCCACGTGCATATTGTATCATAAATGGGATTCACAAGTATGTCATAAATATTTGAGGGATACCCATAGTAATACATAATATTTTTTGTTGAATCCATGGTTGAAAGGGATGAAATTCCATCATCCCAATATGATTAAGTATTTAATAACATTATCCTGGATGATAAACTGCAACTTCAATTTAGAAAACGGAAATGTGGGACAATGATTTTAGGATAATTTTAGTTTTAGTATAATTTGAATGGGAATTATTAGATTGATGAATTAGAAAATAGAATACAAAACCTGATGTGAGTCCCTTATCCTTTCACAGTTAGAGGATGTGTCATGCTATACTTCACCATAATCAGACATCACCATTATTTGGAATGTTGGGAATCACCATCACAAAGCATGTACTAATGGATGGATTCAAATATATCTTCAAAAAATCCATCCATTGATCATGCTTAGTCAACATTCCTAACAAGCAGCATTAGGCATGGGGAAAGAAAACCATTCAATTTGTGATCTATCATACCAACATATAAGAGGTGGTAACCACCTCTCTAACAGATCATATGAACTCTTGCACAATTTACCACTTTTGGAATAAAAAATTGAGTATCCTCGATTCCATTGAACATAATTATGAGTAAAGAGTCATTCCAAATCATGAAATATCTTGGGATTTCATATAACTATGATGCCATGATGGGGCCACTAGTAGATGTCACATAGAGAATTCTCTCCCCCATTTCCACTATCAACTTTTAATATAGTATTTATACAGAATTAATAGAAAACACCTTCCTAATCATATTTTAATTAGGTTATTTATATGATATACAATCTATATCTACTAATTCGGATCAGAAAGAAGAAATAACACTGGAAGATGTTTTTGACAACATACGGAATCCCAATCAATATCTAAATTTGTTAATATTATCACATCTTAAACTATAATGGTTGAAAATATACCCTTATAAATCTTGGGGATGGTATTAATAAAATTCCATGAGGTGATTCTTCATACTATTTAGTGGCTCCTATAATTATTGACACATCATATATTATCCTCATTATTTGATGAACTGAAATATTTACTAGAATAGTATCAAGACCCCCATCCACTCTCTATGAACACTAGGGTGACTATTAAAACTGTTATACGTATAAAATTAACTATGAAGGCCACCCATGATACAGAACCATACAATAAGGTCTTCCATGAAGTAAGAAAACTACCACAGTGGTCCTCCCCAGGAAAATTAAGCACACTTAATTGAAGACAATTTGCGTGGATGAGGGACTACTAACCAATGTTGAATCCCTCCAAGTGACACTGAAAAAATTACTATAGTAATGATTCATATTACTCCATAATGTAAATTCTTGGGAAAATCATGCACTGAAACTAAATGTAGGGTAGGGGAACTAGATCTAGCTCCCTATTTAAATTTCATTATATGAGGCCTCTGAGGATTCTGGAGAAATGGTTATAACTACACTACCATAGGTGTGGAAAATAATCAATTGGTTACAGATGACCTATCATGAGAAATATATGAGAATCAGTTTGATAACACTTTACATGTAATTAAATATAGATAATGTTGGTAGATTATTCTATGGAATTTCCCTTCATTCAAACTTATTATTTAATGTATCCCTTATCTCATCTTATATTATGGAAGTATGGGGGATTTTTTATCTGGATTAACAAAATGGGGTGATGAAAATATATTTTTGTGCATTATTTATCATATTATCTCCCTCATGAATAAGATTTAGAACCCCCTCCTATATCATAATATTTCAAAATCCTATTCTATGTTGTAAAACATCATCTTATCTAGTGGTAGAGTATATAATCAATAGAAATCCCACTCAAGATTCAATGGTATAAGAGGTCATCATCACCACCTTTATTTACATCCTACATACTGATAATATTAGAGAAGTATTTTTTTCTGAACGTTACATTGTGTGTTGGGAAAAAATCCCTCAAGTTAACATTGAATCATTTTTGAGGTGTTTGGGTTTGTTGACCAAGTGGGTTTGTTTGTTATCAAAGTGGGTTTACATGGTGATTTTTCAAGCTCCAAATATATTGTTAAATAAATATGTTTACAAAGAACCTTGAAAATGTAACGGACGATCTAGAGGTGGTACAAAATGAACAGATACAACGTGGTGCTATTTTTCAGTGTTTTCCAAATGTTTGGGCCTCAAAATCGGAAAATGAAGAAATGTGTTTTCTGGAAAAAGATGTTGCGTACAAGAATTAGGGTTGTTTGGAAACATTTATGAAAGTAATGTTTTAGGAGAATAATGTCGAAGAATTTAAAATGCATGAAGTGTGCGAAATATCTGGAAATGTGCGCGAAAGATGAGGTTATGAAAAAGAAACTTGCGCACCCCATACGATGTCAAATGGGGTTTTGCGCACTAAAATAGGATCTTGTAAGACATGTTGAATCTTCCACGTAGGGGTTGAAGAAGCCTGTAAATTATTGGTTACCCCGCTCATTTGATATAGCTCAACACATGGAGAGAATTTGAGCATTAAATCGTGTATGAATTTCAAGCCAAGCGATTTTCACAGAAGATTTTGAGTTGTGAGCATGATAATAAAGTTTCATGTATGACTTTAGATGTGCATAATATTGAAATTTTTCATAAGGGATGTTTCATGAAAAAATTAGAATCATTCATGCAAGGAATTCATGTTGTGTGAAAGGTGCAGCAAGGGTTGCAATAAAGATTTGGAGTTTCCATATAATACTATGGTAAACTTGTATTCATTAGTGGATGAATGTGGGGAATCAATAGAGAATTTACCTATAGTGTAGGATGCATATATTTGTGAAATTGAAGGGAACTACACATCTATAACCTATGAGGTGATATTTTGGAGAAGTTGTGAGAACACATCAGTTGAGATATTAGTGAGCTTTCTAATTGTGATTGGTTGTAAAATAGAAGGGCTGATTAGTCCACTTCAAACTTTGTAAACAAAAGTTCTCTTTTAGTGAATTTAGAACATCGAAACATCACTAGTGTATGATCCTTGGATGTAGCCCAGTGAGGGAGAACACAGTAAACTTACTATTTCATATGCTTGCTTTAATATTTGTTCATACTCTACAATGGGAAGGAGAGAGAATGGTGTTTTTTTCTTACAAAGAAACAAGATCAGTATGGGAAATAGTTTTAACCTGTCATACCCTGATTCACCACCCCTCAGTGTATCAAACCTAGTGGGCCTAACAATGAGGGATATTAAAACATGATATAGTCCTTTTTTATAGAACATATTTTGGTTGAGTTATATCCTTATGTAACCTGTCATTTAAATATCCTAATATTACTCACTAACAAGAACACATCTTATATCTAGAAATACAATTGATTGAAGTGAATTAGTATTCAAGGTCATTTGTTGGCCTTCCTTTTAATATCAATGTATGTTTAGACCCTTGAGTATGATTATTGAAGGCTAGAACTCTCTACATTTCTAGTGAATCAGTATCTTAACTCGAGGGAATATCTCTAGATCATCTGTCGAGTCTACACTAGAAATCTATTTATTTAGTTAAATATTATGGTTGAGGAATATCAATTTGTTCAAATTTGAGGATGTGAATAGTATTATTCAATACAGTTCGGTCCTATATTGTAGTAATTACAGTTTTCTCTGGATTTTCTATTTTATGATTTTATCAACTCTCTAATGTTGACTACCACTATAGTGATCATCATAACTATGAATTACTGTTATTATCAGGAGGGTGACTCCAATGATAGTCATTTGAGGAGAATCCACTCATTGAGAATCAATATTTATAATAGAACACTAGAATAGATGTCGAAACCCATCAGAAGATATAGTGCCTGGGTCATTGAATCCTGAAAGAGATATAGTTTCCAGCCACTATCCACTAGAACCTTGAAGAAGGATGAATAGTGGAAAAATATTCTAGTTCTCTGGAAACAACTTATGAAAATGAGTAAGATGTTATGATATCTTATTTTCTCCATGTTCTTAATTGTTATAAGAATATCAATGATGATATCCTTCTAGGATACCACCCTAGAAGTGGTTATAATCATGATGACCATATCAGGTAATCTCATAATCCTTCAAAACTAATATTCCTCAATCTATTAACTGCATCCAATGTGTGTTTCTCTTCCCATACAACCATTCATGAAGAGAATATTTGTACTCACTTGATAAATAGTAAGGTCATCCATAAGGATCCCTCTTTGATCGATCAACACGACATCTGACCACTTGATCTCGACCACATTACTTTATATACAAATTTATAATTTTTTGGGAATACATACACCGAATCCCCCTATGATGATCTAATTAGATCTATCACACAAAACCAAGAAGTTGTAGGGAAACATAAATATTAAATACTAACTAGAAGGAATATGTTTCTATAATGGGTTGACCGTGATCCCCCACCACTAGATTTTTTCAACCTAATATTTTCCTCTTTCAATGATATAATTGACCTGAAGTAGCACCTTTCATGAATTTCATCTCAGCAAGGAAACATACTAGAAAACCTATAGAAAATAGTGGTAGCCAAGATATAATTATTTATCTAGACTCAGGACATCCTTTATTTCATTTATTATAACAATCTAGTACCATGATCAATCACAATTTGGAAGATCTCTTCAATTAATTTCTCTACCAGCATTACATCACATCACATAGTAAAAATGACTCTAACCACTCTATCTATATGAAATGTGGGTAATGAACATTACATCACGTTCACTAATTAGTAGAAGGAGTTGATTCATTACCTTTATGTTTACGTTACCCATTAATAATAGTTCTCAATTTTTATGGGCAATATCCATGATGAGTAATTCCCAACCATCATATTAATATAGCATCTAGGTATATTCTATAAATTCACTTAGAGAGATCAAAACCTCCAAGAGGTTATGCAGCGGACTACAAAATGATCTCTCCCATATTCTCCCACTCAAGAATGCTTTCCTAGGAGAATCAAAATGGATGATGTCATACAAACCATTGACCCTCAACAAATCCCACTCTTTTGGATCTATATATAAATCACCACCAGGCATAAATATTTTGGGTAACATATACATCACATTACACAAATGAAAACATAGATATTTGTGATTGGAAACAATTATTTGACCAATTATCTTATATGTTCAGTGATTATTATTCTCAAAATATGATAATTCAATCCCATGAGATCATTTGTGCCAAGAGGAGTCAAATGTCACCCTCTTTTGTAATGTCTCCCTCCCTAGAAGCCTCACCTACTTCGAATCCCTCAATGACTCAAAGAATTCAATTCGGGAAATGTGAGGATATTTAGGAACCTTTTTTAGTGCCAATGTTTCTGTACAACTTAGTATGGTTTTATACCCCACCATTGGGATGGAATTTTGATAACCCACTAGACTCTAGATGAATTATATAAAAAATAGAGGGTGTATTCCTTAATCATTTCAATTTGATTAGTTGACCATAATAAAGATATGATAAATTAAAAATGTTTGTTATATCATTCAAAGACTCATTAATACTCTCAAAGTAATGATAACCATCCCTATAGAAAGCACAAGGGTCTATATTCTGTCCCTGAAAATTTTTCCTATGATTCTTTGACCTTAATTAATGTATTTAAAAGCATAGAAAATAATACCTTTATAGATGTACCCTCCAGGGTCCCCATGACCCATTAAATTTTTAGAACTCATAGATCCAACAAAACCATCCTATTCTCAACCAAAGTCTTCTAACTAAGGGGAAAACGTGGAAGGTACACGCCAGGTTCCCCTATATCATATAGTTATTCACTCTGTTTTATGTCAAAGAGATACACTAATAGAAAAAAATAATTCTTCTAGATCAAATTATGTTGTTATTAATAACATATATAGTACCATAGTGTAACGATCAATCCATGATTCACTACATATTTTAATGGTTATGTTTGGGACCCTCGTAACGTTTTCAAATATCTAATTCGAAAATGAGGAAATGGTATCCACTATTGTAATATACCATGTAAAGGAAGCTAAGAATAAAGAATGAATGTGTATCATAACCATCTCTAGAGAGGACGAAGATGAAATCATCCAGGGCTATATTCACCATATCTATATCCCATGAAATCTAGAAAACATCGATGTCAATAATTTTTTCAGGGAAAATATCTCTAGGATCAATATCATACTCAATTTGATTTTCTACAAACATTGGTACAAAGAATCAGATCTAGAAATTTCGTAAAAAAATATAATGGAATGACATAAGAGATTATAAGCTGCTCATAAATTACTTACTAAATACCCATTTTGATGATTTGGTATCTAATAATTAATTCATGGTTGTCTTAGAAAAAACTAGATTCAACGCCTTACTTGGGAAGACCTCAGATCAACTTTCATTAATTTATTCCATCATCATATAACTAGAACCTCAAATACTCCCTCAAGGATCATTTATGGGTACTTTATGGTGATTTCACTCCATCAGAATAATTTTAATCTAAATAAATTGATGTTGGGTATCAAAAATGTGATGAAAAGTATCCCCTTGTTAAATGAAAACTGTGTGTCGATTATCCCAATTACTTAATACCTACTTTGAATGACTGATGGGATGAACTGAATAGTTGTTTCATCGTGTCAATCCTCTATATAGAAGTAAGAATCCAAGAATGTGGGGACCATTTAATTTCTAAAATGAAAAGTAGTTAACTAATATCACCTTATTTTTATATAAGGATTATATTCTTGTGAATCTTGAAAATTCCATTCACATCGCTTGTTGGAATGTCGAACCTATAGAGGATAACTGGTTCTTCCACTAGGTAAACTATTTTGTAGGATTTAACCAATGGTTGATGACTAAGAAAATGTTTTAAAATTTGGTAAAAGGATATCACTGGTGATGACAATATGAGACAGGATCTCTAAACTATGTCATTACGGTCTATATTAAACTATAAAAATAATATGTTTTTATGAATATTATTCCATTGTAAAAGAAGAAAATTCCATCTCATTACCTCATGAACATAAGTAGTTATATCCTCATTCAATACTCACACTTTAGATTAATTTTATTAGGATGAATATCCTCTCATCATTGATGAAAGAGTCTTCACCACTATCAATGAGCTAATACAGGTGAACCTGGTCATGTGTGATGATTACGGGCCAACATTGATTAGTCTTTACATGTCTTTAAATGAAAAAAAGTGATACATTTTTTACCTAAAATACAACTATGATATATTTCCGTATAAGTAAAAGGAGATATCGATGATTGGCCATTAGGATATTTTACATCATAGTGTCCTTCCCATTGGACCATATGGATTAAAACATACACTTAAGAAGATTCCTCGATCCCATGGTAACACGGTCAATGATAAAAAATATTTTCATATCAAAACCAATTTAATTAAGAGATCTTACTACCCCATGTGACTATCCAACATTTTACTAGGAAACAAGAAGAATAGATAGATCAGAGCGAGCATCGACTTATAGGTCCTCGACTATCACTTCCTGAAAGAATACATCCCCATAATGGTCAAAAAATTAATTATTGATGATTTTGAAAACTCTAAAATCCTATACATAATGGATAGATATTATGGGTATAACAAAATATGCATGACACTTGAAGATGAAGAATCCATCACCTTTAGATAACTTCAGAGACTATATTTATATTTTTTGATTCTCCAAATATTATATAATGATGGAGAAACCCACTAGAAGTACCCAAATCATATCATCAACACCCTATATGTAATTACAGAAGAATTCCATGTGGAAAATTTGTTGGTCTAATCATAAAAAACACTAAGAACATCTCAAGGACCATGAATTGTTTTTCACATACATCATGCCAAAAACATATGATGAACCCCTTTATGTGTGAATTCAATATAACATATGGTAATTTTATCAACATTATTTTCATTTAAGGATGAATTGAGATTAAATTATAGAATATCAAGGCCATCATAATTATTCCCACACCACACAATCTAACAAATTTTTGATCCCTTCATTGATAGATTCATTTCATTCATTGTTTTTTGACCAATATTTTCAATAAATGTATGACCGTTTATTATATAATGAATCAGTTCAACACAAATTCATATGAGTAAGTATTATAGGACAAATGCATCAACTATATGTAATTTCTGATGCATACCAAAGATTTAATTTTGCATATTTTGGGGAATACGTTTTCCCTCACTATGACTTACCTCAAACCATACAACGAGACCCTCTATTTAAAAGAGAAAAATTAAAGGAAATGAGAATAATATATATTATCTCAGTCACATAATTCTAGGAACTGAGACTAGATAATATTTCATTTAGAAAGACTATCATGCCTCTAACTTCATAGTTTAAATTGTTTATCACTGTTTTCATAATCATGTGCTCTAATTGATCCCCCATTGAGATCTGTTGAAGTACATCCTCATACATTCCATGTTGTGTAGATGAATTGTGTGATGGGTTCCTTTTATTGTTTGACATAAGATTTATTCCCTAGAGTCATATCAATAGAGAAGTGTTGGAATATCTTCAGATCATTCATCCAACACTAAAGAAGTTTCCCCAAGATATTTACTTCCCAAATGAGGCTATTCTTTCCATCTATAAATAAATTCCATCCTTGAAGATGTAATTTGATGTTTCCACATGAATAATAACTAAAATAATGGTGTAAAAACCTAACATTAACGTAATTATTCTTATAGTTTTCTTTATCACACCCTCAAGTGACCTCATTCCACAATCATTTCTCATTTTATAGGGATTCACGAATAGTGAAATTGAATACCCAACCATCATCACTGGTCTTGATTTTCCACTTAATTACATGTTCTAATGATTCATGTGAAAGGATAATCTGACCTAGTAATCATATAAATATATTTTTAACACATATATTTGAAAGAGGATCTCATTTCTTTACATGAGCACACATCATGATTAAAAAAAATTACTTTAAATAAATTTTTTGATAAATTTATTATTTCACACACACAAATAAACTTATAAAAATGTGATACATTTTATTGAGATAATGTTATTAAAATTCATAATAAAATGGTTTATGGGTGATGGGTTCCTTGATAGCGGTCTGTGAGGCAACTCCACGACCGCACCAAACCCTAGCTTATGTCCTAGATTTTTCCTAAGTTTCATCAATGGATAGATTTGATCTGCAGTGGGAATTTGTTCCTCATGCTACTCCTACTCCATTCGATTCTTTATCTTCAAAAATAGATTCTTAAAATCATAAAACACTAAATCAGGAATTTCCTATCTCCTTCCACGATGCACTCCAAGGATCGGATCTGAGCGGCGTGAAGGAAAACAAACCTCCCCTCTTCAAAAAGCTTGATCGTGGTGGATTTATAGTGGATTCAGATCCGGATGAACTATGACAAAGATCACAAGTGTGTAAATACTCAGTTCTTTGCCGAGTTTCTTACAACTTAGGATATCACCCTTGGCCTCTGATGGAACTCAAAACCAGAATATTGCATTGCTGGGAAATGGAAAAGTGTAAGATGGTCACTATTGGCAAAGGTTACTATCACATTCTCTTCAACTCGCAGGAATAACTCAAACAGGTCTAGAGATCTGGTAACATCCAACTAAATCCTGGATTTATTATAATTTTAGACTGAGATGTCTCCTCTAACCCACACACACACAGAAATTATATGGCACAAGTATGTGTGATGCTCCATGGACTGAATTAGTTCTATTGGCATCCAAAAATCTTAAATGATGTGGCTTCTTGTATTGAAATTCCTATCAAGATTGATCATAGAACCTTAAATGGTGACCTAGGACTATTTTCTAGAATCATTGATGAAGTTAAACTTTCCACAGAACTCCCATATATTATTAACTTCAATGCCCCATATTATAGAACTGAAATCAGAGTTGAATATGAAAAAAAACCTCCCTTTTTGAGGTTTGAAAATTAATATGGCATAACCTCTCTAATTGTAGAGTGGTTAGAAAGCAGGTTGAACCTCCAATCACTAATTATTGGAAGGTGGTTAAACATAATAAGAAATTAAAGTCTGCACTTGAAAAACCTAAACCCCTAGGAAAAAGCAAGATTTATGTGTTAAGAAATCTAACACCTTTTCCACCCTTGATGTAAAATCATGGTTGTTAATTGTTGATGAGGAGTAATCCCTTCTCATGGACAAAAAATTAGCCACTGAAATTGAAGATATGGTTGCTGGAATCTTCCATAGTTTTCAACCTCATGTAATTACAGTGGAAAGTCGCAGCCTCTCCATTGCTCTCCCTTTTTCTATTAATGAATCTGTTCTTTGTGAACACACTTGCAATGAGTTTGAGTGCAGGGAAAAGGGGAGAAACAAACCTAATGCTACTTTGGAAGGATCAGGTATCTTTCATGATCCACTGAATAATACTTTGGGCCCCCAGATTGAGTCCCCCTCCCTCAGATTGGAGGATTCTTCTTCTACTGATCATGTTAACTTACAAGGTAACAAGGATGAAATCTCAGAACCAGGTAACTTGATAAACATTCTTCAAAAGGTTGCTGAATATAGTTCTGATCATGCTTCTAGAATTACTATTATTCCTTATTTAGTTGATCTTAGCAAGAAATCACTTAATTGTAATATTTCTACTGATCCTTCTTTATATATTCATCCAGACATCACTGGTTACATTTCTTCTGATAAGACTATGATTAAATATCCTCCAAAAACTGATTCTACTATAGGACAGCTCTCTCATGTTATTAAACCTGATGAAAGTCCCAAAGTCTTCACATCTTCTATACTTGCTACACCCCCTATTCTATTGTGGAACAGGTTTCTACCTCAAAGTAGAATTACTCTGAAAATTCTTCTTGTGCATCTGATACATCTATATCTGATGCCCCCCTCTATTTTGATAAAAAAAAATTCTGTTCATACCTCACCTACATAGTCACCTGTATTGGGTTTATCTATGGATTAGTCACAGGGCATCTTCACCTTGCCCTAAACTCCTAGAAATACTATTGTTTCTATTCAGATTTCAGATAATACAAAGACTAGTACTATTTCTCCTAGCTCTAATGTCAAATCCTGTGAGGATAAATCCAAATCTAATTCTTCTCAAAATATTATGAGATCTCAGAGGAAGAAAGGTTCTAGAAAACCCAAAAAAAGGGGTTTTAACCCCAAACACAAATCAAAATGAATTTTTTCTTTTGGAATTTCCAAGGTATTGAAAATAATGATACCTCCACCATTCTCATGAGGTTTTTGACCACTTATAAACCCCATGTGTTTGCTATTTCTGAGCCTAAAGTCAACATTAATTTGAATCTCATGAGGATTGGCTCCCTCAATTACAGTTTCATAGGTTCCTATAAGAATGGCTGCCAGACTGACTCTATGTGGATTTTTTGTCACAATTCTCTCCAAAACATCATCATTGTTAAAACCTCTCAAAAACAATTTACCTATGACTTCTCCTGGAATGGGAAACATACTTATTGTACGATGACATATGCCAATAATAGCTATCTGGATAAGAAGGTATCTTTGTGAAGACCTATTTGTTATGGACAATTCTATTCATGAACCTTGGATTGTTTTGGGAGACTTATACCATTCTTAATTCTTGTGAAAAAATGGGTCCCTCGCATCTCTCTATCTCATCAAGAGAATTTAGATCCTCCATTGAGGATTGAAATATTGTGGAATTTACTCTCACTGGTGCTAAATATACATGGTATAGAAGTAATTACAATAAAAATGTTTCCAGTGAACTTGATAGAGCCTTTGTCCACATGAAAGCTCTTGACATTTCAGACAATGTCTCTAGTATTACTCTTCCTAGGCATAACTCTAATCACCATACCATATGGGTCAGTTTTTTCATTAACAAGAATAAACCTATCCTTCCCATTAGATTCAATAATTCATGGTCTACGAATCCCAACTTTGTCACCATTATTAAGAATATTTGGGATTCTATGAAACATCAACATGACTTATTTGCCTGTATTTTCAAGTTGAAAACCATAAAGCATGCCCTCAAAGGTTGGTGTAAATCTAGAAGTTCACAAATGGACTTGGATATTTAGGCTCTTGAAAAAGAGCTATTCCAAATTCAAACACTCAATACAAGCTTAAATTTTAATTTTGACCATCAAGCTGAGGTTAATCTCTCCTTAAAACATAATTATTTTCTCACTTTCAAAGATAATATGTGTGAAAAAAATGTTTAAAACCAAATGGATTACCGATGGTTATAGAAATACTAAATTTTTTAAATACCTACAAAGAGTAAGGAAATCCACTTGTCCTCTTACTAAACATTGACACAATGATATGATCATTGACACTGAAGAGGCCATCTCAAGCCATGTTGTCTCTTACTTTCATTACATTTTTAATGGTCCTGATATAAATTTAGATCTTAGATCTGATATTATACCTTTCATGGTAGATAGTAAAGATAATGACTCTCTTTTAAGCATTACTTTTGATCATGAAATCAGAGAAACAGTTTTTAGTCTAAAACCAAATTGTCCTCCTGGTCTATATGGTTTCAACAACGGTTTCTTCCACAAGCATTTAGACGTTATACATTTTGATGTTTGCAATCTGGTGAGTTCCTTTTTTTCCAATGTCTTTCCCCCTCATAGAATTAACACTCAATTCCTTACATTAATTCCTAAAGTTGATAATGCTTTATAGATTCATCAATTTCGACCTATTTCCCTGATAAACACTCTTTTTAGGGTTATCTCTAAAATTATTTCTAATAGACTTGTTCCTACATGTAATAAAATTGTTTCATGGTATCAGTTTTGTTTCATTAAATGAAGGTATATTCAAGATTGTATTTTTCTCACTTATTAATTTACCAATATCTTAAACAAGAGTATGAGGGGAGGTAGTGTTTCTATTAAACTTGATATAAGAATATATTTTGATACTATTTATTGTAATTTCATCTTAAAAGTTTTCAAAAACTTGGGTTTCAATGAGACTTTTGTCAGGAGAATTAAAAATTTATTTCAATCTGCCTCTATCTTCATCATGATCAAAGGAACCCCTTGGGGCTATTTCAAATGAACTAAAGGAGTTAGGCAGGGAGACCCTCATTCGACCATTCTCTTTGTCATTACCGAATATTACTTCAGCAGGCTCCTTACTAATCTAGTTGATCAAAATAAACTCAAGCCTATCCAGGCTGCCAAAAACCTTAATGTCCCCACTCACATTACATATGCATATGATATCATCTTGTTTCTTAAAGGGGATCAATGAAATATTCATTTCCTCAAGAAAGATATTGATCATTTTGAGGATATCTCAGGTCAAGCCATTTCTTTGAACAAATATCATATTTTCTTTGGAAAAAACTTCTCCACACAAAGAAAGTATATTATTACCAGTAATCTTGGAATTAAAGAAGGTCTGTTCCTGTTCACTTATCTGGGAGTTCTGATTTTTTAGGGGAGACCTAAATCTAGTTTCTTCTCAAATATTATTGATCAAATTAATAATCAACTCTCTACCTGGACGGGAAATTCCCTTTCCATTCATGGTAGAATTTACCATGTAAAATCGACCATCGTCTCTAAAATGGTCCATTACCTCATGATTTATAAGTGGCCGATAGGTACCTTTATGAAAATTAATACCATTATAAAAAATTCCATTTGGAAGGGATGTATTTTTTAAAATAAACTTGTTACTATTCCTTGGATCACCTTCTATAAACCTCTTGACAAAGAGGGTATTGGTATTAAAATTTTAATATTGTTTAATGATTCCATTCATGATAAACACACTCAGTGTTTAATCAACACTTCCTCTAAGGATACTAATTTTCTAAAACATAGAATCCTTAATAAACTTTTGAAGGGGAATTTAAATTTCATCAATTCATCGACTGGTCCATCCATCAGGAACTCTTATCATATAATTATGGAAAACTCTAAATAGATGGTTAGTGCTGATTCTTGCATCAATTTCTGGCATGATAATTTTACTGGTACCCCCTGATAACTATGTAACCTCCTAAAAATACCCCTGAGGATACTAGTCACTCTATCAAAGATGTTATGAAACATCATATGCAGGATCTTCTTGACAACATCACCTAGATCATTGAAAAGTACCCCTTTTCTAATTCTGTGGATTTTTGTATTTAGGAACCCGCTCCAAATGGCATTATTGATTTAATTTTTTTTAAATCATAATTTCTCCGGAATTGACTCCAATTTTCAATGGGTGATCTCTTTTAATAAGCCTTGGATCGAACCTTCAAGGCTCACTCTTATTTGGCATATTGTGCATAATATATTACCCACTAAATTTGTTCTTCAAACATTTGGCATTCAGCTCTATTCAAAATTCCAACTATGCAATCAACATAGGGAGGATTCTAATCATCTTTTCTTGTCATGTGCTATGGCCTCTGCTTTATGGAATTACATTTTTGACTTATTTATCTGCAGATGGCACTCTTCTGACATGATCTCTATGCTTTTGAAAAAGTGTATTAGCCATGAAGCCTCACAAAAAATTAAAAACATCTTTCTTGTGGCTGGGATGGAACACTTACATGAGATATGGTACGTCTGAAATGATATTATTTATAATAAACACTCATTAAGTCTCAATGCTGGAAAATCTCGAATTCTCATTGTGATTCAAGAGGCTGCTTCTATCCAATAAGTATAACGACCCATACATTACATACATTGTTATTTCTTAAAAATTAAAGCATACTTATTACAACATATAACAAAACCATGAAAGGACCGTATAGGTATAGTGTCTTTAGAAACTCGGAAACATAAACAACTGGTTCATAAAGCATCTACACTGTCTCCCATTTATTTCATCATATCTATAGTCCCTTTTGGAATATCTTACTTAATAAGATTCTTCCTGACCTGGGGAAAGAAAACATACAAAAGGGTGAGCTCAAATTCTCAGTAAGGGTAAACAAAAGAAATATCAATCACATCATATTCATAAGAACATAACATTTTTGAAATCTTAACCTGCAAAAGAAATCATAATTTCATAACATGGGATAAATCATAGTAGTGAAATGTAATCCCAATAATCATAACTTAAAACATGAAACTTTGTGGCATACACACATAATCATATAGAATCATTTCTTATTAGTCAAGACTCATTTACAAGACTATCTTAGTGGACAAAGTCAATTTCTGAACTGAGTTCACTCCTCGTTTCAGTCCTGTTTCACTGAACCGATTTAACCTGTCGTTCCAGACATGTCTATCTCATGAGATATAAAATCTTTACCCAATGCATTGGAGGGAGATATAATTCCCACCCATATTTTAATGATATCATTCTTATGTGTCCGACAAAATCATAAACCATACATCATAGCATAACCCATGTAATAAAAATGGGAATCTTAAACATCGTGACATCATAAAACAATTCATATAAGATAAAGGAATTCATAAAAATATTTCCATCACAACATAATAAAATCCATGTAATAATAGGGATAGAAATAGAACCCTATATTATCTTAGATGGAAAATAATTTTGAAAAAACTCTTGAACTCCATTCTTGATGAAAATATCATTTCTACTTCAAAAATATTTTTCCTTTCTTAACATGTCATACAATTTTAAACTAAAAGAAATTGATTAAAAATAAACTTGAAAACTTGTAAATGAAGATTCTTGTAAATAATGTTTTAAAAATCCATTCATGCTGTATAAGTTAAAAAAACATTCTTTTCGTACTTTTGTCGGAAAAGTCAAAAAGTACCTCGTACGAAATACGACAAAAGATTCCTTTCATATCTTTTACTAAAAACTCACCGAAGGGTAAAATAGGATATAAAATATTGTAGAAGGATATAAATATTACATATTGAGGAAACATGGATGTGGATGATAAAATACACCCTAGTAAATTCCAAAGTATAAACAATCTCGGATAAAAATGAGATTGTGATATTTCCCTTACCTTACGTCCAATTTGCTTCGTAAGTGTCTGAACCTCCTGTATAATGATTTAAATAATGTCATTGACTTATTAAAGAATCATATTCATTATTATGATATCATATATGGTTCACTTATGACTTTATATTACCCATTCTTATGTAAATTAATGTTAAAGTAGCGTTTTGGGTAAAATCATCTTATTTATCGTACGTGTTTGGACTTGTTGTTCTTGATGTTATTGTTACTTATATCATGATTTACTTAACTCCAAAATGTAAATCATGATTTATATATCATATAAATTCATTATATATCCAGAATTTACAATCATTTATAATAGTACATAACATGTGGTCGTAAGAAATGAAACGCACCGTTCATGGAGTCGGTAAGCCGTACGTACGCATGAACGCTACTTTCATTTATATTTGGAATTAAAACATAAGGATACATAGGTATATTATAATTCCAGTATAATATCATATACAATATCATTAACCACATCCTTTATACATCCCACATAAGGTATTAACGAATCACATCACTTTGAGGGGGCGGTAGTCCGCACTTCCTCAAATTAGATTATCGTATTTACCGACTATGGAAACCGTAAAGGCTTGATATAATTGGGAAGTAAAGAAGCATAAAGAAATAATAATAATAATATATATTATATATAAACACATTTCCATCATAATGGACACCATGAGAGGCGGTAGGGTAAAATCGAACAATCATCATTTCGTGAGACGTTAGTTTGTCATCACAGAAACATTATGTTCTTCATCAATTAGATGGAGGTGTGTGTAAGTGTAGTTCTAATAATTATCATAAAAATATCCTAGTATTTTCAGGATACTGGTTTTTTCACAAAATAAATTATTAAAAATATTTTAGGGGTTGGAGAAGTAGAATAAAAGAAAACAACTTAAGAGAAACTGTTACCTTTAATTTTGGTAACTTCCTTTGGTTTGAACCAAAAGGAATTCTTGGAGAGTCTTCTGCCTAATGTAAGGCTTCATGGGGAAGGATAGGGATGTTTGGAGCTTAGTTGGGCAGAGTTTGGATGAGCCAAAAGGCTTGATAGGTGTGAGGAATTTCATAGAAGTGATCTCTTTTTATAAGGGAGTGGAGGGGCTCTTTAGGAAAGTGTGAAAACATTATTTTATTATAAACTTATCTTCGGTTTCAAGAGGTCCAAAACACATTAATGTCGAAGATAATATGACTAATATTCTAAATAAAATCATCCAATAGGAATTGGACAGGTTTTGGATGATATTTTAATCATTTTAATCTTATTTATTTAAATCATTTACTAATGAGGTAAATACTGCATCATTATTGGGTCATAAATAATTTAATTTATATGATGTATAAAAATTATAAAAATATACCAAAACGTAGGAAATCTTTTTAGCGTTCCAATGAATATTTATAGTTCAAAATATAAGTTATATAGCCCCTTATAAAATTTAATTACTAAACGATATTTGATAATTCCAATTTTGTCTTTACATTAAATTAATTAATCTAATGTGTCGTTGTCTTTCATAAGTGGCTCTATGGGGTCCCAAAATCGACCCAAGGATGACCATGGTCGGCCAATATTCATACAATAAGTTTAAGACAAGTTTCAAGGTAATTTTGAATTATTATAATATTCTTTTAACCTTGAATTACCCTATTTACCTTTAACCGTAGTGAATAAAAAATTATCGTAGTTACTATTCATAATATCAAAAAAAATAAAAGTAACCTATTAACATAATTTGTACCCAATGATTCCAAATATGGAATCCATTTTTTTAAAATTAAAAATACAGAAGTTGCAGTAATTAATTTAAAATTAATCTCCTTGTTAAGAAAACAGGTTTTAAAAGTTAAAAAATTTCCAAAGATTGAATTTATTTAAACTACGAATTCAATGTAAAATCAAGGATAATGACATAACTTATATTAAATGGTAAAAATATATTCTATTTATACTTTGAAACCATTCAATATTATTATTTAACCACATAATTTATTACGATGAAAAAAGTTGTTTTTAATTAAAATATAGCGTGTTTTTACTATTCATTAAAATATGAAAGTTATCAGAATAATATGAAAAATTAATCCAAAGTAAATTTTTATATCTTGATTCTAAAAAAGAATTTTATTTTGTCAAATTGAACTTATAAACTTGTCAAAAACTAGATTTAATGTGGGTGTGCCATCAAAAGGTGGTAAAACTGCATTTTTTGAAAAATACTTATTTGACCCGAAAAATGTATTTTGTTCTCTTACCACGTTCTAGAAAATGTATAAGATGAATAATAATGTTATAAAATTAAGAATTTAGTTAATACTATTCATAACATCTATTTTTAATAATATTTTAATAGCATATCATTGTTTAGTGAAACTCGGTATTGCGTACGACGCAAGCTATCGAGGAAGGTCGTGGTTGCGTGTAAAGAAAGCCAAGCTAGTGTTGTGTGTAGTGAAAGATTCCTTTGATGATTTATATAACATAAAAACAGAATATTTATCATAAAAGTCTCAGGTGTTACAATAAGTATGCAGCAACAATTATGTTGGTGATTTGTAGATTATTCACCATATTCATATTGAGGGTATTTATCCTCAGCCTAGACATGCCATTGAAGTATTCTAGAAATCCCAGATGCCAGGGTGGATCAAAGTAAATGTTGATGGTGCCTCAAAGGGAAATCTCGATCCTTCCAGGTGTGGAGCGATTTATAGATACTCTTCTAGTTAGTTCCATGGATGTTTCTACAGTGGATGTGGGTTTTCATCATATTTGGAAGCATAAATGTTGGGGGTCATCCAGGCTATTGATTTCGATCTCCAAATAAGATGGAGAAATCTTTGGAGTGAAAGAATCAAATAATTGGTATTATAAATGTTAAAATAAATATAATTTGAATTTTTTTATTCCATCCACTAATTTTATTGATTAATATGACATGGTAGGATTTTTTAAATGAATTCTTTTAGAATTAATAATGTTTTTATGACTTTAAAAAAATAAATTATTAAATAGTATCAAAATTGACATAAAAGAGTTTTTAAAACAAATATTATATTATAAATTGATATAATATTCCTAAAAATCAATGGTTTGGCCGAAGGACATATATAATTATTGTTTTATCATTAATGAACCACTTGGGGTTCGTTTGTAAGTATACAGTAAGTTGATTAACCATTTAATATAAAAATACAATGAGACATAGTAAATGTCAAACTATTTAACTAAAAGATAAATCTAAATGTTAAGGTTAATATAGCGACCCAAACCTATCTAAAACCTATTGGTTGAGTGGTTTTCAACCCATTCCCACTATAACATATAAATAATACATTTTTGAGACATTATAAACCGAAAAAGATTTTATTATAAAATAATATTTTATGTTTTTTCTAAGGTGCCCGTCACCCCACTTATAAAAGGGAAATCACCCTTCACTCTAATTCACACCTTCAAAGCATTTTGTCTTGGGAAACCCCTACCCAAATATCCTCCCAACTATCCTAAATTTATCATATATGACTTTCATTGGTCATAAATCCAACCTATGGATCCCTTTTGATCAAATCAAAAGGAACAACCCGAAGAAGAGGTAATGATTTCACTACCCACTTTCATGTTCTCTTATTCTTCCACTTACTCTTCCATTGTTGTTTCAATTAAAAAATAATAAATCCATAATCTTCTATATACTATGATGTTATTATAAATATTTCACAAATATATTCATTATTCTATCCATCTTGTGAACGATAATGTCATCATGTGTGCGTACGTACGGCTTACCATCTCCACGTCGTGGTTTAATCAGTTATTCAACAGTATGTTATATGGATGGATATAATGATGAGTAATAAGAATATAAATAATGAAAATAACATGATAATTTCTCTATAAAATTAATATACCATCAAATTCCACACCTTTAAGGAAATGATATTGTCGCTTGTGTGTACGTACGGATCACCGTGTCCATGACGCGATGAGATTCATTTCCACATTCACCATTCATCGATGATTATAAAAAGATATATTACTAATATGTTTGTAATATATTATATAACAATGCTACTAGATATATATATATATATATATATTATTACTTACATATATTTTATTCACATAGTTTCGTTCAATACGTTATGAAAAAAGAAACAACGTTTATGCGTACGTACGGACTACCGTCTCCATAAACGATGTTTTCCATTTCATATATATGTCTATCATAAATATTTATATTCTAAATATATATGATATATAAATCATTTTTTATATTCTGGAAGTATTTAAATCATGATCTATGTGATTCAATCAAGAGTAACAAGTTAAAACACATATGATAAAGAAAGTGATTATTACCCAAAATGTTAATTTAACATGGAAATTATTATTAAATCGGTAGTATAAAGTCATAAATGAATAATGTATGATATCATAAATATTAATATGGTTCTATTATATTTTAATAACATACTACGGTCTTCATACAGGACGTTAAACGTACCCTCGACTAAAGGAAAGTGCAATGTAAGGGGTTTTCATCTCACTCCTTATTCCTGTGAGATTCATGTCATATTGCCACTATTACCTTTTGTGTGGTGTATGTATAGACAATAATTTTATTCATTGTGTAATACACTTTAATTTATGTGTATTCACAAATTCATTATATTATACTTCTTTAATGGGGTGTATGTTTCATACGTTACCAAATTGGTAAGGGTTAATTTCACAATATCTTTATTATCCGAGGTTGTTTTTACGTCAGTATCTACTGGGACATATTTATTATCCTTGTCCATGTTTCATAAAATATTTTTCAAATGGATTATTTTTAGGGACTTTTTACTAAAACATCATTTTAAATGATTTAATGATTTATTCTTCTAAATCATTCTCATTAATGTCCATGTTTTCAAAATAATTTTAAGGATTTATTTAAATGGACATGAATGTTTAAAAATGTTAATTACTTTGAAAAGTTTCAAAGTGGTATGGGACAATTTTATTCAAAAATTTCTTTAAGTGTCGTCCTTTTTAAATTCAATGACGTTTAAATGTTTTCATGAAAAAATGATATTTCTCTCAAAGAGATTTACAAATAATTTTCATTATGTCAACACCCTTTGATGGATTTTAAACTTGTTTAAAGATGATTAATTATGATACAAATCATCCATATTGTATTGAAGGTTTTTTGTTATGTTTAACTATGGATGTGTTATTTTTATACCATTCATGGTTTAGTGATAAATTATTGACATTTCGTATTCTAGTTTTAATATGAATGTTTATGTTATGTTTAAACCTTTTCATATGAGGAATGCATTGGACTTAGTAATTGATGGGTAGAGCCCGCTATAGCTCCTTGATGCATCAGTAGGTCTCAGGAGACAAACCAGTGTCTTGGCGCAAGGCCTTGAAAAAAATCTTATTTTTAGTCTTAGCCAAGGCATTGACTATGTGTTTATGATAGTCTAGCATTATGCATTCTATAATTATGAAAGTGGTTATTGATGTTGCATGTCATTATTCGAATAGTAGATTATCCATGTGAGTAAGTTAATGTAATTACTTGGATTTATATTTTCCATATTATGATGAAGTTTATGCTGAAAAGGATTTTGATTTAGTTTTATACAGTGACTTAAATGTTTATCCTTATTTATGAAAGTTTCCACTGTATTGTTATCCTTACTGAGCATCTGAGCTCACCCTTTTTCTATGTTTTATTTTTCCAGGATTCCAAGAAGTGTATTGTGATTGATATACAGGGTTAAGACAAGGGAATAATGGAGTTCATAGAGGATTATTTATGTTGTTTTGTACATTATAAATTGAAATGTAACATTCATGTATGTAATCTATTTTCCAAGACTGCTAAACTGATCACTCTTTCGAGACTTGATCTTTTTTGATCATTCCAATTTAATGTAATAATGCACCGACTCTGGGTAAATAGGGTCAGGGCATTACATTTGGTATCAAAAGAATTTTAGCAACAACCTTGGAAGATATATTTAGATAAACTCTGATTAGAGAAAATAGACCTAAGATAGACTTCGAGGATTTGTATAGAATAAATTTCTAGAATTTTGGTAATGTAGAGATTTTTTGAGTTTTCCAAGAAAATGCATCCTTATCTGGATATGAGAAGGTAGAGGCGGCTCTGGTATAGATGAACTTAGGGGTAAAACCCAAAAACACCGCTTTGACCTAGACTCGAACGAGAACTGGTGCACGACAATGGGCTATGCTGCACTCTTGGTAACGACACTCTCGGGGGGATATGCCTAGAATAATTCTCATTTTATTTACAAACTGTTATGAAGATTTTATGAGTATATACATCCTTAAAGAAAACATTTTTGTTATTATGGATTATATCCATAAACTGTTCAATTTACGTTAAGTATTTTACATGTTTGAAATTATGAATCGTGATTCATGAAATGACCTAGTGTATGCCATTGTTTAGAAATAGAACCTAATAGAAGTAACAAGAACTATGACAATAGTTATGATCCAAAGAATAAGAAGGGCCACATTATTCAATGTATTAAGCTAACATTTAGAAAGAAAATAGTCTCCCACGTATTATCATCATATGAATAAACAATATCATGTGTTAATAAGATCAATAAAAAATTCTCTAAATCCTATGGCTTTGAAGGGAAGCTAGAGAAGTAAATGACGGTAGAAAGAAAGATAGATAAAGGGGATAAGGGAAAGAAAGATTTCCTAATATGTGATAAATGTGGAATGAATCACCTTGATAAATTCATGAAGGGAATGGGAGATTTTTATAAGTGTGGAGAAAAAGGACACCATGTACATGATTGCAAGGTAAGAAAAAGTTTTCAAATGTAAAATGATTCATCTGAAAGGCATTGAACACTACACAAATCAATGTCCCTTTCATAAGAGTATACTGCAAATGATGTAATAGGATAATAATCAAGTTATGATACTACCTCAGATGAAGAAGAATGACTAGTGTTCTTTTGTTGTTATTAAAAAATTATTTCATTTGAGTGTTGTATCAAAGATTTACTGGTTATAATAATTATGGTTTATATAAAAATTGTACTACAATACTATTTCATTAAGGACTTGAGATTGTGTGGAACAAAGAAAAGTGACTCATTAGTAGTTTAATTTTTTGAAAAATATATGGTTGAGAGAAAGATAAACCATAATATGGTTCTGATACCGAAGTAGTGATTTTGGAATAATAGAAGTTCGATTTAGATAAATTGGATATTCTTGACTACCTTGAAACTGATTAATGATTTGTATATTCCATTATTTTTGGAGTTTACAACATTTTTGGATAGAAGGAATATATCTAGTATTCTATAAGGAATAAGGGGGAATGAATGTAATCAATAAGGTTTTATGGTAATTCATGATGTTGTAGTGTTTTAAAAGAATACATGATGAAGGTGTTCACGTATTATTACGTGGAAAAAAAGGATCTTAATTGGGTTTACCTAACTTATAAATTTTGGACTGTGATTTTGAACAAAAGTATTTGGGATAATTATAGTTTGAGATTTTTTTGGATTTTCATAGAAAGTATAACCCGGAGGTCGGGTAGTAACATGTCATGTCCGGCAAGGCCGCGAGACTTGAATCTGAAACCGAAGGGCGACAATGGTGTATCATCTACCACTAGTCCATGTGATGTCCTGGATTGAATAATTTAGTTTTTCTAAAAAAAATTGGTAGATGAATTATAAATTCATTTTTTTAAACCCTATACGAATTGGATAAATAGAATATTATTTTTAAGTTATATTATCTTTTAGAGTGAAATATGAGTTTATGGTAGAAATTAGTTAAAGGATGGGACTCTACTTGTCAAGTATATATTTTTCTTCTTCACTTATTCTATGAATAAATTAAGTCTTATACTTTAGTTAAGGGATCTTAAATCTAAATATGTTTTATCCTAATACCATATGTTTTATTTAACTGATGGTATTTTAAATCATCATAGATTGGTAAATTTAAGGCCCTCAATTTTACACCTGTTTGTGATTGATGACCTCAATCACTACGTATAAATATTTACATTTTTCCTCCAATTATATGTCTCTAATTTACACTAATGTTCTCTTAATCGAGATCATAATTTGGCGGTGACCCTTTCATTTCCATTTTCCTCTTATTAAGACTAAATTTTATTAACCTAATTTCCGATGTGGGTTTTCCCAAAGGTATTTTCTATTTTTAACCTTTTATTTTTGAAAATTAATTTCAAATTGCAAGGAAACAATTTATTGAAGGAGGTAATAAAGTAACCCCCCAATATTTCATAGAACATTATTTCTTCAAAGTAATTCCATAATTTTTACAAGACGCAACACCGAGTTCTAGCGCACCCTGACTTACCAAAAATGTCGTTCAAAAGTGGTTATGAATAGTATTAACTGAATTTTCAACTTTATATAATACATATAATTTTATAATCAATATTATGAGTTTCTTAAACATAATATAGGAACAAAATCATTTTTTTAAGATAAAAGAAATATTTTCCAAAAAATGATATTTTACACCATTTTAATGGAGAACCTTTTTTAAATACAATATTTGAAACTTTTATATATTTAATTTTACAAAATAAAATTCTTCTTTAGAATTGGGACATGAGAATTTAGTTTCAATAAATTTTTGGTACTTTCTTGATAACTTTCATATTTGGACGAACATTGAAAATTAGTAAAATTTTAATAAAAAACAACCTTTTTTATCGAAATAATTAATATTGATAAATTATGAATTTTAGTTATTTTAAAGTATAATTATATTATATTTTTTCCATTTAATCCAATTTTGTTCATTGGACATAATTTCACATTTAAACCGGACATAAGAAAGTGTCAATCTTTTGATAGTTATTATTTCTTAAAAACACCCTTTTTGTTCTGACAACGTGAATTAATTTTAAATTAATTTCTGCCACTTATATGTTTTTAATTTAGAAAAATTTATTCCATATTTATAATCAGGAGTTCTAAATTGTGTAAATAGGTAAATTTTATTTTTATACATTTTTAATAATTATTTCGGTAAATATTTTATTAACCATGGTTAAACGGTAAATCCTGTAAATAAGGGAAAAAATAATATTATAATAATATTAAATTACCCTAAAACATGTCCTAAATCTATTGGATGATACATGTCCGACCATGGGCAACATTGGGTCGATTTTAGGACCATATGGAGCCACTTGTAAGTGATAATGACACTTTATATTAATTAAGCTAAAATAAATACAAAAATGATATAAGCATATATATTTTAGAAAAAAAAATTACATAGGGTTATATATGTTATATTTTAGAATATAAATATTCATTAGAAATATAAAACCATTTCCTACATAATTTTATATTATTTATAATTTTTATACATTGAATAATAAAATTTATTTATGACACAATAATGATGCATTATTTTCCTTGTTAATGAATAAATCAACTAATTGGTATTATAAATGTTAAAATAAATATAATATGAAATTTTTGATGCCATCCAAAAATTTTATTGGTTAATATGACATTTTTTTATTTCTTAAATGAATTTTTTTTCAAATTAATAAAGTTTTTAAGACTTTAACAAAAATCAATTATTAAATAGTGTCAAGATTGATATAAAGGAGTTTTTAAAACAAATATTATATTATAAATTGAGATATTATTCCTAAAAATATAAGGTTTAGAAAAAGGACGTATATAATGATAGTTGTATCATTAAAGAACCACTTGGGGTTCTCTAAGAAGTATATATTATGTTTATTAACCATATGATATTAAAATACACAGAGACATGGAAAATGTCAAACTATATAACTAAGAGTTAAATTTAAAAGTTAAGGTCAATATAGTGACCGAAAATTGTCTAAAACCAATTGTACGAGTGGTTTTAAACCCATCCCAACCTTAGCCTTTAAATAATAAATTTTGGAGCTATTAGAAACCGAAAATGATTTTATTATAAAATAATATTTTAAGTTTTTTCTAAGCTGCCCCTCACCCCTCTTATAAAAGGGCACTCCCCCTTCACTCTAATTCACACTTTAAAAAACATTTTTCTAGGCCAACCCCTGCCCAAATATCCTCCCAAATATCCTTATTTTATCCTAAAAGAATTCTTTTGGTTATAAATCTAACCTATGGATCCCTTTTGATCAAATCAAAAGGAAGAACCCGAAGAAGAGGTAATGATTTCACCACCCTCTTTCAAGTTGTCTTATTCATCCACATACTCATTTGTTGTTGTTTCAATTATAAAATAATAACTCCAGTATCATATATATAATTTTATGTTATTATAAATATTTCACAACTATATTCATTATTCTATCCATCTTATGACTGATAATGCCACCATGCATGCGTACATAAGGGTTACCGTCTTCACGTTGTGGTGTAATTTTTTATTCAACACTATGTTATTTGGATTGATATAATGATGAGTAATATGTATATAAATAATGAAAATAACATGATAGTGTCTATATAAACTTAATATACCATCCAATTCCACACCTTTAAGGAAATGATATTGTCGCTCATGCGTATGTACGGATTACCGTCTCCATGACTCGATGAGATTAATTTCCACATTTACCATTCATCGACAATTATAAAAATATATATTACTAATATGTTTGTCATATATGACATAATAATGATACTGGATATATATATATATATATATGTACTTACATATATTTTATTCACTTAGTTTCATTCAATACGTTATAAAAACAGAAACTGTGTTTATGCGTACGTACGGACTACCATCTCCATAAACGGTTTTTTCCATTTCATATATATGTCTATTATAAATATTTAAATTATAAATATATATGATATATAAATAATGTTTTATATTCTGGAAGTATTTATATCATGATCTATGTGATACAATCAAGAGTAACAAGTTTAAACACGTACGATAAAGAAAGCGATTATTACCTGAAATGTTAATTTAACATGGAAATTATTATTAAATGGGTAGTATAAAGTCACAAAAGAACAATGTATGATATAATAAATATTAATATGGTTCTCTTATAATTTAATAACATACTAAGGTCTTCATACAAGTGGTTAAACGTACCCTCAACTAAAGGAAAGTGCAAGGTAAGGGGTTTTCATCTCACTCCTTATTCTCATGAGATTCATGCCATATTGCCACTGTTACCTTGTGTGTGGTGTATATACTTCCCATAATTGTATTATTTTTATAATAAACATTAATTTGTGTGTATTTACATATTCATTGTATGATACTTCTTTCATGGGGTGTATGTTTCGTAAGTTACCAAATTGGTAAGGGTTATTTTCACAATCTCTTTATTACCCGAGGTTGTTTTTACATAAGTATCTACTGGGACATATTTATTATCCATGTCCATGTTTCAAAAAATTGTTTTAAAAGGGATTTTTAAGGGAATTATTACTGAAACAACATTTTAAATGTTTTAAAGATCTATTCTTCTAAATCATTCTCATTAATGTCTGTGTTTTCAAAATGATTTTACGGATTTATTTAAATGGACATGAATATTCTAAAATGATAATTACATTCAAAAGTTTCAAAGTGATATGGGACACTTTGATTCAGAAATGTATTTAAATGTATTACTTTTTAAATTTTGTGACTTTTAAATGTTTTTATGAAAAAGGGATATTTCCCTCAAAAGTATTTCAAATCCTTTTATCTATGTCAACATCCATTGATGGATTTTAAACTTGTTTAAAGATGATTTATTATGATACAAATCATCAATATTGTATTGAAGGATTTGTGATATGTTTGAACGTGGATGTGTTATTTTTATACCATTCATGGTTTAGTGATAAAGTATTTACATTTTATATGCTATTTTTAATAAGATTTTTTATGTTATGTTTAAACCTTTTCATATGAGGAATGCATTGGAATTAGTAAGTGAAGGGTGGAGCCTGCTATAGCTCCTCGATGCATCAGTAGGTCTCATGAGACGAACTAGTGTCTTGGCTCAAGGACATGACAAAATCTTATTTTTAATCTTGGAACAAGGCCATGACTATGTGGTTATCATAGTCTGGCATTATGCATTCCATCATTATGAAAGTGGTTATTGATATTTCATGTGATTATTAGACTAGTAGAGTATCCATGTTAGTAAGCAAATGGAATTATTTTTATTTATATTTTTCATATTATGATTAAGTCTATGTTGAAATGGCTTTTGTTTTACTTTTATACATTTCCTTAAATTTTTATGCTTATTTATGAAAGTTTCCACTGTATTGTTATCCTTACTGAGCATCTGAGCTCACCCCTTTCTATGTTTTATTTTTCCACAGTTTCCAAGAAGTGTATTGAGATTTATATGCAGGGTTAAGCCAAGGTAATAAATTAATTCATAGAGGATTATTTATTTTGTTTTGTGTGTTATAATGTGTAATGTAACATTAATGTATGTAATCTATTTTCCAAGACTGATAAACCGATCGGTCATTCGAAACATGATATTTTGTAATAAATATAATGTTATGTAATAATGCACTGACTCTTGGTAACTAGGGTCAAGGAGTTACAAATAATCCATGTATCAATGCTAAAATTTTAATGCTGATACAAGACTTCTTTATTAAAGCTTTTCCAGCACTGATAAAGGGATTCTTTATCAGTTCTAGAAAAGTACTGATAAAGAATCCCTTTATCTGTTCTAGAGCTTATAAAGGGTATCCTTTATCATCACTCTATTAGTTCCGATAAAGGGTCTCTTTATCAGCTATTAAAAATTGATGATAAATCCTTTCTTTATCAGTGCTAATATTTTAGCGCTGATAAAGGTATCCTTTATCAGCGCTTATTTATCACTGATAAAACCGTAGACCCATTTATTATAAAATCGTTCGCACAGTGTCTTCTGTTTATCACGCCCTAAAGCTCCCGTGGTACTTTACCCCTACGAAAACTCACCTCCCCCTCTCTATCTTCATTTTTCTGGACCTCCTCCACTATCCCTTCTCTTTATCCTCCCCCTCGAACCCCTTCAGCGAATCCCCCTGCCCGCAAACCCTACTTCTCCTCTTATCCGCTCGACACTACTCCTCGTGAAACCAACTTCTCCATTTCACAATGGTTGGAGACTCCTCTCATGCACCTCCCCCTCTGGCGGCCATGCCTTCCCCTCCCGACGTAGCGTAGAAGGTTCCCTACTTCTCCACCTCTAAGGTGAATTTTATTTCTCATGTTCTTGATTATCTACTTGAAGTTTCTTCTTAGGAAGGATTTTACAACAATGATGATTCGGTTTTGGGGTTTTTTTGTTATGTTTTTAATGGTTAATGGTCATACATAGGACTTTTAGTTTACCCTCATGTGTTAAGTCATGTTTTATTTGACTATTCTTCCCATTATTATGAAATATTTGATAAATATTTAGTTGAGGTTGGGGACATAAAATTTATCCTTATTTATTATATGTAAATTGTGGAATTATCTTTTTATATTGTTTCCATTGGATATACATTACCGATTAACCTAAATACAATAATGAATTACACTAAAGGAAATTAACTTTAAGAGGGAGTTTTGCATGTGAATTATGAAGTTCTATAATATTTCTTATATATTTATGGATTTATTGGTGTTGTTGCTAAGTGATTTATTATTGATGTTGTGAAAGAAATTTCTAGCTAATAATCATATGTTATAATCACCTTTCATTATTTTCTAGTCAATTAAGGTAGGAAATGAATTGGTTTTATGGAAATCTATAATTTAAGTGTTTTATTTAAACAATAAATTCTACTTTAATATGATAGAGTGTTTAAGGGGTAGTTTTTAATGGGAATTTATACTATGTTTTCCCTTTCAGGATACTATGTATGGGGTATTTTCACAATTATTATAAGGGTTATGGTTGATTGATGTGGTTGGGTGCATGTTGTGCGATAATTAATATAGCAGTGATGGATGGATTATTGTGTGGTTTTGACAGCAATGATATGGATATTTAGGCAGAAATAAGTGGTTTTATGGATTTTAAAATGTGTTTAGTAGTATTTTATGTCATGAAAATTTAGTTGTTATTGGGTGGTGTTATAGTTTCCTTTTGGCATGGAATATGGTTGGAATAAATGAAAATAGTAATGGGTGATGGGTTGGAAATGATAAATGATGGTTTGTTAAATCATTTATCATAATGATTGGAATAATTATGTTTAATAAATGTTCAAAGATAGAATAAATGTTATTAATGATTAATGAATGGATTATAGTGGGTAGTGATTTAATGATTGGTTTTACATTAAAATGGTTAACAATTGAAATGCATATTGTAATAAAAAACCAAGAAATTATAATGTTAAATGAAATGAGAAGTTGGTAAGGTTGATATGGATGATTATGTGATTTCTTGGGGATTATTTGTGGAATTATAATGGAAGTGGTTATAAGAAGGTGGTAGTAACAAGGAAATGGTTAACAAGGGTGGTTTTAGTGTTAATTAGGTGTAAACCCATAGGAATGATTTATGTGTGACTATGTACTTATTATATTTTTGTATTATTTCATATGCACAACCACTTGAGTCGAGTAACCTGATTGAAATCCATATGGTTACTTAGGTTCTGAGTGTTTTTCTCAATATATAGGATATTGATAGAAGACATATAGAACTACTCCCTCTTCTCTTCTCCCCCATCACACTTAGTATGAGTTGCAATGGCTCACAATGGGTGTATATATACAACCTATAATTATTTTAGGTTTTGGTGTATATATATTCTAGTTGACATGATTATGTGTATTTGGTGTGGATACATAGTGGGGGTTGTGCATTGTAGGAGGATAGTATGTCCTTTATGTCCTTCATGATCACAATATCATACTGAGATGAGGATGTGATGTGTGGTTGTGATGTGTATATGGAATTTTATGTGTTTGTGACATGTTTATTTGTGGATATATGGTTATGAGATTATATGGAAGGGGTTGAAGAATAATAAATATTCCATTAGAGTGTGAAAATGACCAGATTAGTGGGGATGTGGATGTGGTGTAATTAATTATTATATATTCTTTTGATATTACACTTAATATGGAGTTGTAAAATTAGACACTCATGAAGATTGAATGGGATGATAGGTCAATAATATTTGTTAAAATTTTCATATGGAATAACATAGGAGACCATCTATGACACAAGTGATTACCCCCAGTTATTTAAAGTAAGTATCTTGAGCATAATGAAAATATTAGACATGATGATATTGAATGTTGGGCAAAGACCTAGGAGTGGGAGATGTGTCATTCTTGAATATTCATGTGTTTAGACTGGGGTGATTTGAGGAAACTATAATGAATATAATGTAATTATATTTAATGAATTCCATATTTTAGAGATTATGATAATCTTTTTTCTACTTATAGATCTAGATACTAGTTTTCATCCATATGTATTTTAGGTTGGTGAGGTTTAAAAGGATGAACTAGTTGACCATCGAAGGGTTGACCCGATAGAGGAGGATGAGCCATAGAGGATGATTTCGTGTTAGTTTTACCATCTATGACACAAGTGATTATCCCCACGAACCCCTTTTTGTTTGGAAACTGTGTTGATTTTGATGGGGGGTCTATCCTGGTTCTGTTGATTTCCAAAATTTAATGGAAATGGTTAGGCTCTATTAATCTATATGTTTATAAGAAATTGGTTCTCTTATACCATATTTGGAAGTTTTGTTTTGTGTATTTGAACCATAAATACTAATATTTGGTATTAAAAGCTGATGGAGAAGGATAAATATTGGATGGATGCTGATCATTTGACAATAGAGTATGATAATGGAGTGAAAGAGTTCATCAAGTTTGCAAAGGATCACGCAATGGATCCTTCTCAAATCCTTTGTCCGTGTTTACATTGTTGTTATTCTAGACTAATTACTCCATCGGAGTTGGAAGACCATTTGATATGTCACGGAATAGATTGGAGTTATAAATTTTGGTATAAACATGGAGAAAAAGCGAAGGTAGCTAGTGACTAGGATAAAACTGCATTTTATGGATCATCAGATATGAATACAAATATGGATAATGAAGAAGACCATATGGGGCATGTGATTACAGATGTAAATTATGATGGAGATTTAATTGAGGAAATCTCAAAGATAACTTAAGATGAACTCCGTGATTACCCAAAATTGTTGGAGAAGATAAAGAGTTGTGCAAAGATTCCATTGTATGTTGTTTGCACAAAATATATAGCATTGTTAGTTGTACTGAAGTTGTATATATTGAATGTAGGAAATGTATAGAGTGATGTCAATTTTATGGAACTAATTGATCTCTTGAATGACCTACTCCCGGAAGATAATGAGATCTCTAGATGAACATATGAATCTAAACGAATTCTACGCTTGATGGGTATGATTTCAGAAAGAATACATGCCTACCCGAAAAACAGAATATTATTTCTCAAGGAGAACAAATCACTTAAATAATTCCCAAAGTGTGGTGCTTTTTGATACAAGAATGACTAATCCAATACTAATAATTTTTTATGGTACTTTCCAATCATTCCATGGTTTGGGAGTCTATTTGTAATTGAAGAAACTACAAGACAATTGTCATGGCATGTAGATAATAGATATAAAGATTGGAAATTACATCATCTGGCCGACTCTCCTGAATGGAAGAAAATTGATCATGATTATCCTAAATTTGGAAATGAGCCGAGAAACCTTCATCCTGAGTTATCTACAGGTGGAATGAATCCTTTTGGTTTTTAAACCAGCACTCATTGTACATGGCCTGTTATGTTGGTAAATTATAACTTTCGAACCAAGTTATCCATAAATCAGAAATTCATCATGTTATCTATGCTTATATCAGGACCAAAACAACCAGGTAACGATATTGATGTTTATCTGGATCCTTTGATTGAGGATTTGAAGTTATTGTGGGATTCAGATGTTATGTTGCATGATGCTTATAAAAGTTTATACTTCATGTTGAGAGCGGTGTAGTATGGGATAATAAATTCTTTCCCTGCTTATGGAAATTTTTTAGGCTATATAATTAAAGGAACTAAAGGGTGTCCCATGTACGAAGAAGATACAAAATCAATTAGGTTGAAACATTCATCGAAATATATGTTTCTAGGAAATCATAGATATCTACCTCATCGGCATAAGTACCGATCTTGGACAACATCATTCAATGGAAGTTCAGAACAACACGCTACATCCTCTCCACTAATAGGTGATCAGCTATTTGCGAAATTAAAAGATGTGAACACTATTTTTTCTAAACAATTTTCGAAAACCCTTACGAAAATCAGTTGGAAAAAGAGATCAGTTTTTTTAAAATTACCATATTTGAATTGTTTGTATGTTAGAAATTTTATTTATTTGATGCATGTGGAAGAAATTTATGTGAATGTTTTTTCAGAATGTTGCTAAATTCCCCTGGAAAAAAAAGGATGGAATTAGGGAAAGGTTGGACATAGTTGACATGGGAATATGAGAAGTGTTGTCTCCCATGAAGGGTGAAAATCAAATGTTTCCTCCACCAGCGGCTTATACTCTTTCTAGGGAGGAGAGATATCAGTTTTTCAACTTCCTCAATGATGTAAAGGTTCCATAGGGGTATTCATCAAATATCAAGAACATTATTCAATGAATGATTTGAGGTTAAAAGGTTTGAAATCACATTACTGCCATGTTTTTATGAAAGATCTAATTCCTATAGCTTTACGTTGCATTTTTCCAAATAGTGTTCATCATACATTAACCAAACATTGTTTCTTTTTCAAAGCTATATGCTGAAAAGTTTTAGACCCGGCAAAATTTCCAGCCATGGAAGAAGAAATTTTCATCATATTATGTTTATTAGAAATGTTCTTCCAGCCAACATTCTTTGATATGATGGTTCATTTTATGATTCTCTTGGTGAGAGAGATTTGACTTTGTGGTCCTGTGCACTATAGATGGATGTACCACATTGAACGGTATATGAGGATTTTGAAAGGGTATGTCAAAAATAGAAGTTGGATAGAGGGTTGTATAGTGAATTGATATATTGTTGAGGAATCCATTGAATTTTGTTCCAAGAACCTATATGATGTGGAAATAATTGTTCTCCCGAAATCTCATCATGCTGGATGCATTGAGGGTGAGGGAATTTATGGACGATATTTTGAGACAATGAGTATTACAGATCGGGATCAATCCCTCCTTTATGTTTTTCATAACAGTTAGGAGGTTTCCCCATATATTGAAACTCACAATGAAATTATTAGGCAATTGAATCCATCAAGGGATGAAAACGGATATCAAGTACACATAATCAACATTTTATAGGATGTTTCAGGACCACATTTTTAAGCAGTTGGATGAAAATCTGAATTCAATTTCATAACAACTTCAAAGGCTAGCCTCCAGACCAATTGTGTATGTATTATCTTACAATGGTTATGTAATTAATGGTTATACATTCCATACAGATGAACATGATAAAGATAGTACCATGAAAAATAGTGGAGTTACACTAATGGCTTATACGATGCATGTTTCTAGTAGTAACAATAGAAATCCAATTTATGCAAATATGTCATACATTGGTATTATCAATCAAATATGGGAGTTGGATTATACAACATTCCAATTTCCAATTTTTCAATGCAAATGGGTTGATAACAACAGTGGTGTTAAAATAGATGAATAGGGATTTGTAAAAGTTTATTTTAGTAAAGAAGGGTACAAAGACGAAATGTTTATATTGGAATCACAAGTAGTACAAGTTTATTATGTTCTAGATCCCACAAACCAAAAGTGGTCAGTTATTCTGCTATCATCCAAAACTATTGAAGGGTCTGATAAAAATTTTGTTGAGAACGATCCTTTCAGTGATATGTCACAATCATTTCGCTTTGGTCCCAATGTAGATGATGTTTTTTATGTTATAAGAGACCACAATAAATTGATCTGGATAATCTATAGAGGTTTCAAATCCCTTAAACCTTTGAAAAAAATAAAGAGAGTTCAATAAATAGGTTATATTTTGTTTGTAATATAGATCTTGTTATCTCATGTTATTATATTATCATAACTGAATTTATATAATCTAAATTAACTATTCAACCACTTTTGCAGATAATGACTTTTGCACATTCTGTTTCTCCGAACCTTGAGACTGAACATGTCTCTCAAGCTTCTACTGATGTTGCTCCTGCTGTGGCTTCTCACAGTGCAGTGTAACAACATGTTTCTGAACTTGTTGCTACTCCTAGTGTTGAGGTCCAACAACCATCAACACATATCATTGCTACCATTTCAGATAAATATATAGATGATGTTGATATGGATGAAATGGTCAGGGATGAAGGACCGATATCCCAGAAATCACAGCTTCATCATAGTTTGACGGTGTTAGCCAAAGTTCATAAGGCCCAAAGAAAAGGAATAAAATTTGATGTTAGATGGAATGCATGAGGCCAACATGTGAATCCCAACTAGGCTATGTTTAGTAGTTACGTTGGAGTTGTCACTCGACAATGCATGTTTATTAACATAGATTAAAGGCACCCAATTGTGTCCAGGCTGAAGGATGTGATTTGGAAAGAAATTACGGTAACATTATGATATTATTTCATTAGTTTACTAGAAAATAAAATAATAAAACAATGTCTTACTCTTCTCAATATCTTGAAGATAACATTTATAGTAGACTATTCACACAAGAGTTATGTACTAAAGCTTGCAGGAAGTATTCATTGATGTTTTCACACTATTTTAACAAAATGTCACCTAAAATATTACAATGGTAAAATAAACATGCACCCACCCATTGTCTAAGCTCCCCTGATATCCCAAGAAGCATGGGATGCATTTTTTGGCCGCTGTGGGGATGATAAGTTTTAGGTACATTGTGGGTGATAATACATTGTTTGAGGATACATGTATTAATCACTTTGATTTTCAATATTTCATTTATGAAACAAAAAATCTTTACTGAAAATAAGGAACGTGCATCAAAACCAGTATACCCCTATCCCAAAGCAAATATTGGGTATGCTTCACTAGAAAAAGAAAATGGTACATATTTTAAATTTTCAGTAATATTGTTAGGTTCCAATAAACAATATCATAATTATCTTTCTATATTTATATGTAGATTGATGATTCTAAAACCAAATACACTTCCATCCCACGCCATGTTCTATGGAAGGAGTCACATGTGAATAAGGAAGGGAATCTAGTAGATGATAACACACAAAAAGTGTAAGAAATATGTGTAAGTATGACACGATGATGAAAATATTTGTTTTAAATTGCTATTACATAAAAATAATTAGTTATTTTCCTAAAACCAATAGTCACTGGAATCAGCTACTCCTATAGCAGATGCAGACCTATTATCAATATCTTTGAAAAATCTAAAACAATACTATCGTGTTACAGGTATGGGGTTTTGGGTGACACCCTGAGGATATTTTGAGAATGAAAAATAAACGGATGATAGAGATGAAAAATTCAAACAAATGAGCGAAAGACCAGAAACTATTGAAGAATGATTGCAATGGTAGGGAGAGTTGCTAGAAACTTTTATGGGTGTGAAGAAAGGAGAAGAAAAAACTTTGGAACAACCAGCATGTGAAAATCCTGACCCTCCCCCACAAGCTTTGAGGTAGCCATTCCCCTCAAATAGTTGTCTTAGCCGTGGTAATCAATATTCTAATAATTGTTTCCATGAAATGTGAATAATACAATCACTGATACTTTTCATGTACCTATCTTCTACATGGTGATAATGACTATGATTTATATCTGTCAACACCCATCTATCACCTTGTAGAGATGGATATAGTTTTCAACAACCCAGATGACAAGATGTATAATAGAACACTTCCAAAAGATCATCTAAAAGTGATTATTACTATTTCTCTAGATCCAAATGCAGAGCTACCTATTCCAATTGATGATGATGATATTCATACGATCGAAAAGGCTATTGGGATATTCATTTCATGGTTGTCACAACTTTTAAGACTACTTGTAGACAAAGAGGTATTTATTTCCTTTTTTCAGGATAAACCTTAAACAATTAATGAAAAAAGTGTATGAACCAATGAATGTTATTATAGACAAAGAAATGGAAGAGGGTGAAAATGTTGGCTCAAAACCATCTAATGGATCGACCAACTGATCCCTAAGAGCTACTAAAAGCATGATAACACCACATGTTCTCTATCCACATTTACTAGAATTGAAGACTCATGTGGATACGAAGCTAATAGGCGGTAGTAGTAATATAGTGGTTTTCAAGAAGAATATATATGGAGAGGAAAGTCAATATTTCGTTGCTACTGAAAATGTAAATGAGATCCTTGAAAATGGTTGGCTAGGCGTCATAGTTGTAAATATATATACGAGGTATGTTTTCATGAATTTACTTTCTAAAAGATGATCTAATGAGAAAATTATTACTAAATGCATTTTATATTGTTGACAAACGTATATATGAAAAATAGATGAAGGAATTTTCCCATGATCCAAAATTTAGACTCGTTAGTCCTCATACAACATCAACACATCCAACAAAATTAGAGCCATAAAAAAAGATAAAATAGTTAATGGATTGCTGAAAATATTTCAAAGCAAGATTACAGATGACATACTATTCCTAATACCAACTATTTAGGGGTAAAACTCTATGATTAAAGAATATCAGTTATATTTTCACTTCTTTTATTACTAATTCCTTTTTTTGTTTTTAGGAAACATTGGCTGCTAATTGCAGTGACCATAGATACTCCAAAGATTTTTTTTTCCGAATTCAAATAAAGGATATCGATCAAACCAACCACTCATGATGGAGTTTGTAAATCTGTAAGACACTAAAACCTACATTTTAGGTCTAAACATCAAGTAATATAATTTATATTATCTATTACTGAGGATTCTATTATCATAGGGTTGTGTATCATTATCATCTAAAAAAAGGAATGAGGACATGGTCTAAGCATAAAGAGGCGAGCATGTACTATGTCTGGACAAATATCAGGGTATATATAACACAATTTCACTATCCAAACACATATCAACACAATTTACTTATTCTCCTAATGATCAATTTTTTTTCAGTGTCCCAAACAAACAAACGATAATGATTGCAGTTATTATGTTTGTAAATTTATGAAAGAGATTATTTTTCATCAACAAACTAGCATCCCTAAATAGATATTTCCAAAAACAAGTACTATTTCATTTAATTTGTTTATTATTTCTATATTTTTATATTTTACAGTACTACACTGACTGTCAAAAAGCCTCATATGCATAACAAGATATAGATATGTTTAGAAACGAGTGGGCCGCATACCTGATGGCAGATTGTACACAAATAGCATGACAATCTAACTTGGGGATGTGTACAATTGGTGGTAATTTTTGAGTGGGGTTAAGGGGATCAAAAGATGAAACACTATTGTATGTAAATGTATGTAGAAAATTTGTAATTGTTGTTAAATAAAAAATCATTTCTCCAATGATTTATTTTCCCATTTTAATAGATGAAATTCACCAGCAACATGTAGGAATGATGAACCACTCAAAGGGTCTATCTTTTGTTTAAAAAGGACAAAATTTTAAGTGAAAACAACAATGGACTTACGCAAATATGATAAAACGCATTCGGATTATGTTGATAATTTTTGAAAACGATCCATGGGTGCATTGGTGATGTGTACGAGTCAACCCTGCTTCAATATGAGGCACGGTGTGCCCGGTATCACTCAAACTGTCTGTCTTTTGTTTAAAATGGACACAATTTTAAGTGAAAACAACAAATGAGCTACATAAATCTGACCAAACACATTAGGATTGGGTTGATATTTTATTAAAACGATCCATGGGTCATTTTTAACATGTACGAGTCAACACCGCCTCAATCCGAGGCACGGTGTGGCCGATATCACTCAAAGGGTCTCTTTTTTGTTTTAAATTGACATAAATTTAAATGAAAACCACAACTGACCTACGAAAATCTGACCAAATGCATTCAGGTTGTGTTGATACTTTAGGATATCAGTTCATAGGTGTGTTGGTGACATGTACAATTCAAAACACCCTCCCCATCAATCTAAGGCATGGTGGGGCTAGTATCACTCATAGTGTCTGTCTTTTGTTTAAAATGGGCACAAATTTAATTGAAAACAACAACAGACCTATGGAAATCTAACCAAACACATTTGTATTGTGTTAATATTTTAGGATAACAATCCATGGGTCCTTTGTGACATGTAAAAGTCAACCCCGCCTCAATCTGAGGCATGGTGTGGCCGATATAACTCAAAGGGACTCTATTTTGTTTAAAATGACGTAATTTTAAGTGAAAACAACAACTGACCTTTGGAAAACCGACCAAATGCATTACGATGGTGTTTATCCTTTATAATAACAATACATGAGTGTGTTGGTGACATGTAAAATTCAGCCCTGCCACAATCCGAGGAACGGTGTGGTCGGTGTCACTCAAAGTGTATGTCTTTTGTATAAAATGGACACAATTTTAGGTGAAAACAACAACTAACGTATGGAAATATGACCAAACACATTTGGAGTGTGTTGATCCTTTATGAGAACAATAAATGTGTCTTTTTTAACATGTACAATTCTACCCTGCCACAATCTGAGGAACATTATGGCTGGTATCACTCAAAGGGTCTGTCTTTTGTTTAAAATGGACACAAGTTTAAGTGAAATAAAAAAACTGACGTACCGAATTCCAATCAAAAACATAAGTATTACATTTATCCTTTTGTATAATGATCCATGTGTGTGTTTGTGATGTGTAAGAGTCAACCCCAACTTAATCCGATGCACGGTGTTGTCAGTATCACTTTAAAGGTCTGTCTTTGGTTTAAAATGGACACAAGTTTAAGTGAAAACAAAAACTAATGTATAGAAATCTGACCTAACACATTCGTATTGCATATATAATTTAGGATAATGATACATGGGTGCATTGGTTATGTGTATGAGTCAACCCTGCCACAATCCAAGGCACGGTGTGACTGGTATCACTCAAAGGGCCTCTCTTTTTGTTTAAAATGGACAAAATATTAATTGAAAACATCAACTGGCCTATGAAAATCAGAACAAAGGCATTAGGATTGCATTGATATTTTAGTAAAAAAATCAATGTACCATTTTTTATGTTTAAGATTCAACCCCGCCACAATCTGAGGCAATGTGTGGCCGGTATCACTCAAAGTGTCTCTCTTTTTTTTAAAATGAACATTATTTTATGTGAAAACAACAACTGTCCAATGAAAATATAATCAAACACATTTGGATTGTATTGATACTTTAGGAGAACAATCCAGGGGTGCTTTGGTGACATGTATGAGTCAACCCCACCTCATTTCAAGGCATGGTGTGGCTGATATCACTCAAAGTGTCTCCCTTTTGTTTAAAATGGACAAACTTTTAAGTGAAAACAACAACTGGCACACGATAATCTGACCAAATGCTTTCGGATTTTGTTGATCCTTTAAGAGAAAGATCTATGAGTGCATTGGTGACTTGTACAAGTCAACCTCGCCTCAATAAAAGGCACGATGTGGCCGGTGTCACTCAAAGTGTCTGTCTTTTGTTTAAAATGGACACAATTTTAAGTGAAAACAAAAACTGACATATGGAAATTTGACCAAACACATATGGATTATTTATATCCTTTAGTAAAAAAAATCATGGGTCTTTTTTTATGTGTACGTGTCAACCCCGTCTCAATCTGGGGCACAATGTGGCCGGTATCACTCAAAGTGTCAGACTTTTGTTTAAAATGGAAAAAATTTTAAGTGAAAACAATAACTGGCCAGTGGAAATCAGAAAATATGCATTAATATTGTGTTGATCCTTTAGGATAACGCTACATGGGTTATCTGTGACATATAAATGTGAAACCCGCCTCAATATAAGGCATGGTTTGGCCGGTATAAATCAAAGGGTCTCTATTTTGTTTAAAATGGAAAAAAATTTAATGGAAAAAAAACTGACCTACGCAAATCTGACCTAACGTATTAATATTGTTTTGATCACTTAGGAGAACGATCTATGGGTGCATTGGGGATGTGTACGAGTCAACCCTACCTCGATCTGAGGCATGGTGTGGCTGGTATCACTCAAAGTGTCTATCTTTTGTTTTCAATAGGCAAAATTTTACGTGATAACAACAATCGATGTACGGAAATCCAACCAAACGCTTTTAGGTTGTGTTGATCCTTTAGGAGAATGATCCATGGGTGTGTTAGTGATGTGTACGAGTCAACCCCACATCCATCTGAGGCACGGTGTGGCCGGTATCACTCAAAGTGTCTGTGTTTTGTTTAAAATGGACACAATTTTAAGTGAAAACAACAACTGACCTACGAAAATACAACCAAACAAATTTGGATTGTGTTGATCCTTTAGGGTAACGATCCCTGGGTGTGTTGGTAATGTGTATGAGTCAACCTCGCCTCAATCTGAGGCATGGTGTGGCTAGTATCACTCAAAGGGTGTGTCTTTTGTTTAAAATGGACAGAATTTTAGGTGAAAACCACAACTCACGTATGGAAATCCAACCAAATGAATTTGGATTGTCTTGATACTTTAAGATAACGATCCATAGATGGCCCCCCAATCCCTGGACGCCCCACCACCCCTAGACACCACCACACCACCTGGACATCTCCCCCACCCCCTAGACACCCCCATACCCCATGGATAGCTACCCCGCCCCCTTGGACCCCACCCCACCCCCCTTGGACAGCCCCACCAACCCCCTGGACCCCCCCCCCCCACCCACATGGACACCATCCCACTCATAGGAGACCCCCACCCCTAAAAAGACCTCCCTAACCCCCTGGACACCCCCAAACCCTTGGACACGCCCATGGACAGCCCCCACCCCCAACGACCCAACCCCTCCCCCCTCCCCCCGTACACCCCCACCCCCCTGAACACCCAACAACACTATGGACGAAAACACCTACCCTCTTAGACACCACCCCACCGCCTAGACACCCCCCACCCATGGACAGCCACCCCCACCCTCCTAGACACCACCCCACCCTGATGGACAGCCCCACCAACCCCCTGGACCAACCCCACCCCATGGACACCCCCACCCCTGGAAAGCCCCCCCCTGACACCTTGGATACTAGCCCACCCCCCTGGACACCCCCATAGACAGCCCCCCCCCCCACCTGGACACCCCCCTCCTAGACCCCACCCCACCCCCTTGGACAACCCCAGCCTCCTGGACCGCCCCACCCCCTGGACACCCCCAACCCCCCTAAACACACGTATCCCCCCAGACACCCTCATCCCACCATCCTAAACACCACCCTGCCCCCTTAGAAAGCCCCACCAACCCCCTGGACCACCCCCACCCCCGGAACCCCCCCACCCCCTCGACACCCATGACACCAATCCACCCCCCTATACACCCCCATGGACACCCCCCCCCCCCACACACACACCCAGTTGGACACCCCCTCTTAGACACCACCCCATCACCTAGACACCCTCCCCCCCTAGACACCCCCACCCCCATGGACAGCCCCCTCCACCCCCTGGATACCACCCCACTGCTCTTGGAAAGCCCCCAGCCTCCTAGACCCCCTCCCCCCACCTCTTGGAAACCCCTATCCCCCCAGACACCCCCATCCACCAGGACACCCCCTACCCCCTATGGACAGCCACCCCAAACCCTTGAACAGCCCCCAACCCCCTGAATTCTGAATTGAAGTATTTATGTATTTAATTAACTTCTGAATAATGTCTTAATGGTATGTGGTTATACTTGTTGTATTAGTATAATTGGTGTAATTACCTTATGATTTATGAATTAATTCTTTTTGGGTATACTTACTTGTTGAGGTTTTGAATTTTTTGCAAGTGTTGTTTGGGTGTGCTGCTGTAGAATTTTTTGTTGCAGCAGACATGGCATTTATCATCTCTTTTTTAGCACTGATAAAGGCTTCCATTATCAGTGCTAAGAAAGAGCTGATAAAAGACACCTTTATCAGTGATAAGAAAGCGCTGAAAAAGGATCAGTTTACCACTGCTAAAAGTGCGCTGATAAAAAGCACATTTATCAGCATTTTTTAGTGCTAATAAAGGGTTCCATTATCAGTGCCTTTTTAGTGCTGATAATGTCTCCCCTTATCAACGTGTTTTTAGCGCTTATAAAGGTATCCTATATCAGCACTTTTTTAGCACTGATAAAGTTCCCCTTTATCAGCGCTTAATGAGCATAGATAAAGGGGACCCCTTTATCAGCACTGAGCATTACAGCATTTTTTAGCACTGATAAAGCATGTTTTTAGTGCTGATAAAGCCCATTTTTGTAGTAGTGCATGTGAATAAAATATTTTTCCTTCTGTTTTTAATTTAACATCATAACCTATATTGAAGGTATGGAATTATGTCAAATAATTTGAAATACAATTGAAATTTTGATAAAGAAAAAAATTAATCTGATGAATGAATTTTTCAATGAATGAAATATTTTATATATTAATATATATTGTCATTGGGAATATATGAATATTTGGATTATATGGTTAATAAAGATTTGATCATTGGGTATTCTCATATTGAATATGAATATTGATGTCTTTTTGTTTCTAGTAACTCGTTAGAAATCATATAAAAAATAAAAATATAGCATTCGACTAAATTATTTTATTGCAAAAAATAAATATTCTAATGTGTTATAATTTTTTTGTAATTCTTAATGAATTATTAGATATTTGGTAAATTAAAATAAAGATTTTATAACCAGTATATTAATAAAACTAAATGGTTAAAATATGAATAATTATATTTAATATTATATGTTGAAAATTATTGAATGGTAATAATATTTTTCAAAAAATCCATTTTTTAGTATTGGGTATTTTATCTCTATAAAATAAATCAATCACCTTTTAACTAGGATATTATTAAAATAATAATATGTTTACTTGGTATGTAATCTGAGTAAAAAAAATTTTCTTTAAAATAATGCATATCTAAAAAATATTTTTTTATGTGTTATGATTTTTTGTATTAAAATTTATTTTTATCAATTTTCTAAACAAAGTCAATAAAAACATATTTCATATTTCAGATAATAGTATAAAAATTTGGTAACTTTATTAATTACATTTTTAGGAAAAATATAATTTATTATGGTAAAATGTTGTTATCACGATAAAGGTAAAAGTATATTATTTAGAAACAATTATGTATTGTATAATTTCTATCCAAATAAATTAACTTAATATATTTTAAATGATAAAAAATCTATTTATTAACATTTAACAATAAACCTCCACTTATTTAATTAAAAATTAATATAATATTACAATATAACACATAATGCATAAAAAGACATCATTCTATAAAAAATTAGTTATATATATACATATTGTTCTAATTTAAAAGTTATCATTATCATAATAAAAAATTTATTTATATTAAATTGAATCCAAATTTGGAATCATCAAATCAAAATTTAGTAATAGGGGATATATTATAATTTGTGAATAATAAATTTCATGTTAAATATTTAAACAATTTAAAATGGGGTAACTTAAAATGGATCTAATTATTTATAAGGGGAATAATATAAACTACATGTAAAATACACATATTATTTTTAAGATTCTGTTCCATAGGTCTTACAAAATCCTCATTACTTAACTCACCTAACTCTCATGTGATTCCATCTTTAACCTTTACCATACTCAGGTTTCCATGGAAATGACTCTCATTTTCAACTATAAAAGGAGCTCTTCCCCCACCCACTCCACCCCAAATTTATCCTTTATGTTATTAATTAATCCCAAACTATCTTACTCTCTTAATGTCCACTCCCATGTAATATTTTTTCATGTCCCTATGTGAAGCCCCAAAAGGCTTTATTTTTAATAGTATCTCCGTGGAAGTTTGAATCCATCAATATAAAATTTACTCACTCCCTAATCAGTTAATCAATATCATTTTCATCCAAATTATATACAATCTCAAAAATATTATAAATGAAATATTAATTATATCATTATAATTATATAATTATGATAATCTAATAAAAAATTAATGTTCGTAACCACACACACCCATAGAATATAACATGTTCATATTTGGGAAATTTTTTCCACCTATATAAATAATGTTATAAATTTATAACACAGATGACTATGGAATATTAATTAGTTGTAATATATCATTTAAATGAGCAAATAATGATTTATATTTGTATTTATAATTTAAATATTTAACACATTATCAATATACCATTTTTTGGTTAAGCATTTCTGAAATATGGTCATCATATATTTCATATCGAAAAATCACTCCTACAATACTAAAATAATGAAACAAGACGTTCCAAAATCATCATGTAACTTATATCCCATAAAATTAGCAGATTTCCAAATGATTAAATCAATAACATGTAAATATGAAAAAATCATGTTACGAAAGCAAATAATATATGTTTAAAATAACTAATAACTGATGATTAATATCATATAAATTTAGTAAAAAATATGTAATAAATGAAAATATAATATTAACATTTTTTGTATATATATATATATATCATTATATGGTTATGAAATTAATGTCTAAAGGGTTTATGATTATTGTACCAGATGTCAGTGCCCATTTGACCTAGTTGAATTCCATGGTAAGTGTTTTGTTAATTTAATTTATATATTATTGGGTCATAATGTATTTCCCATAATTTATTTATTCTATGTATCTTATATTTCCATTATTTATTATCTTTAAATATAATTCCATCATTATCTTTGGGAAATATCAATATGATTCAATTATATCTCTAGGATGAATTTATTTCATCATAAAAATATGAAAATTTTTAAGAACAATTCTCATTCTTAATAATCGTTTATTCTACCCCAATTCGATATTATTTCATTCAAAATATTATTATATCTATTATTTTTAATGATAATGTTGTACTTCCTTTGTTAATATTATTATTTTTATTTATATATTTTCTAATAAAATTTTTATATCTTTTTCCTAGGTGTGGGTTTTTCTCATAAATATACTTAAGAATCTTAAAATGATATTTCCTTTCACTTTTTCAGTTTTTTATTATCCACTAGTCATTTTCAAACTGGTAATTTGTTTTATTTTAAATGTTCTATTATGTGGAGCTCTTTAAAAACAATTTTTTGAATTATTATTCTTATAAAATTCAAATATTTTTCAAAGTGACTCAAAACTTAATCCTTTTAAGATACTTTGTATTCTTTTACAAAATATATTTACAAGATTTTATTTTCATTTTTCTCTCCATATATAACTGATCTATCTATTATGTAGTAATGTTCATAATCATCCTTTATTTGATTTTATGAAATAATTCCATTTGGAGATTGTTTTTTGGAGTTAATTATTATAACTCTTCATGTCATTTTGTTTTTATTCTCTATGAAAAAATGTTTTGAAACCCTATTTTTTCCATGGATATGTACATGGTTTCATGTCTATTTCATTTCTTTTGTCACCCATATGAATGGATTACAATTTTTTGATAGGTGGTTTCTGATAAACCCCACTAATTTAGTAATTATGGTTTTATATCAAATTAGATAATGAAATTAATTCATTGGAATGATTGGGCTTTCATACGACATAATGCATGGACATGATTGGGTTTTCTCATATCATACTTGATGAGGATAACTCCATTTTCTAGAAACATGATTTAAGGAATCATTTGTGCTTGTTCAGAACTAATTTTTTTTTGTAATTTCAAGGTTTTGTTATATTTTAACACATGGATATGATTTTGTTTGTTCAAAAATTATTGTGTGACCATGATATTTTTATTTCACAATTTTATGCATATATATGATTATGTTTGTGTATATACTGATTCATGGTAAGGATTATATTTTATCAAAACATGATTCTTGAAATTGTTTTGATTTATTCATAACTTAATGCATTGTAATGATTGTTTTTTTCCCACAACATTATTATCTCCTATACATATACTTGTGTAAAATTGTTATGTTATATACCTATATTATTCTCCTTGTATCATGATCATTATCTCCTTTTCCACACAATTATACCATGGTATATATTTGATCACTTGATGTTATTTAATTTATTCATGATTTTGTAGATAACTGTTACGGTTCTATGGTCCTTTTAATCTAATTTTTCTACAACAATTATTTTTTCCCATATTCTTATAAGTTAACCATTTTAGTCATTGATAAGTTGACCCTTACTAATAATTTGAGATAAATACTAATTTTTTCCACTCAACGTTTAAAATATTAATTTCAATGGGATGAAGGACATGTTATGTAAAGAAAATATTTTAGAGATGTTGAAGAAAGAATATATAATAAGATATTTATATTGTTGATATCGGAAGTCACATAACATTGGGGTCCATATATTGTATGATCATTTGTGATATTTATTTGAAAAATTATAGAAGTTATATAAAATATATGTATCATGTGTTAATTTTTTATCAGTGGGTATCTGATAGGGGTTTAGTTTTTTTGGGTATACAATTATGAATTATGGGGAATAAAAAAAATCCATCTAGGTTTGTCTAAAAGTATAATAGGCTAAAAATAAATTTCCTAGATCCAAATATCATGTGTTTTAATTTTCACATTAATATTATTTATGGTTATTTTATTTTTTATCATGATTAACCCAGTTTCATAACATAATTAATTGGAATAATAGAAAATAATGTTATAATGGGTTTAATGAAAAATGTGCAATTTTTTAAAAGGGAACAAAATGGGATAAGAGTTCGAGTAAAAACATTAATGGTGATTATAAAAAAAAGTTTCAAATTAAAAAAAATTAACACAACCCACTTTTTCACTTCTAATGATTCTAAAGAAGGATCTACTCTCTATTTTATCCTTTATATAGAAACACCCCCTTAATTTAGTTTTAATTTAAATCCAATAGTTACCACGAAATAGATCAATAAAATTGAAAACATATATTCATTTTTTATTGTAGACAACAAGAAGATGATGTTTTTGGTGTCTATAATTTGGAAGGTGAAGATGAATAATGGTGGAAACTCATTAAAAATAAAAGGGAAAGGGAGGAAGCTGAATATATTTATTTGGAAGAGTTTAATAAAATATTATTCACCAACTATTTTCCATGAACACTTTAGATAAAAATATAGAGAGTATTCAAGAAGTTAAAATTGGAGGATGAATTCATTGATATATATGATAAAAATTTAACAAGACTCATAAGGTATACCTCTCATTTTACATTTCACCATGAAATAATGATATATCATTTCATAAGTGGAATAAAATAAATCCTTTTAAAAGAATTACCTATAGTAGAATTTGGTAGATATGAATATATTATTTTTTGTTCAATTAAGGTGGAAATAAAAATTAGTAACTACCATTTTTCACATGGATATTAAAGAATTAAAAATAAAATGTTGTCTTATGTAAACTGTAATATTATGTCACTTGGATGAGGGTAATTTAAACCACCTATAATGCAAATTATTTGGGAGAAATCACCCCTAAAATTTCCTAAAATAATTATAAAACTATTTAACTTTTGTAAAAGTTTTCCTCTATGTAAATAATTGGTAAAGATGTGAGATAATTAAAATTATCACAATGGAAGAGAGAAACCACTCCAGGTCACTAGAATACTTTTCCAAATACACCAACCTATATTTCTGGGTTTCCCTCTTCATGCTAAATCAAGTTATATCTATTATAAAATAAAAATTGAACATGAAAAATCCACTTCAAAATAATACACAAACCAACCATCCAATACACATGTCATGAAATAATCCTTTCACATTCTAATTCATTTTGACATCATACTTACACACAACAGCCCAAAAACATGACTCACACCTTTCTGACAATTTAATAATTCATTTCAAAAATTTATAATACATTCTCAAAATGTTTTACATCACACATTACCACATTCCCCTTTCAAAATCAAATTTTAATATTTTATACCCATAAAAACATCACACAAAAATAATTTGGACACTTTGTGTAATTTAATAATTGATTAACAATTTTTATAAAACACTTTCAAAAAGTATAACAAGTGTTTTCACATAAAACCCATTCTAAAAACCACTTTAAAGGCAAAAAGCACACAAAAAAAACTAGAAAACCTGAATTTTATGCCCTTTAAATAATTAAAAAATAACTTGTATATTTTATAAAAATACCAAAAAAATATATCACATGACTAACACATGAATAACACACAAGTTCATGAAAAATGAAAACCTAAAAAATTGTTAAAAAATATCTACAAAAAATGCATCTCTTAAAAAAATATTAGGTAAGGAGCCCGATTGAAATTTAAATCAAGTAAGATAACTTGTATAAAAATTATTATATAAGGAATCACATAATATAGATGTCAAGACCCCAAATCATTGTCTGAATCTTCAACTACACCACCGATGCACAAGAAGTGAATAAAAACAAACACTAAAAAAGAATATAGGACCAAGAAATACATAATAAAACTCTATGTATGCATCCATAGTAGCTAGACATTTAGATCTTCAAGAAATATGGAATAAACTCTAAGGAAATTTAGAAAACAAATAGGGAATCACTTTCCTTGAATAACCATAAACATTCACCACTAAAAACACCATAAGAAATGGGTTCCATGAGATCTTTGAGGAAGCTTGGAGGTCTTACATGGGAGTTAGGGTTGAATAGGGGAATAATGGGGTAGATTATGTTTATTTCTGGATGGAAAATATTGAAATTAAAAAATGTTTTTTAATGTGATTTACACCCTGTAAGGTTTGCCTGCAAAGTTTAGTAAACCATGCATCAAAACCGTGATACTTGTTTTTACCACAAAAAAACTATTCATTTTTCTCAAATATCATAGGGATACTAAGGGAATTAAAGTGGAAGAGATAAGATAAGGATAGGAGGAAATGGTTCCCAAAAGGGAACACCCTTTTCATCCCCATCTCATCTAACTCTAGGGTATAAACCACCCCAAAAATCATACCCCACAAAACATTCCACTAGGAGTGTCACAAATTCAATTCCAATACACCTCATAATCATACCTTTCCTAGAACAAAATATGTCATCAAATACCATCCAATACTTCCAAGGCTAATTAATTTGTTCAAGAACACTTGAGAAACAAAATTTAAACCTAGAACACTCATAAACCAAGCGAAAATTATGAACCAAAAGAAGATTTGAAACAAAGCATGGAATTGAAAATCAAGGTGTAACAATTATCCCCACCATAAATATTTAGCCCCTCATAAATCCAAAACAATGATATATTCCATAAACAATTCCCAACCAATAGACCAATATATACTCCCATGTTAAGGTCACTCGCCCTGAAAATCCAAAATGCCTCTAGTTGATAAATCCAAGGAATACATACTTTCGACAACCAGAATTTATACCATCATCATGAAATGATCAAACATAGTCTAACCACATCCCAAAAAACCCACCTTAGCCACCACAAGATGATTTCCAATCAATATATTTGAAGTGAGAAACATACTCAAACAATGTTACAACATCTATATTTTCTAACAAAACTGTTGGGCGCGCTCCAACTCCATAGTTTACTGAAGGAATAAATTAGTGGTTATATAGTTATGAACGAGACTACCTACCACCAAGCCAACACACTGGACAAAACAGAGTCACTGATATGGGGAGACTCGATTAGACTCCCCATAATTTTAGACAACATTATATCCCAAAAAAAACTAGGACACCAACCAGGGAAGGCCTGAACAGACTCCCCACCATAAGAATCACCCATATTACCCAACCAGCACTTGACACAAATGATATATCATAGGACCCAATCCCCATAGTAAGGGTGGTCGATCAACAAAACTCTAATCCCGAAAAGAAACTCCATGGTTCACCACTCCCATGGGTATCACCATCCTTAACTAAGACTGAACAAGAATAATATCAAAATGAGCTTACCATGTTTTTCATACATGAATAACCAGACTGAGGGTAGCACCATCAAGTGTTCAGGAACTGGGTTTGAGGAAAAAAATCCACCCCACATTCCTATAATAAAGGAGGTGCCTCTCTAGAAACACGGATTACAACCCTGAGGGATAGGGTCTACCACATCCCTTTACACCACATGGGACAACTTGAAATGAAATAAAAACATCAAAACTTCAAACTTTCTTAAATCCCACACTTGCAACATGAGTGAAACCAATATACTGTACACCCCAGGAGATTACCTGACTATGCGAAAATCTTCACTCTGAGGTATATGGATGGATCCTGGAATGCTTGAAGCAACTACTACACTACAGTCAATAGATAATGATCACACCACCCAAATTAACTAGCTAAAAAATCAAACCTTAATCCAAAAGGGTCTTGGAAGATTCACATGAATCTTTTATTTCACCCCAATTAAAGATCATTATAAGAAAGTACAAAAGGAAGAATATTTCACTAAGAATAATGAATTCAAAATGATTAGAATAGAAACACACATTTATTTAAGAATAATCTCTCAAAAGGTTCCAAAACATCTACCATTTCTCACAGAAGTACACACAATACCACAAATCATCACTAGAAATGACCCTCACAACTGACAGAGACACTACTAGGAGTGGAATCTTGAATAGTGTTCCAAGTAGCATGAGATTTACACAAGCTACCATATGAACTTCAAACCTCCAGATTCAGCATAATATATGCTATTATAAGATCTTTTTTTCTATGAGAATACAGAAATACCCAAAGGCCATTGAGGACACCACCCTATATAGACAAACATGAACTAAATTTACCTTTCTCACTGGAATTCCCCTTCACCAATTCCAAATAATACTGAGAGACAAAATAATGTCAGACATCACCTTTGAAGTTTTATGCACTCAAGAAACCATGAAACATTTAATCTCCCTCAACACCCATTTTTCTTCTAGTAGAGGATATGTGAAATCCAAAAAAGAGGAGAGATAAATCCAACCATGAATCTTGAGATGAGAGTCCAGGTTTTGATCAACCAGAGAACCTGGCGATGGTGAAGCACCTATGTCTGCACTCAAATTGTGTAATAAATCTTTATGGGGTTGTACCATAGCCCAGAAGATTACCCAAGGATCCCACAAAGATTATCCTTTGGTCAAAATATACCACAAACTAGATCCGAACTCATAATGTGAACCCCAATATTGTAATTCAAAAACATTTTCCATAAACAACCAGTGGTTAAAACTTCAACACAAATTACCAACAAAAAACCCCAAAACATCATTCAAATAGGCGGGGTTATCAAATTAAATACACCGCAGCACAAAATTACCAAAAAATAATAATAAACACAAAACAAATGGGTTATCAAGATATCAAATTTTACATTAAAATCATCTCTTTGAAAGTAAACGGGTCGGTGGTTAGCGCATCCACCAATGGTACTCCATGTTCCTCACACATGCATGTTTCCATGACATGTTAGGCACCCTACTAATATCCATACAAAAATTCATATATTTTTCACATTAACTATTCATCTTCCCATGTAAGTCAATGAATTTTATCACTAATGGAAATACTAAAGGTTAAAAAACATTCTTCCACTATTTAAAACCAAAACATTCAACTGAAACTTACTTTTTCTCAAAACCTATAAACACAAAATCAAAACACAATTTACATCTTAAAAAACATATAATAAAATAACCAATCATTAAAATAAAATTCCAATTTTAAATAATACACGTTAATTTAAAAACATCTAATTCCATTTCAAAACACTTCTGGATTTAATAAACAATTCAATTTCAACAACACCCATTTAATTCATACTCATTCGTTTATATTTTAAAAAATTATATAATTAAAAAAACATTTAAAAATACCACTAGTTAATGCATTAAAGTCCAAATCTAAACCCCACACATAAATTCAAAAACACATCATTCCATTCATAAAACAATTCAACTGTTCAAAAAAATCATTTTGAAACATTTTTTCAAAACCCACTTTGACATAATTCATACATTCAAAATAGGTGTAAACACACCATTTACCCTTTCAAAAAAAATAATGAAATTTAATTTATAAACTTTTACAAATAAAACCATTTCCACTTTACTAGAAAATCATTTCACAAAAAATTTACACTTCTTAATGTCAATTGATTTTTGATTTAAAACCATGTTTCCATCATTCCCAACTGAAGAGACAGAAGACAATCTGATAGGAAACAAGTGATGGTGGTCATATTGGACATATGGTTGGAGTTCATATACTAATACCATCAATATCACATAGATTGTTCTAGGGAAATATCACAGCACTATAAGTCTTTTGATGCCCTGAGAGCTCACTGAGAGCAATAACCCAACTCTCTTTTAATATTCCCAATCATCAATGAACCATGAGAACAAAAGAACTCAGATAAAACCCAAAATACACAGAAGATATAGATCCCATCACGATGTGTGATGTCCATAAACAATACTCATTATCAGAATTTCATGTCTTGAAAATCCTTACTCCGGTCAACCCAGACTCTTTCCGAAAATTACATGACCCGAAAAGAGAAAACCTCATATGATACTATTTTATCATGAATTAGATCTGGTATCCATCAAAAGTGATTCCCAAACTAGTCTATGGAAATTATTGTGGGGTGTTACCGATCCCCAAAAGCTTGGAAAAGTTCCCAAGTATCATAAATAAGTGTATGGTAATGAGTTACAAAAATTTAGAATCATTATATAACCAAAAACAACAAATAAACTGAATCATAAAATTTAATCAAAAGAAGCCTATAATAAAATTAAGAACTAAAATACATTGTTTTAGAAAAAGGGAAATTGGGACACAACCCAAATGTTGAAGATAAAAAACTGAAGGACCCCCACACGGTAAGGTTCCTCCATCACCAAGACTTTTACAAAACACTGCACCAAGAAAGACCGCTAGTACCCTGGACTACCGACACTAAAAGCATTACTCAAACCTGCAAAAAAATTACTAAGTATACTTACACCAAAATGTGTAATTAAGGTGTGATACTAATCCCAATAATATTACACCTAGAGATATTCCATGTGATATTAATTTTTAGAAAAAAATAATTCATGCTTTATAAACAAAAAAATTATATTAACAATTTCAAAGGCATGAAATATTCAATGAAAATAGTTTTCAAGATGTAATATTAAAGGATGAATACTATTAAATAAAATGAATATTCTCCTGAATTTTTAATCCAGAAACATCGTAATATAAGGATAATTATCAAATATCCAATGAACACTAGTCACGGGAATACCACTAGGCACCAGCAATTTGTGGACCCCAAGTTCCTTGTATCTAGATGAAAAGTAACCATAACAAATATATGTTCTCATGAAAAATCCACTATTAGGTAACATACCCATAAATTAGTGACCAAAAAAGTAATTATAGTTGTTTAGTTAGTATTTTCATCATAAAAAATTCTACGTGAAGTAGGTATAAAAATACTATGGCTCACTAGAATACTAGTACTCATCTGCCCACTTAGATAAATGGGTTTCCCTCTTTGTGCCCAATAATGTTCAACATGATATCAAATACAACATGAAAATGGTAATTCAATTTGAAAATAATATAAAAACCAAGAATCCCATACACATGTCACAAAATACTCCTTCCACATTAAAATTTAGTTTCACATCATACTCACACAAAACAACCCTCAAACATGACACACGCCTTTCTCACAATGTAATAAATTATTTCAAAAATTTATAAAATGTTATCAAAATGTTTAACATAAAAAATAACCACTTTCTTTTTTAAAACCCATTTTGATAACCTAATCTCACCAAAAACACATTAAAATCCTTTTCACAATTTGTCTTATTTAATAACCAATTAACAATTTTCCTAAAACACTTTCAAAATGTATAACAAGGTTTTTCACATAAAACCATTCAAAAAACACATTAAAATAAAAACTAACACTAAAATAATACCAAACCATAATTGGAATCCCGTTCAACATTTATTAAAGCACATACATATTTTATAAAACTACAAAAAATGATATCATATGAGTTACACATGAAGAACACAAAAGTTCAATAAAAAAACGAAACTTTGAAAACAAACACTAAAAAAATTATCTCAAAAATGAGTTTCACAAAAAACATATAGATAATTAACATTCTAAAATTATTATGAAAACAACCAAACTCATCGATGAAATCTTACCCAAGGAATTACCTACCACAGTTGTTAAAAACCTCAAATCATTTTTCAAAACATCAAGCACACCACTGCCACACCACAAGGGAATGAAATAAACCCTAAACCAAAACTATTGGACTCAAAAACCCAAAATAATACCATAGTTATGAATAACTAGCTGCTAGAAATTTAGATATTTAAGAAATAAGGAAGAAACTTTAAGGAAAAGGAAGAAAACGAATAAGGAATCACTTACCTTGAAGAACCTTGAAGATTCTCTATTAAAAACACCATAAAAATGGGTTCCATGGGAGCTTTTGGTAGCTTGGATGCCTCCCATGGTTGCTATGGTAGAATAGGGGAATAATAGAGTGGACTAGGGTTATATATGGGAGGAAAAATTTTAATTAAAAATGATTTTTAATGTGTTGGAAAACCTGCACGGTTTAGCTATATGGTTTAGTAAACCCTATGGCCAAATTGTGCGTCATGTTCAATCCTCTCAAAAAAATTCAAATTTGCTCCAATTTCCAGAGTGGGGATAAGGGAATAAAGGGGAAGAGATTGGCCATAAACATGAGGAAATAATTTCCAAATGTAAAACCGCCTTTCACCAAAAAAACTCATCTAACTCAAGGGTATAAAGCACCCCAACAAACATCCCTCACAAAAGGTGCCACTACGAGTGTCACTAATTCAATTCCAATCCACCTCATAATCACACATTTCCTCTAAAAATTACAAGGATAAATGCAATCCAATACTTCCAAGAATAATTACTTAGATCAAGAACACCTGATATAAAAAATTTATACTCAAAAAACCTAAAAACCAAGAGAAAACTAAGAACTGAAAAAATATTTGAAACAAATAATAGAATGGAAGTTCCAGGCGTGACACAACCATAATTTAATTATTAAAATGTAAAGTGGTTTTGAATTAATATATTCAATTCCATAATCAACGATCTAATAGGTATTATAATCGTTAATATCCTAATAGAATAAGGGAATAATAAAGAGCCTATTAAATCACTAACAAGAAAGAAAATAATGAAAAATTAAGTGGTAAAAAGTATACATATTTTTTAATAATTCAAACTCCAACAACCCAAACCTAGTAGTAATATAAAATTATTTCTATAAATTACAATATTTACTTCTATATCTAATAAATCTTTAGTGTTGCGTGAATTGACACATACATATTTTTTTAATTACAGTTGAAAACAAAAAATAAAGAAGAAAAAGTATTGAGATCATTATTAGACCTTCTAGGATATCCTTGAAAGTTACATACAGTTCAATTCTGGGATTAATAATGAAATGAATTTATAATAAGTGTAATATTATAATATCAGTAATTATTTCCAAACAATTAAATCTATCATAACATAACTAGAGAAAAAAATAATCTGAAAAGGTTAAATAGAAAAATAATTCTATAATCAAATGAAACCCAGGGAATACTATATCTGTGACAATATGTTCAAACCTCAATAATAATTATTTTTATAATAATTATGGAATTAATAATTCCAAAAATCATAAGAATATCATCAATTCCATGTTCCATGAAATCATTCATAAATCTTAATGTTATATTCCAATACCCTAGTTTTATTTTTTTACAATACATATTAAAGTATAAAGGTTCTATATATAAAAGTTGCTACACTTCACTAATTATGTCCAATGACATAATTATAGATAGTAATTAGATATTTAATAATATTATATAATGATATTATTTCCTAATAATAACTAAATAAAACAATGGAAATTTATATAATATGTATACATAAAAGAACTATTTCCTAGTTATATGGAGTAATGTGCCGATATAAGTGAATGACCCATAGTCAACTTAAAACCTATGTGGTATTCTCAAATAAATGTAGACAATTTAGTGTTTAGAGATACATTAAAAGTGTTGGTTAATTAATATAATATAATTATTCATCTCAATATATATTAATGGTAGGATAAGACCTCATGGTAGGAAAATCATTCATTATGTTCATAAAGAGTTGTGAATTATCCAATGAATATCCTTCAGAAGATTTTATCAAGGTGTTTGTGTCTAATTATCACTAAATTTGATCCATTTTAGGATCTAGTTGATACTCATATAGCCTTTTTAGAGTTATTAAAACATGGTACATCTATTCTATAACTGTATCAACTTTCCATTATCCATATAGATACGTAATTGTTAGAAAGACAAAACAGACATTAAATTTCAAAAAATTTGCACATTAGGAATTATAATAACTTAGAAAATGTCTATAATAATTTGAAATGATTATTTTCTCCTAAAAATCATATACATGTGAGATAATAACATAAAAATAAAATCAATAAAATATGTTAAAGTGGTATTATAAGAATATAATTTCAATTAAAAGGAAAAGGAAGGACTGGAAACCCTTATGAATTAGGTTACATTTCAAACAAAATTATTTTGAAATATTGATCTTGTAGCTAAACACAAATTACTATAATAAAAATAAAATTCATTATATAATGAATTAAATAGTTATTATATTGAATATATAATTTAAATTTGGGGCATTATATAAAACATGCCTCATAGAAAGAGAAATTTGGATGAAAAGCCCCTTACTTTTAATCCCAGCTACATGAACATCCTATATCCTCTTTTGTAAAAAAATTAATATATTAATCACAAATATCTATAACTTATTCATTCTTATATTCATAAATAAACATCATTTTTTGTAACATACTGTAAATATTTCTATAAGTGATATTTTTTTTTCATCATCAAAAGTTATCATTTTTGATAGATTATTTAGTGGTTGTTTTAAAATAGATGTGTACATTATTTTTTATATATTCATAGATTATCATTCTATGATAATTATATGTAATGTAATTTTTTTATTATGATTTATATTTCTACCATTTCATTTCTTAAGTATTTTAGTTTTATTCAAGTTGATGAAGTCAATGATGATGTCCTTCTATAAATTCTATGAACAAAATAGTGGTTTCCTTAAAAGTGGTTTGCCATTACCATAATCCGTAAATAACCCAAAAAAGTGATGGTTTAATTTTTATTTTCCAATATAAGTGGTAATTACATTTACTCCCTCACCAATAATATAAATTCATATAATTTTTAATGTTTTTTTAAACATACCTAAACACTTGAAGTTATAATCTTTATGTGAGTGTTGTTAGGAAAGTAATTAATTTGTAATAATACCATTTTAACTGAAATATAATAATACTATTTAGATTTTATTAAGGGGGTGAATAATGTAATAATATAAATGTATAAATAATAAAATAATAATTTGAAAAACAAAATTTGTCACTTTTGGGGAGGCGGTAGTCCACACATAGGTACATGCAACACATTATTATTTCATAGAAGATTAGTGTTATATGGAATTTTTTTAATAATATATGACTATATTATCTTATTAATATATTATTAATCCTTTAAATATAATTTTATTACCATACATGAGAGGGATTTATGAAAAATCATGGATATAGTTCATGGAGGAAACATTTTGTAAAAATAGATTTCAACGTCTTCATTTTTTAGTGTTTTCAAGGATGTAAGAAAATGCATATTAAATTAGTAAAATAAAATTTCATTACATTTTTAACTAATTTTATCACAAATTAATGTATATAATAGGTTTTATGGGGGGTGGGAAGAAATAAATTGAGGGATCTTTATTGAGAACATTATTGCTCCATTTGGATACTCTTCATTAGGTAACAACTTAAAGCTACATACCAATCTATTTTTGGAGGACAATGATTATAGAACATGGTAAAAGAACGTATTAGAGACTAAGGAATATATTTCTCCAATAGAATTTATTTTAATGTGTGGATATATTTTTTATATGTGATTTATCTTTATAAGTGGAAAATTACATTTCTTTTTAAATACACATTAGCTTTTCAATGATTATATGACACTATTATTGGATTAATAGATCCAAAAGTGATATATAATGAAGTGTCGGATCATATAAGGTTAATAAATCCCTATCTATTTTTCAAACATATTTTATAATTGTTTAAATATTTTTATTTATTGTTTTTTCACACTGTACCCTTTTGGTTTTAACCATGGTACATAGTTTTTACCATTATAATTTATATTGCATTTAAAATATACATAGTATCCCTTATTACCATGTATTTATGTTATGAAATAAATTAAAATATATATAATCTAATTCAATTTCTAAACAATAAAAAAATGTATTTTAAAATAAAAAAATTAATATATGTAAATATTTTTATGTAAAAAATGTTGTTTTACCTTTTTGTGTTCATAATCATGCATAATATTGATTAAAAATTTAATAAGTGATAATAATATTATATATGAGATTAGAAATTAGAAATTATTATTTTTTATTAATTCTTGAAATTATTTTATCAGATAAAAACAATATATTCCAGGTAAGAAAAATTCATTACATCTAATAATTTCCCCATTATCGCGGTAATTAACTATAATCATAGTAAAAATAATTTTATCCCTTAAAAATGGATTATACCAATTAAATAATATTAATGTGTTAATATTAGATATCAAATAATTTATATTTAATTCATACAATTAATGTAAATATAAATTTTATATAAGTGAATAAAAACAATTTTTTTAAAATATTACTTATGATAACAAAATATCAATCATGTATTTTAGAAAATAAAAGAAGTATTTATAAATGAATAATTTAAATCCTTAAATAATTTTTTTATAATGATTACTGATTTATAAATTTTGATTTCATACATATTTCATGATATAATCATTAATTATAATGTTTTTTTGTAAATATTTTATTTTAACTATTCACAAAAAATCATTGATTTCAAAAAAATCAATAAGTCACCTGAATAAAATATTATATTATATTGTCAAAATATGAAATACTTTTATCAAAAATAAATATTATAATTCTATTAAATTGTTTTTAAATTATAATAATGAATAGAAGATCATTATAGTGCGCAATGTATAGTATATTTGGGGTATAATGATCACCTACTATAGTAGGATAGCCAGTATTACATATTATCCACTCAAAATATGTGAATGTGTTATTTCAATATGGTTATTTTCATGATTTTATATATTTAATTTTTTATAAATGTATTTATTTACCAATTCAAACCCTCGATATTTAGTTATCAAGGAAAACTCCCAGTGGTGTGAAAATTTAATTCAAGGTATAAAAATACTATCCAATTGTATTATGGTATGATACATCTTAAAGTTCGAATTTCTCCCCCCTCAAAGAAATTTTATGTGACCTTTGAAATGTATTTTTTCTTCTTATATATATATGATATCATTTTTTGGGATAAATAAATTTCATTTCATATCCCAAATCATCCTGCAATATAAAATGAACAAAAGGATAATTATAAAATCCATTTGGTAGAAAACCCCTTAATATGGGTTTTGATACCCCATAATGTGGGATACTTGGGTCCAATTGTTGGGGTGGAACTCATCATGGATGAAATACAAATCACATAGTTTTATTTTGATGTATATCTTAAACAATTGTCCAATCTCCCCCGAAAACATGTTTTTGGGTTTTCAATTGAACTCAAATAGGGATATATAACTATATTGAAGAGTCCGTATATAAGGGATCCCATTTAATAAGAACAATTAAAGTTTAAACTTCAAGAGAATTTGAGTAGGGGTTTTATATTCACATGTTCATTGTTATGGGGTTCCCCGATCCTCCTTGTCTTGATGAAGGATGGATCAATGCACCTTTTCATTTATTATCATGAACCTAACAAAATCATGATCAATAAAAAATACCCTTTACTGCATATTGATGAACAATATTCACAACATAGTGGGTTACAATAATTAATTAATGTGTATATTAAATATATATATCATTAATTAAGGATAAATATTGAGGATATAACAAAGTCATTATTCCATAAGAGATATGGAAAATATAAATTCCTAATGATGTTATTCAAAAATTAAAATTATACTGAAATATTCATGGATCTGATATATAATTTTTATAGAGATTACATTGAAAAATATGTGGTATTATTATTTGAATATATCCTTAAATATTCCATGATCAATAAAAACATTAATATCATCAGAGGATTGTGAAAAAGAACACAGAAAATGATAAATGTATTCCAACTTCAATAGGTGTGATTTTTTGTTATCAAAATTATCCATCTTGGATCAGGTAATCAGATTAGAGGTATATCAGTGGATACTTAAATGAAATATGTGACTTAATATTGACCTAAACAAATCACTTTGAAAAGAAACTATTGTTTTCATGTATTTTAATGTTACTGTATATGTTTTGTGAGAAACCATGTTTACACTTAATGGTTGGGGTGAGGTTTCTCTCATTATATAATGTAATGATATATTTAAGAAGATTAAGTGGACGATAGTCAATACAAATGTACACACACTAACCTAAAATGGAGAAGGATTTTTCATCTACAGGGATGATTCAATGAAGGAATTGGTATGTTCCCTTATTCAAAATAAAATGTTAATAGTTTATGAATCATGATTATTGATGTACAATAGAAATACTTACATGAAAAATGTACTAGAATTGGAAATAATAATTTTTTACCATAATATTTTGATGGGATAACCTCTATGGTGAAATTTATGAAATTTATACTGATCATAAGATCATCAATTTTATCTTCCAAAATAATGAGTTGAACATGCACATAATGGTGTGGTTGAAATTTATCAAAGATGATGATTTCATAAGACATTACAATCATGGGAAGGTAAATATGGTGTAATATGATGCATGTAGAAAAGATTATATAACGATATCCCTGAATAGGAATGGAAGAAACACAATATCTATTGATATTGAAAGGATGGATATGGGAATCACAATATAAGGTATGAAATCCAACTTTTCTTAAATTATTGCTCAACCATCAATCTATATTAAGATAAAACAAGACCAAAAGGAAGGCAGATAGCAACACAAAATAGTAGGAAGTATTCCAGAAATCATCATTCTCAAGGACAGTGTTATAAGATTAAGGAAATGAATATGTGTCCCTTCAAAATAATATTTTAAATTTGAACTCATTATTGATAACATATCCCATCCATAACTATTCACCCAAAAATCCAATATATATAGTGAAAAACATTGTGGGACAACATGAAGAGACGATTTGGGGAGTATATTTCTCGATGATTGATAAACTAATAATTAATGTCCTGATACAAAATTCATCAGGGTATGATACATCCATTAAATATACCACTATAAAAATGGAAAAACATCACTTTAGATTTATTCATCAGTGTTCCTAATATTTATAAAGGATATAATTCCATCCGGGTAGTGGAGGATAGATTTATAAAAACTACACACTTTAATAATATTTTGGAGGATTTTTCACTTGATCAACGGTTAATGAAAAACATAAAATATGTTTTAAGAGGCATGGTGTACAACTTTAAAATTCATCTAATCAAGATTAGAGGATTGTATAAAAATTCTAGATAATTCTTTAATAATAAAAGGTTATAGTGGAAGGATTTATCACATGTTATTATCCTCGAAATGATTTTTGATCATAAATAAACATTAAGTTATTGAAAGATATACTAAGATCATTTTAAATGTAATTGAAGGTATTTTGGGATAAATATATTCCCCAAGTGAATTTTTTATATAATAAAACATTCCCCTCGAGTTACCAAATATGACTATATAACAATTTATATAAGAATATTTGTAAAACTTTGAAATTGTAGGATGAAGTTTTCATGAGAAAGATAGTAGGAATACATATTTTTATGAAAATATAGAGGGGAATGAAACAATTCAATAACATATCAAATCTACGTAATATAGACAAAAGAGATACACTATTAATTGTATATGAAATCTATAGCATTAATTTTGTGATCAGGAATCCTTTAAATATATAATTGGAAGAGGGTAATGATATTATTGAATAAGTAAATGTTTATCCCATTATATAATTTCCCCTTTCATTTTTACATCATTAAGATTTTTGTAGCTTATTGCATAACACTCCCACCAAACCATGTTTTTTTACATTATTTGTTTCATATATTTATTTTTAGGAAGTACATAATATATACATCATATGAACTTAAAAAAATGTTACACAATTGGAATATGAAATTTATTAAGAGGAACAACTATTGGAGATCGCTTATCAAAGAGACAAAGTAATGAAAAACCAGATAACCCAACTAGTCAATTTTTTATGGAATATTCAAATGTGTGAGGATGTTATGTGGGAGCCTAATGATCTCAGGACACAAAAGTAATCTCATTTATATTTGAATTAGTAATAAACATTCATGGTTAAAAATATTTTATGTGGTGTATCATGTTATAACCCTATGTTTTTATTATTTATTTTTCATATATATATATATATTAATATATATATCGTGTTGAATAGATTATTTCAGATGAAACACTAAACTAAAAAATGTGTCAGACATTTTATCAAGATAAAAATACATCCACGTGATATAAACATTAATTAATTAAGAGGATTCAATATGAAATGTCATTAATAGAAGTACATTAAGAATAAATCTATATATACTAAAAATACCACAACCATAAAATGTTTGTCCTCTCTGTCTTATTTAACATCCATGTTTAGGCTTTCTTTTTTTTTAATTTTGAAGTTGTTTTTATGGATTTATTGATATAAATGTTGATCCATGGATTTTATAATTTACATTGTTTGAAAAGAGGAAATGGGATTCATTTCATGACATGAATCATATATTCCGAACATGAATTAAATCATGGAATAATCCATGATTTTAGTATCACGATATAAAAACCCTTAATGAATTGAATTGATATTCATGTTTTAAATTAGAATTTTCCTTTTTAAAGCTGAGGTGACATGTTTTCCATCCTATCAGCCATTGTTGGATGCTCATATATTTAATTATTAGTTTACATTGTGAATTATTCATATTCCATTGAATTAAAACATTTTCCACGTTGAAATATTCTCTCATTATGATTTCATCTTCTTTTCATAACCCTAGGTCCCCTCTGGGAGATTTTGGGTGAATATGACTCATTCCAGATTCAATAGTCGGTGACTTAATCTATGGGACGGTTGGTTGATCCTCTTTTAATAAGTAGACTCATTTTATTCACATGTCCTTTAGTTTCAATTGAAATTGGTAGTGGATTTGGGATGAATTTTCTAGGATCTATTGATCATGTTATGATCCTTCTCATGTCTCTTCTAGACCCCTTGTGTGATTTCATTCTAGAGGCTATTTCTTTTGTCAGTTTTGGTGTGTTGGGTGTGACTGCTATGTTATGTGTTGACATGAATTATTCATTCATATTTCCATATAGATATTTGATTATAATATATGATAATAGATGTTAGGGAATCAGTTCATTATACTTTACATCCTTTCCATTTAGTGACTATGGATCCCATTATGGTTGGAGTGCAACCAAAGATTATGTTAGGTAGTTTCATCTATAGACTATGCTGGAGGAACCTTTAATTATATTATTTTCTAAAAGTAGTCCTCAATGATTTTGAACAATTCTTTGAAATATATTACTCAAGTGTGTGAAAAGGGGTTTTTGTGAAAATATAGGGTTTCCCTCATTTTGGAATGTTAAAGTTGATTTCTAATCAGGATTGTGAAATTTGTTTTCAATGAATTTGTGTATGATTACAGGGGTTGTATTGAATTTTTTTTACGAAATGTGTATACCAAATGAAATTGAATTTATATATTCCACGCATGGTGGATTTGGGTACATTGGTGGATGTTGTAGTATTGGGCCTTGTCCATTGTTATTTTAATGTGGTTCACCTTCTAGGGTGTTCCCATATACCTTTATCAATGGTATATTGGATCTAGGATCATGATTGACATTGCAGGGGTTCAATTTATGGAGTGTTACTAAGTTCTCTATACATTGGTCCATGTTCTATAGAGACTTGTGTGCACACTTGTCATTGATTGAGTTTGATGTACCAGTAACATGAATAGATTAAAGTTATATTTCCATGAAGTATTCTTCTTTGTTGGTTAGGTTTGTACTAATTGGTTTGGTATGAGATGACACAAGTTTTGATTGATATATATGTTTCTTTGTATTATTATTTAAAACTATTTTACCTACATTTGGGATAGATTAGTAAAAGTGAAACTGTTTTCAATGATTTTTATATAATCCTATATAATAACCTATCATGACATATTTTAATTTTATTTTAGAATATTTTTACTATTTTATAAAGACATGATATGGTACACTCAAGTGGGATCCTATTAAGAATGATTAAATCACACCATGTTCACTCCCCCGTGTATATATAGTTCATGTTTTATCTGATTTTGGAATTCAAAATGCACTATAGTGATGGAATAAATTATAAGTTAGCAGGTTTTGGGTAGATAGTTGTGAGATGATGGGATATTTCTGATATGTCATAGAGTAGAAGTTGTTAGTTTGGATATCGTTTATATTAGTTTTTCTCCAGTATATTTTCTATGGTTTTATCATGATACATTGGCCTGTATCACTACCATTATTCTACTTTTTATTTTTTAATATTTATTTTTCTGCTATATTTCCCCATGAATATTTTTTGTCATCTTATTTCAGGTTGGTATAATGTATTCCCTTTGGTTTTTGTTAAATGCTTGAATGCTATTTTCAAGCCTGTGGGGATCATTAAAGCTCTTCAGTTGTTTTTTTCTAGTTTGGAGTATAGTTTGATGGATTTTTTAGGCATGGCTAGGATACTTTGGTATCCAAGATAGTCATTATCTAAATTTGGAAGTTTGTAGACATGAGATAAAATTTTCAGGACATCAAAGGTAGGTTACAATGAGTGTTTGACAAACTCTCTCAGTGATGAGAACAAAGTCACCATGGGATGTTTGAATGTGTATCTATTGGGTTTAATTTAGACAAAGATCATAGTTTCTAATAGTTTTATTTTTTAATAAGATATTTTTTCATTATCAGATTCTTTTATTCTGCTTTTTGGTATGTGGAGACTTGCCTCTGTGACATTTTCTATGCATTCCTCAAGAGGGAGCAGTGGGAGATTCTCATCAATGATATCCTTCTATGGATGCTAATCCCAAATCAGAGAGAAAACCTCCAAATTACTCACTTGTATTATAGAGATTTTTTGGTGTTTCATTACACCTAATTTTTTTTAGATATGTTCCTTTTTTCATTGGAGGTAGTGAACAATGATTATAAGAATGCTCAAAAATACCTATATGGTCCATGTATAGACATCTATTGCATGTATATATGAAAAAATCCAATACATATACTAATATAGTTAATAAGGAAATATTGTATGAAATTGATGTAGTGAGAGAAATTGGATTCTATAGATCTTATATTTCTAATAGTTGAAGTTTTAGTACTGTACCATGGAATGAAGATTAAGTGGTATGATATCCATAATAGTAGGAATGTTGGTTATCATCAATGAGCCTCCTCATCACCCTCAACTACACCCAACAGAGTTTCCTAATGTTATATCATTATAGAAAGGTTGAAAAAACCCTATAATATATTCCCACATTCATTAAAATATATCATTCTTGTGAACACTGATCCCATATTCACAGTTTCTACCATGCTTTTTCTATGCCCCATTTTTTTCAAGATATTCACCTCCAAATTTCACTATGAATTATTAAAAATCATAAAAGTCCACGATGATAAATCCATTGTTCTCATGAGTGAATAACATTCATATAGTTTATGAGTTTCTAATTTTGGTTGGTGTGTTCCTGAATATAGTTTAAGATACTATCTTTATTACTTCCTTTACAATAAATCCTCTATTTTATATAGGCGCCTCACACACTTTCATATCTCCCAATTGTGTTGATGGGATGAATCATATAATAAAGGAAATTTATTTTTTTATGGAGATGGTGATGTCTCTTAGAATTAGGAAGGAGGAAGAGTTTCATTTTTAATCATGTTCTCATTTGATGGCTGATGTAGAGTGGGTATGGAATTTCATGGTTCTCAATTTACCTCTTTTCGAATTCATAATTTGGGTGGAATTGGTTGTCTCTAAGTGAACACATATTAATTGTAATCATAAAAAAATTTCATTATTTTATATCTTTGGGAGATCTGAGGTGTTTTTGGGAGAGTGGGACATGAGTTCGATCAATGCATGACATTTTTTCACAAATATAAGGATTATTTTTCATGTATTTTAGTTCAGCATGATAATGTTTCCCCACTGGATGATATTCCCTTGGTTGTTCAGGATTTTCCTCTAGTTTTCCATGTCCACTTACATGGTCATCCTCTATAGAGGGAAGATACTATCTTCATCACTTTTGGTTCTGGTATGTAGTCTATTTCTATAACCACTTAAAGTATGGAAATTTCTATGATGAAAAATCTCATGGTTCAGTTGGATGAGAATATTGAGAAGGAATTTATTCATCATAATGTTTTGACTTAGGTAGCCCCCTTGACCTTTTACAAGAATTTTGAGTATTCTTTATGTCTCTTTGTAGACTAGCAGAAGTTGAACCACACAATAATTAATCTTATATATCATATTCCATGGGTTTTTGAATTATTAGAATAGTTAAATGGTTCACAATTTTTTCCAAATATTTATCTTTATATTGATATCATTATATCATGGTCTTGGATTATCATATTCTAGAGACTAATTTCAAGAGATTTTTTATCCCTTATAAATATATTATAATTCATTTGGGACCAACTAACACTCCTTTAGTGTTTATGGCTGTGATGAACCAGATATTCCATCAGTATCTTGACACTATTGTTGGGTTATTCATTTATGATATCTTATTTTATACAAGATCATATCATTCTCATGGTAAACATGTTAATTTTATTTTAGAAATCTTGATGTTTAACCACCTATACGATAAGCTATAAAATTCCATTTCTCAATTAAATAAGTGATATTCTTGGGATTTATTTTTTCAGAACATGGTCTCTCAGTAGATATTAAAAGTTAATGGTTTTCTCAAGGGAATAACCATTAAAAATATTCAAGATAAAGATATTCCTATGAATATCCTTATATTATAAATCTCTTGAAAAAAATTTAAAAAAATTAGTATCAAATTTTACTACTCTATACAAAAAGGGATGAAATTCACTTAGGGTACTAAATGTCAAACTTCTTTTGAGGAATTTAAATTAATTATGACATAGGATACTATTATAATATTTATTAAATGTGGTAAAGGATACACTTTATATCTTAATTCATATAGTGTGGGTATAGAGTTTGTTCTTTATCATGATGATCATGTGGTAGAGCTCGAGTCTCATCAACTTCATCTATAATAGAAAATAACCATATTCATTATTTTGAGATAAAAAATATAATTAATTCTCTTAAGTATTGGTGACATTATCTCATTGAATAGGGGTTAAGGTTATTTTCTAATCAAAATATTATGAGTCACTTCTTTTCGTATAATTCCTTGAAACTAATGTAGAGATGATGTGTGAAATTCCAAAAGTCATTTTCGGTTAGTGTCAAAAACATCATGGGGAAGGGGAATTTCATCATGGATTCTCTCATTAGGAAGTTCTCATATTAGGTTGTTTTTTAATCTAAAGGGGTGTTGAACCTTATGGAGGGTTTTTTATAGTTTTGTCTATACATAAAAGAGGATGATTCAGTTATGGGTTTGAATAGTTTTTTACTATCATAATCATTCCAAAATCTATTTTGTTTGGATAGTAGAAGGATGCATAATATAGAGTAATCAGGGAACTCTTATATGGTGGAGATACTATTTTTGGTTTTTATATCCCTTCAAATATATTTAACCTCTTTTGGAATCGATTATCCTCCCATTAACTATGAGGATTTTGGCGTTTCATGATTGTCATAGTACATCATGGTTTGTTAAACCTAGATCTATGATGACGTAATATGACATAGGATAGTGTTTCTTACAGATGAGTATGATGTGATACATCACAAATTTAACTTTTTATCCCACTATTATAACTTCAATCAGATAAATGTATAGAACTTAAGTATTTCTGGTCTGGTTTAGCTATATTTGGTGCAATTTCTCAAATGGGACAAGGTTATCATGGAAATAATTTTGGGATTACCATATAATACATATAAGAATAATTTTATATGGGTAGTGATTTATTAGTTGATGAAATCAACTCTTTTTATTCTTATTAGGGACACATCAATTGGTAAATATATAGGTAAAGTGAATATGTAAATTATTTTAAGGATTAATGGGGTTCCATTTTTATTGTCTCTAATGGGGACCCCAGGTATACCTCTTGATTCTGTAATAGTCTCCAAAAGGTGAGGGGGACTCAATTCATATTGATTATATCATTCCATCCATATATGGATGAAAAGATGGATCATGCTATATAGATTTTAGAGGATATTTTCCATGACCATTTCATCAATTTTAGTGGATTATGGTAAAACCATACATGAATGGTTGATTTTTTATTATAATAATATTTACCCATCATTGATCATAATGGATCCCTTCAAGGAATTTTATGGTCACCCATTTAGGTAACATCATTTCTGGTTAGAGGTGTTTGGGGCCGCTTTGGTGGGACCAAGTGTCATTTGAGGGATGTTGAAGAGGATCTAGGGCATACTTTGACACTTGGTTAAAAAACAAAGTCATAAGAAATCATATGTAGTACATCAACTCAATCCTTCAGAGTTTACTATTGGTGACCATGTCTTCTTGATTTTTTCTCCATAGTTGGTAGACCTTCAAAATAAGAAAAATGTGAATTCATCTTGATGTTTTTTAGAAAAATTAGTATCACTTATTGGGTTGTATTTGTATATTATTATTTGGAATTATTATCTTAGTTTTTATTTATTTAAGATTTTTTCCACATATCATTGCTCCAGAAGTGCCACTCCAAACTATTCCATGTTTTCATTTGAGAGAATATTGATTTAGATATAGGTGATTCAATTTTTTTTAAAGTGGTGGATATATATGATTCAAAAATTAATATCATTCATAGGAATTCAATTCCATTGGACCAAGTGGTAGGATGGAAGAAAATATATTTTCACAAGTCTTGGGAGTGTGAATCATTGATGAGGGATAAGTTAAAAAACTCTTTATTGAGAAACATGTTTTCCATGAAATTCAAGGTATATAATGTTCTATAGTGGGGTAATCATAATATACTATGTAACACCCCAGGTAAATAAAGAATATGAAATTTTCATATTTATCCATATTTTTTAATAAAATATTAATATTACATTAAAGGTAATGCTATGCACGAGGACGTACCCAATACAGAACAACGAGTTTCTTTGAAATCTTATGTTGCACTCTAATAATAAAATAATATTATTTAAAAGGTAGTTAACGCCTAGCCATTTTAATGGAAGGAATGAATGGAACTAACTACAAAATTATTATATATGTTTGTCAAATATTTTTACTTTTATCCAATAAATGTTAGAGGCTTAAATTGCAAATGAATCCAATTTTAAGCATAAATCTTCCAATATTATTTAAAAGGTCTATTAACCGCATTTTGATGGAGAACCCTTTTTAAATATACTTTTGAAAATTTTATATGTTTTATTTGACAAAATAAAATCCCTCTTTAGAATCTCGACATCAAAATTTACTTTGTGAAAAAATATTTTATTTTTCCGATAAAGATCATTTTTATTTAAAATGTTGCATTTTAATTCAAAACCTTTTTTTAATCTGATTTATTTATATATATAGATTATATTTTTAATTTATATTAAAGTAAATTTAGAATATATTATTACCATTTAATCTAATGGTGTTCATTGTAATTAATTTCACTTTGAAATTGGACTTAAACTAGTGTCAATCTTTTAATAGATATTGTTTCTTAAAAACACGCTATTTGTTTTGACAACAGGAATTAATTATTATATTAATTAATGCAACATATATGTATTGAATTTTTTAAAATAGAAATAATTTTTGAATTCAGAATATCAAATATATCTTAGGGTGAATTTTTGGTATTTTTCTGAAAAACATCCATTTTTGATTAATAGTGAAACCACTAAGTGGTAGTTTAAAAACTGATTTTTCATTTAAATGAAACTTTACCACTTTTGTGATTTTAATTTCAAAAATCCAACACACATGGTTTTCATTAGGATGTAAAATTTGGTTCAATGGGATTAAAATAATTTTTTGGTGAATAGTAACTTTTAAGTTTTTAATTGCGATTAGAGGTAATGAGTGTAATTTAAGGTAAAAATAATGTTTTAATAATATGAAATGACTTAGACACATGTACTACCCTCATTGGATGTGTCATGGCCGACCAAGAAAATCCATGGGTAAACTTGGGGACCCCATGGAGCCACTTTGTTAGGAAAATGACATAAATAACATTTTATTTAAAGTTGACATAAAAATGTGACAATCATGAGTTGTTTTACTAAAACAATTTTTAAATGGGGTTATAAAAGTCATATTTTGACTATAAATATTTATTATAAAGATAAAAATATTTCCTACATCATGATATTTTTTTTATAATTTTTAGACATTAAATAAATTAAATTATTTATGACATCATGATGATGCAGCGATTACCTCATTAATAAAGTATTTAATTAAAAAGAAAAGATAATGTTAAAACTATAACTTAAACTTGTCAAAGACCTATTGGATGAGTATATTTATAACCCTTACCACCTTATCATATAAATACATCAATGTGGGACCATTAAAATCCGAAACACATTTGAAAATAAAGTAACATTTTGTAACTTTCCAAGAGTGCCCCTCCTCTCCTCTTATAGAAGGCCCCCACCTCTACCACCTTGCCCACACCTCTCAAGCCTTTGTCTCGGCCAACCCCTGATCATTTTGTCTCTCCACATCCCTCTATTACTCTTAGAATTCTCACTTTGAGCAGAAGTGTTCCCAAGGAAGCCTTTGAGCTCAAATCATAGAGAGTTACCCGATTTTAAGGTAATGTCTTCACTTGTGTTATTTTGTTTTATTTTGCTTCTCCAAACCCATAAACTCATTTTATTCATTTATTTTTTAAAAACTAAAGTATCTTCAATATACTATAATGTTTTTATAAGAAGGATTCGAGCTACACTTACACACACCTACATCTAATTGTTAAAGAACATACTGTTTCTGTGGATGGTGAATTTCTGCCTCACGAAACGATGATTGTTCAATATGCTTTTAACACCCTCAAAGGTGGACATTAAGATGTCACTAAATTTATATATGATATATAATATGTTTATGTTTTACTTAAGCTTCTGTATTTTTCATTTATGGCATACCTTTATGGTTTCCATTATGGTTAAACGTGATATCTTCATTTTAGGAAGTGCGGACTATTGCCCCCTCAAAGTGATTTGATTTGTTAATACCATATGTAGTATGTATAAAGGATAGATTTAATGATATTATATATGATATCATACTGTAATTATAATACTACTGTGTCTCATTAGGTTTTAATTCCATTAAATAAGAAATATAAAAAAAGTAGTGTTCATGTGTACGTACGGCTTACCGTCTCCATGAACGGTGCATTTCATTTCTTACCTCTAAATGTTATGTAATATTATAAATGCATATATAATATGGATATATATTATATATATGATATCTAAATAATGAATATAATTCTGGATATAATATATATTTTACCACATGAACAACTTGTAATTATAAAGAGTTTATTTTTGACTCAAGTAGCAATGATCTACAAAACAACCATTATTAACTTAAATAATTATATAGTGTTCATAGTATAGTAGTAAGTGATATAAAAGTAATAATTAACTTGAAAAAGGTTCTTAAGCATGTTTAAAATAACTCATGTTTATTATTCATGAGGTTAAATAATGATCGAGTCAAGTCGGACCCGAGGTAAGGGATCCTACCCCTCTCTTTCTTTTTAAGTACACTCTTTTATGTCATTCCTTTTAAGCTCATCTTTCTTATGATTGGGATGTTATTTTGTATTACTCTTACTTTACTTTTTATGTTAATATGATGAGAGAACCTATATTTTCTCATCAATCCATTTTGGAAGTTTTTAGTGGCACCGTTAGGCTGCCGAATTTTCGTAAGGGATCCTACCTCTCTCTTTCTTTTTAAGTACTCTCTTTTATGTCATTTCTTTTAAGCTAATCTTTCTTATGTTTGGGGATGTTATTTTATATTCATCATTCTGTACTTTTTATGTTTATATTATGAGAGACCCTATTTGATCTCATAAATCCATTTTTGGAAGTTTTAATTGGCGTCGTTAGGCTGCCGAATTTTCGTAAGGGGATTTTTATCTCACTTTGTGTTTTTGTGAGATTCATGCTACATTTGCCAATATTTTCGTTTGAGTGGTGTATGTAATGTACATTATTCTAATCTTTCTGTAACATACTTTCATTTATTATTATTTACATCAATGTTTTATAGTCCTTCTTTCATGGGGTGTATGTTTCAAAAGTTACCCAAATCGGTAAGGGAACCTTTCAGCCTCCTCTCTTTAAAAGACTTCTTTTGTTATGTCTTTTAATTTTCATCTTATTGTGTGGGGATATGTTATTATATATCCTTATTGCCATAAATTTTATGAGATACCCTTTATCTCTCTCATCAACTCTTTTTCTAAAATTTGATGTGACGTCGTTAGGCTGTCAAGGAAACTTCTTATCCCAATTTCGATTTCTTTGGGTTCAACATGTAGTTATTGAATATGTCATCCTTTTAATAGCTGTGAATGACCTTTGATTATTTTAAAATTAATATCCACTTATATTGGGTGTATTTATATTTTTCACACATAGTTATGAGATTGACATATCCTTAATTTAAGGATACCTTCTTTATAATGGATTTCATCTCATTTTACATTTCTATTAAAACTTCATTGTTCTTATGCACCAGTTCACTCTTATATGGTGTATATACTATCCTTTGGAATAATATATCATGAATCCCTTTATTATCATGATATTATAAATTTTTTATTAAATTTTATTCCTCAATTATTGTATTCAAATGTCTCTCATTTTGTTAAAAATCCATTAACTAAAATATCATTTTAAATGTTTTAATGATTTATTCCTATAAGTATTTCTCATTAATATCCATTTTTTCAAAATGGTTTTAAGGATTTATTTATATGGACATTAATGCTTTAAAATGTTAAAAGATTCAATGTGGTATGGGGCACTTTGATTTAAAAATCTCTTTATTAAATGTTTTAAATGGTTTTGAAAATGGATTCATTATTTCAATAACTTAAAATGTTATATTGTTATTAAAATGTGGGAATGTTATATTTACTTTATGCTTAAGTTATGTGCTATGATTATGTTATGGTTCTTGGGCATTTTTATGAAGATGGGTGGTTCTGTGATAAACTAAGGGCGGGTGAGCCGGATATAGCTCTCCAATGCATTGGGTATCGCGAAGGAGTTAAAACGTTAAGGTTTCTCTGAAGAGATTTAGGGAATATATTGTGATGGGTATTCCAAACGTAACCAAGAGGGTTACTCCCTACGTAAGAATGATATAAATGCCTCAAGTTACCTTTATGTCTTATTATTTCTGTGATTTATTCATGATTTTATGAGGTATGTTAATGTTCTTATGTTTAATGGGTAAAGTATGATTTCATTATTATGTATATATGTACTCATGTTTCCTTTCCATACTTTTTATAACCCTTACTGAGATTTTTATGCTCATCCTAAGTTTTTGAAATGTTTTTCACAGGTCAAGGGAATGGTACATGATATGATGATAGTGTCAAGGAATAGTCAAGAAATAATCCATGTTTTATTTTAAATTTGTTTCCTTTGATGGGAAAAATGAATACTATCTTTTATGTAACCACTTTGTTTAAAAGTGGAATGTAATGAAAGTTTTATGATCTAATTCTCTAAAACTCTAAACCTGAAAAGATTCTCAATGTGTAATCTTGTAATAACTCAAGATTAAGTAAGGTTTAAGGCTGGGGCCTTATAGTAGGTATCAGAGGTCGGTTTAGATAACTTTAGAGGTAAGAGTGTTGTTTAATAAAAAGTGACAAGTTGTGTATAACCACAATGGTTAGTATATTAGATGGAGTCATTGTTTTTTTTTGAAAGTTTGAATGAGTTTGATATAACTTTGATAAGTATATCTTGGTGTTTATTTTCCTTTTTTTTATTTGATGATTTTACTGATATACTCACACTGACCTGTTTGGTTTTAGTAAATGGCTGGATCTAGCAGGCACCAATGTAATAGTGGATTTGATGAATACTTTGACGGTTTTATGAAAGAACAACTGAATGATATGGGAGATGCAATGAGAACTCTTGTGGTTATCCTCGACCAACTATCTAGAGTCAGGATTGACCACTTGAACCTTAGTGATTTTTGTAAGGCATCGTATATGCGAGAAACAAATCCCTACGGATGTTCAGGTAATAATCATAAGGGTAAGTATGTTCAAATTCATATGTGTCAAATATGTGGAAAGAAACACATCGGAAAATGTTTCAAAGGGACAGAAAGATTCTATAGATTTGGAAATGAAGGTCATAAAGCAAGAACCTTCCATGGAAAAAGGAAGCATCTAGTTGACTTTAGGAAAGGGGAAGAAGTTCTTTCTGAAGGATCAATTGAATGTTTTAAATGTGTTGTGCATGGTCATTATGAAAACACATTTCCTATGAAGATGTTTTGGGAATGGGGTCACCAATATCGTATAAATATTCATTTACCAATACCTAATGTCATTCCGATTGAAGATGAATAAACTGACAATGAAGAATGAAAGGTATGGATTATTTCTTAACATATGTTTTCCTATTATTGGAATATTAGGATATGATTCATGATTTTGTTTGTAGGAAAGAATTACTTCAGAATAAGTTGAAAAGGAATGGCTAATGGATCAATAAGAATGTTGAATGAGTAAGAAGTCATCATATAAGGGATTCAAGAGTTATGGTATATTTTAGGATTGTGAAATTATTAGATGTATTAAGTCTCTTTTGATTATGGGGTTATATTAGAAGACTTTTTATAGTATCCCTGATGTTTGATATTTGAAAATTTTATTCAAGGAATAATTATCCTTTCTTTTGTGGAAATAGTTATAAAGAACCATTTGGGTTTGTATGATCCTTGAATTTGAGGCAATTACTGGTTAATACATTTTGGGTTGAAAAATGGAATTTTTTAGATAACCTTTGTGGTTAAAATATGTTATGGTTATTTTTGATGAATTTATCTCTTTTTGAGGAATGTTATAAAATTATACACGCAGACCGTGTGACAACCCGTCGCGTCGGACGAAGCTGCGGGAATCGAACCCACAACCAAAGTGCAACTGGTATTTATCGTCTACCACTGGACTACGTGAAGTCCCTGGCTAGTTTGAATGATTCTTTTTAGTTAGATGATTTTATGAATTAAGAGTGATTTGATTTTTGGTTATCAATGGAAATTATTATCCTATCATGGAGGATATGTGATTAGGTTAATTACTTTTCAGTATGAGACTATAAGAGTAACTGATGTTATTTTGGAGAAAAATGTTAAAATTTATCTTAGGAGGCTATGTGATTAAATCCTTCAGAAAATTGGGTTTCAATATTATTTTGGTTTAATTTGTATAATTTAATGTATAGATGTTTATTGAATGGTCTTTGTTGAACTTTGGGTTTTGTTTGACAAATTTTGGAGATTAAGAATAGATTTTGTTTTATATAAAGGATTATCCTTTTTGGGTATTATATGATCTGATACTGACCTTTTTGGTTTTAGTTTTGTATAAGGTCTAAAGACATGGGAAGTATATAGTTCTCTTTTGTGGATTAGGTAATTCTATAGAAGTTGATTATAGCTATCTTAATGTGAACAAGTCATCCTAAATACTCGTCTTTTGGAGAAAATATGAGTTTGTGTAAAAAATATAGTAAAATTTGCAAGTCAACATGACAAGTAACTATGCTTCCTTATGTTTTAGTTAAGCTCATAAATAAATTCCTCAATGAAAAGTAACTTAAAACAAAAAATTTGTCTGTTTATTTTTTATAATGGGGAATCAAATACTGTTTAACCCATCACAAGTTTGTGATTTTCTTGTTGTTAAATTTCCCCTAGACATCTTTAATATCGCTCTCCATCAGAACATGACCCTTTGTTTTTTCCTCCATATCCATATTTTCATACTTGTAATCCTAGTATGGGTTAACTCAGGTGACATTTGTACTTCTCTCCCATTCATTTAAAGTGATAGTTTTACTGACTCTTGTTCCGGTGTGGGATTTTCAATGAAGCTTCCAAGCCCAATTTTAAAATTGAGAGGAAGCAATTCCAAAAAGGGGGGAAGGACGTAACACCCCAGGTAAATAAAGAATATGAAATTTTCATATTTATCCATATTTTTGAATAAAATAGTAATATTGCTTTAAAGGTAATGCTATGCTCGAGGGCGTACCCAATACGCAACAACGAGTTTATTTGAAATCTTATGTTGCACTCTAATAATAAAATGATATTATTTTAAAAGGTAGTTAACGCCTAGCCATTATAATGGCAAGAATGAACGGAACTAACTACAAAATGATTATATATGTTTGTAAAATATTTTTACTTTTATCCAATAAATGTTAGAGGCTTAAAATGCAAATGAATCCAATTTTAAGCATAAATCTTCTAATATTCTTTAAAAGGTCGATTAACCGCCTTTTGATGGAGAACCCTTTTTAAATATACTTTTGACAATTTTATATGTTTTATTTGACAAAATAAAATCCTTCTTTAGAATCGCGACATCAAAATTTACTTTGTGTAAAAAAAAATTATTTTTCCGATAAAGATCATTTTTATTGAAAATGTTGCATTTTAATTCAAAACCTTTTTTTAATCTGATTTATTTATAAGGATATATTATATTTTTAATTTAGATTAAAGTGTATTTTTAATATATTTTTACCATTTAATGTAATGGTGTTCATTGTAATTAATTTCACTTTGATATTGGACTTAAACTAGTGTCAATCTTTTAATAGATATTGTTTCTTAAAAACACTATTTGTTTTGACAACGGGAATTAATTATTAAATTAATTAATTCAACATATATTTTTTGAATTTTGTAAAATAGACATCATTTTTGAATTCATAATATCAAATATATCTTAGGGGGAATTTTTGGTATTTTTCTGAAAAACATCAATTTTTTATTAATAGTGAAACCACTAAGTGGTAGTTTAAAAACCAATTTTTCGTTTAAAAGAAACTTTACCACTTCTATGATTTTAATTTCAAAAAACTGACATAAATGGTTGTCATTAGGATGTAAAATGTGGTTCAATGGGATTAAAATATTTTTTTAGTGATTAGTAACTTTTAAGTTTTTAATCGCGATTAGAGGTAATTAGTGTAATTTAAGGTAAAAATAATGTTTTAATAATATGAAATGACCTAGAAACATGTCCTAACCTCATTGGATGTGTCATGGCCGACCAATAAAATCCATGGGTCAACTTGTGGACCCCATGGAGCCACATTTTTAGGAAAATGACATAAATAACTTTTTATTTAAAGTTAAAATAATAATGTCACAAACATGAGTTGTTTTACTAAAACAATTTTTAAATGGGGTTATAAAAGTCATATTTTTTACTATAAATATTCATTAGAAATATAAAATTATTTCCTACATCATGATATTTTTTTTATAAGTTTTAGACATTAAATAAATTAAATTATTTATGACATCATGATGATGCAGCGATTACCTCATTAATAAAGTATTTAAATAAAATGAAACGATAATGTTAAAACTATAACTTACACTTGTCAAAGACCTATTTTATGAGTATATTTCTAACCCTTACCACCTTATCCTAGAAATAAATCAATGTGAGACCTTTAAAATCCGAAACACATTTGAAAATAAAGTAACATTTTGTAACTTTCCAAGAGTGCCCCTTCTCTCGTCTTATAAAAGGCCCCCACCTCTACCACCTTACCCACACCTCTAAATCCTTTGGCTCGGCCAAACCCTGCTAATTTTTTCTCTCCACATCCCTCTATTACTCCTAGAAGCCTCACTTTGGGCAGAAGTCTTCCCAAGTAAGCCTTTGAGCTCAAATCAAAGAGAGTTACCCGATTTTAAGGTAATGTCTTCACTTTTGTTCTTTTGTTTTATTTTGCTTCTAAAACCCCCTAAACTCATTTTATTCATTTATTTTGTAACAACTCCAGTATCTTCAATATACTAGGATGTTTTTATAAGAAGTATTTGAGCATCAGTTACACACACCTACACTTAATGGTTAAAGAACATACTGTTTCTGTGGATGGTGAATTTCTGCCTCACGAAACGATGATTGTTCAATATTATTTTAACACCCTCAATGGTGGCCATTAATATGTCACTATATTTATATATGATATATAATATGTTTATGTTTTACTTAAGCTTTTTTATTTTTCATTTATGTCATACCTTTATGGTTTCCATTATGGTTAAATGTGATATCTTCATTTTAGGAAGTGCGGACTACCACCCCCTCAAAGTGATTTGATACGTTAATACCATATGTGGTACGTATAAAGGATATATTTAATGATATTATATATGATACCATACTGGAATTATAATACTATTATGTATCATTAGGTTTTAATTCCATTAAATAAAAAATAGAAATGGAAGTAGCGTTCATGCGTACGTACGGCTTACCATCTCCATGAACGGTGCATTTCATTTCTTACCTCTAAATGTTATGTAATAATGTAAATGCATGTATATAATGGATATATATGATATATATGATATCTACATAATGAATATAATTCTGGATATAATATATATTTTACCACATGAACAACTTGTAATTATAAAGAGTTTATTTTTTACTCAAGTAGCAATGATCTACAAAACGACCATTATTAACTTAAATAACTACATAGTGTTCATAGTATGGTAGTAAGTGATATAAAAGTAATAATTAACTTGAAAAAGGTTCTTAATCAAGTAGAAATTAACTCAATTTTATTATTCAGGAGGTTAAATAACGATCGAGTCAAGTCGGACCTGAGGTAAGGGATCCTACCCCTCTCTTTCTTTTTAAGTACACTCTTTTATGTCATTCATTTTAAGCTCATATTTCTTATGATTGGTATTTATTTTTATATTAATCTTACTATACTTTTTATTTTCATATGATGAGAGACCCTATATTTTCTCATCAATCCATTTTGGAAGTTTTGAGAGGCACCGTTAGGCTGCCGAATTTTCGTAAGGGATCCTACCTCTCTCTTTCTTTTTAAGTACTCTCTTTTATGTCATTTATTTTAAGCACATCTTTTTTATGTTAGGGGTGTTATTTTATATTCCTTATTCTTTACTTTTTATTTTTATTTTATTAGAGACCCTATTTGATCTCATAAATCCATTTTTGGATGTTTTAATTGGCACCGTTAGGCTGCCGAAATTTCGTAAGGGGCTTTTTATCTCACTTTGTGTTTTTGGGAGATTCATGATACATTTTCCAATATTTCCTTTTGAGTGGTGTATTTACTGTACATTATTCTAATCTTTGTGTAACATACTTTCGTTTATGAGTATTTACATCAATGTTTTATAGTCCTTCTTTCATGGGGTGTACGTTTCAAAAGTTACCCAAATCGGTAAGAGAACCTTTCACCCTCCTCTCTTTAAAAGAATTCTTTTGTTATGACTTTTAATTTTCAACTTATTATGTGGGGATATGTTCTTATATATCCTTATTGCCTTAAATTTTATGAGATACTCTTTATCTCCCTCATCAACTCTTTTTCCAAAATTTGATGTGACGTCGTTAGGCTGTCAGGGGGAACTTCTTAACCCAATTTCGATTTCTTTGGGTTCAACATGTAGTTATTGAATATGTCATCCTTTTAATAGGTGTGAATGACCTTTGATTATTTTACACTTAATATCCACTTATATTGGGTGTATTTATATTTTTAACACATAGTTATGAGATTTATTTATCCTTAATTTAAGGATACCTTCTTTATAATGGATTTCATCTCATTTTACATTTCTATTGAGACTTCATTGTTGTTATGCACCAGTTCACTCTTATATGGTGTATATACTGTCATTTGGAATAATATATCATGAATACCTTTATTCTCATGATATTATAATGTTTTTATTAAATGTTATTCCTCAATTATTGTATTCAAGTGTCTCTCATTTGGTTAAAAACCCTTTAACTAAAATATCGTTTTAAATGTTTGAATGATTTATTCCTATAAGTATTTCTCATTAATATCCATGTTTTCAAAATGGTTTTAAGGATTTATTTATATGTATATTAATGGTTTAAAATGTTAAAATCTTAAATGTGGTATGGGACACTTTGATTTAAAAATCTCTTTATTAAATGTTTTAAATGGTTTTGAAAATGGTTTTTAGAATGGATTCATTATTTCAATATCTTAAAATGTTATATTGTTATTGCAATGTGGGAATGTTATATTTCCTTTATGCTTAAGTTATTTGCTATGATTATGTTATTTTTCTTGGGAATTGTTATGAATACTGGTGGTTTCGTGATAAACTAAGGGTGGGTGAGCGCGATATAGCTCTCCAATGCATTGGGTAACGCGAAGGAGTAAAAACGTTAAGGTTTCTTCGAAGAGATTTAGGGAATATACTGTGATGGGTATTCCAAACGTAACCAAGAGGGTTACTCCCTACGTAAGAATGTTATGAATGCCTCAAGTTACCTTTATGTCTTATTATTTCTTTGATTTATTCATGATTTTATGAGGTATGTTAAAGTGCTTATGTTTTATGGGTAAAGAATGATTTCATTCTTATGTATATATGTATTCATGTTTCCTTTCCACACTTTTTATAAACCTTACTGAGATTTTTATGTTCATCCCAAGTTTTTGAAATGTTTTTCACAGGTCAAGGGAATGGTACATGATATGATGATAGTGTCAAGGATGTGTCAAGAAATAATCCATGTTTTATTTTAAATTTGTTTCCGTTGATGGGAAAAATGAATACTATCTTATATGTAACCACTTTGTTTAAATGTGGAATGTAATGCAAGTTTTATGATCTAATTCTCTAAAACTCTAAACCTGAAAAGATCCTCAATGTGTAATCTTGTAATAACTCAAGATTAAGTAAAGTTTAAGGCTGGGGCCTTATATATGAGTTCATGAAAACACACTTTTTATTTTTTAAGAGGGTTTTTTCTTCTCTTTTTTTCAGAGGTGATCTAGAGTATTTCTAGATTACTTTGGATGAACAATGTCTATATAATCCTTTCCAAAATACAAATCATACATTAAATATATTAATTAATTTTGGATATAATTCATGATTTTTATTTCAATATTTTAAATCCCATAATTATATGAAACAATATTAACATTGTGAATGGGGATTTTAGAATTTCAATTTGATGAAACATTTTTTTATACTATATCACCTATTTTAATGTCCATTTATTGAATTAATAATTAACATGATGAATTATTTTTATTCTAGTAAGTTATATTTTTTCAAATCACAAGTATCTATCATTCATCCTTAACAATCATCTCAAATCCCATAGTCCTCTCTAAGTGATTTTGGGTTAATCAAACACTTCTAGGATTCCATAATTAGCACTTTGATCATTGATTTGGATGGATAATCCACCTTTGGTAAGTGTGATATTTTATTATCATTTACTTTTTTTCAAATTGATATTGGAGTTTGTTTTGGGATTCATTTTTAGTATCTATTGACCATGTTATGATCTTTCTCTATTCACTTCTATATCAGTTGCTTTATTATCTTTCAGAATCTGATTCTATTGATAGTTGTGGTATGGTGCATGTGAATACTAAGGTATCATTTAATATACCTTCTACATATTACATTTCTTTAGAAACCCTTTTAATTAATTTGAAAATTGATTTTAGTCCATCCATTCATTTTTCTGGCATTCATTTCCTTATAGTTTAGGTATATCCAATCATGGTTACTGGGTGAACTAAGTATAAGGTACATAGTTCCCTCTCTATCCTATATTGGATGATACATGAATGATATTGTTTTATAAAAATTTTCCTAAAAAATTTGGAATAATGCATTAAAATTTTAAAATATGTGTGTGAGATGGAAGTTTTAATAAAATATTGGTTATCCACTCATTTTGGTAAAAGAACAGGTATTTCAATGGGTTTTGAAATCGACTGTGATTTTTTTTCAAACCATGTTTTTGATTATTGATGTGTTTTCTGGAGTGTTTTTAAAATGTGAAACCCCATTAAAATTGATTTAATATATGTCTCACATGGGAGAAATGGTCACCTAGGTGGATGGCATTGTATTGGGCCTCAACCATTACTTTTAAGTGGGTAACTTATTTGGGTGCTCCATCATTCCTCAATCATAAATACATTGGCTCTACAAACATGATTTTAATTATTGGGGGTTCACATTACAAGGTGTTACACTATTCCCTATACAATTGTTTATAGGCTTTAGGGACTTGACTATACAAAAATATTTTGTTGTAAATAAGGTGATATCAATCTAGCTTTCCTGACCTTATTTTATCCATGGTGAGTTTCACATTGATTTCTAGATTTGTACTGATTGGTTTTATGTAATATGATACAAGATATGAATAATGTAAATGTTTATTATAATTATTATTTGAAACTAATAATCATATTTTTCTGAATGATTTAGAAAATGGAATTGTTTTACTATGGATTTGATATAATTTTATTTTAGAAATTTTAATTCCCCCATATCCATCTATTTAAGAATATTTAGATTATTATATGGAGACTTGAAACGGGGCACCTCATTGGAATGTAACACCTTGATATTTTGAGTGTGTTTTCCTAATAAATTTAATATTTTCATATTTTTCACTACACTGGACTCTTAAAATGTCTTTTCACTAAGTCAATCACCCCTTTTACATGCAATTCCTACATGGATTCCATTGCACACATCACCAACATGGCTTACATTGCACACAACACTCAGTTTCTATGAAATATAATTATATATATATAATTAATTAAATGAGATAATTATAACATAACCATAAAACATAGTTATAGGGTTAGTAATTACAACTTTTCAAATATTTTTTATAATTGTTTAATATAAATAAAACATATTTGTAATTAAAAGTAATATTTTCGGTAAGGTTATTTTTGTGTTGAAAATAATTTATTCATTAATGGATTGATTTTAATAAAAATAATAATTTTCTGAAATATTTAGAAATTAAATTTGATAAAATAAACATTATTTCTGAATTCAGAATGATGAAATTATCCTAGGGTGTTTTTTTGTGATTTTTCAAAAAAACTTCAATTCATAATGAATAGTAAAAAATACTGATTTTTAGTTAAAGAATTTATTTTTGTATAAAAAATTATAAATGATTAATTATATTATAAATATATTTTAAGGTCATTTGAGATAAATATGACATTTATTGATACATTTTAATTCATTATATTCAATTTCACTTTGAAACTGAATATAAAATTCTAACTTGTGAACCTTTCCCTACTTTTTAATCCTCGTTATTTCATCCCTGGATTAGCAGTAATCATAATTTTTTCACATCAATGAATTGAATTTAAAAAATAAAATATAAACCATTGTATTCAGTCTAATATTTATATTCTTAGAAGGAAATGATAAATTTTGGCCAAAATAATTAGTCAATGTGATTAAAATTAATCATAGCGGTTAAGGACAAATTAAGCTTAATATGTGATAAAACCATAATATTAACTTCCCAAATGACCAAGACAAAAGTAAAACACACATTTTATGTCTGTAGTTCCTATATTAAACTTTTATTATTGGTTTTTTAAGGTTTTTTATGACTTTTATAATGTAAGAACATGTGCACACCTAACATGTTTCTATAAATTCTATGTAAGTCATTTTCCTTCCCTATAAAAGGGCTTCACCCCTCCACATTCTTCAAACCTACCAAAAACCTAATGATTTTTCAAGAATTACCCAATAAAATTCACAACAATCCACCCTTAAACCTTGTATCCTCCATTTGGGCAGAAAGCCTTTCAAGGAATCCTTATTGCATAACCAAAAGGATTTACCCGATTAGGAGTTAACATCATCTCCCAAGATACTTTCCTTTATTATCATTTTTCACCCATCCACTACATTTATTAAATAATTTTGTAATAAAACTATTATCCTCAATATACTTGTATTATTTTATTAAAATGGATCAACCTACACTTACACACACCTAATCTAATGGATGATGAATATACTCTTTCTGTGTACGGTGAACTACTTCCTCAAAAGACGATGATTGTTAATTTCCATTTACAATAAAAAATGGTGGCTATTATGATTGAATATCTATTTATATATGTTATTTATAATATCTAATATGAAATTAAGCTTCTATATTCATTTTTACCTCATAAAAGACAGTCGTTCCCTTGTCAACTTTTTCCAATCTCATCGTGGGAATATTCTTGTCAAATTCTAAACAAGGAATTCCTTCTAAACCTTTTACTATGAAAAAAGAATGTTGATTTTTAAATGACATGTATAAATATATTGATAATAATTTATTTGATGATACCGTTATATTTTTAAAAAGGTTAATCTTTAAGAATTTTTTAAAATGTAATTTTCAAGGAAAAAAGGTTTTGAAATTTAATTAAAGTATTCTTTATAAGTTTTAAAGGTATTTTATAGGAAAATTATTTTTAAATGGTTTTACATGTTAAAAATAATTTTTCAAAGAATAAAGGATATTTTCCACATGATTTTTTTGAAATATATTTCTATATTATTTTCTATCTATTAATGTTACTCATCCCAATCTTAGAAATGATATAAAGGATCCATTCATATCCTTTTAATGAATGTGTTATACATAATGTCATTGTCTTTATGAAATCCATTTCTTTTCATGGGTTATATGCTTTTGAAACCCACTTCTTATCATGGGTTATGCTTTGATGAAATCATTATGAAACCTATATCTATTTGTATGGTTATGATACGATGGAATGTTATTTATTCCCATTTCAGTTTTTGGGTCATGATTTGATTGTTATAGAACCCATCTATTTTTACAGGTTATGATATGATAATTGTTTTTTTAGAACATGCATGTATGATTTCAATATGTGAGAAGTGGTACCTATATATCCCTCCAATGAATTGGGTAATGATGAATGTTTCCTAGGCTCGATGGGTACACATGAGGACATCCCACTCCCAAAATAAGAGGGAACAAGGGAGAACATCTCAATACCAAATCAAGGGAATATGGGAGAACATCCTAATCCGAAAACAAGATGTAATAGGGGACAAAATCCAATTCTCAAAACAAGAGGGAACATATGAGAATACCCCAATCCCAAAACAATAGGGAATATGGGAGAACATCCCAATCCCAAAACTAGTAGGATCATGGGATGGATTCCTAATCCAAAAACAAGACGGAATAAGGGAGGTCATCCAAATCCTGATATAAGAAGGTAAATAGAGGGAAATCCCAATCCCAAAACAAGAGGGTACACAAGAGGGTATCCCAAGATTGAATCAGGAACAAAAGTGATTATACCATGCCAAATATGTTACAAATGTTGTTGTGGTCCCCCTCGACTTATGGTTTTTTTATTTTTTGTCACAATCCCATGTTTTATTCCTATTTTATGCCCTCATGGATTATATACATTATTTTATTATGATTTATGTCTTACAAACTTCCAATTATTGTACCCAGATTCTGTTATGATCATTGATATGCAAGGTATGATCTTATATTGTTTTTATAGTGTTCTCACACCCTTAGGCTTATGTTTATGCTTAAACATCTCTTTTGTTTACCCTTATTCCACATTTTAGCTCACCCATTTTTATGGTTACTTTCCTCAAGTTATTAAGATATATCCTATGCATGATCTGTTTAAGAAGGGTTCTAGTCACGAAGAACCTTATGGGAGATGATTTAGCTCACCTATGAACCAGTGTTTATGTTTCCATGTTTCCAAAATCACTATACCAATAACAATTATTGGGATTCTATTTGTATAACATTTAAGTATTATGCGAATTTTACGAAATATTAATGTTTTGAAAAGGGATGGTCAGTATATTTGGTATTAGAACAATGGTATAAAAAAACATTATACAATATGAGAATAAAACCGTAGTGATATCCCTAGGATTATTTCTAATGATATGTTTATTGATGTCCATAAGGATAATTATAAGAACGAGTTATTATTTAGGAAAATTTATTGTAATTTAGGTAAATAATATAGTGAGTGGTTTCCTAGAAATACATCCACCTCTCAATACAAAAAGTGGGTTTAGCTCTCAAGAAGATGTACCTAGAGGTAACAACTCCGTCAAGATGTTTTAGGATTGACTCGGGGTAATCCAGTACAGGACAAAGGGCCTTGTCGCACACCTGGTTTGACAAATCAATGGGATGTGCTTTGGGAATTCAAATACTCTTCTGAAACCATCATGAGGGATATAAATGTATATTTCATATAAAAAACCAAGGATGAACCTAAAGTGTTGTATATTTACAATGTTATCATGATTTCGACCCCATATAAGTAATTTTTCATGATTACATGGCTTCCTTATATGATTTTTGTATCTCACCCCATGATTTATATTATTAGTATTTAAGATAACTATAAATAACATGGTTAACACTTAATGTTTCAATTGTGGGAATTATTTTTATTATGAGAATCTATTTCCCAATAGGAAATAACATAAATAGAATCAGAAATGTGTTAAAAGTATTGGTTATTCTTTTATAGATAAAGAGACTTAAAATCACATTTGAAATGTATGTGATGTTCTTCTATTATTTTTTATAATAAACATAATAATAATGACTTGATTGAGTTTTAGGAATCTTAATACAAGAATTATATTTCATATTCTAGTAAGGAGGTATTACAGAATAATATTATGAAGCTTGAGTAATGGTTTATGAAAAATTTTGGATGAATGAATTAATTGTGTTTTGGAATAAAAAGATTATCTTGTTTCAATCATGAAATAGATAAGTATTTTCAGTAAAAAAAATTTATTAAGGATTTTAAAGTAAATGATGAATGGTGATAGAAAAGTTATTTCATGGAAATTTGATATTTATATTAATGGAAGGTAACCCTTAATTAGTGTGTGACGTTGAGATGATGATATTTTCATAAATATATTTTGGATATGAATAAGTAAATTATAGAGTATTTATTGCCTTGGAACTATGTATGGATTTTTGGATAGGTGGTTTATTCTCACACTGATGTAGTTTGTAGCATTTTTGTATTTAAGGAATAGATCCAATAAACATTGGAATAAGAATTCATGAATGTTTTCCAAAATTAGTTATGGTAATTTAGGTTATTACCAGGTTTCAAGTGAATATATGATGAGTGTATTCACATGTGTGAAATGTGACAACTAAATGAATCATTTTGACATATGGTGGAATCAATGTTAATTTGATTTTGTGACTCTCCTTATAATTTTTTGGATTTTCCTTTTTGAGAACGGTTATAAGGTTAACTATTCATGAAATGGTTAAGAAAATCTGTGGAGGAAGTATTTGTGAATTTTGTTAGTATTGAAAGCCTTGGTGAAATGGTTATTTAGTGATTACCATAATTTCACTGATTTTAATCTTATATATTTTGGGGATTAAATTATCATTATTTTAAAAAATGATATCATGTATGTCAAAGAACAACAAATCATGTATTGAAAGGTCATTGACCTTGAACTCATAACTGAAGGATGATATGGTTTTGATGAGTACCACTGGCCTACCAGATTTCCTAGATAATCTATATTTATTATTATTGAATAAATATTTTTTATGAACATTTAGTGTTACTTTTTATGTTTTTAGATTAATTCTTGTTGATTTTTAAGAGACAAATAGTAATTCATTTCATTTTTTTTAGCCTTAAGATCCGTTAAAAGTGTATTTTAGTGATTTATGTATCAATTTTAATTATGTAAATTAATTCCATATGGTAATGGATGAATTCTAAATTGTTCAACTCACAACCTAATAATGATATTTTTATTATTGAAATTTATCAATAATTATTGATCATTCTGAACGTTATCAATTTTTTTGCTAATACCTTAATTTTCATTGAGATGGTATCCTTTCAAATCCTCAAAGATTTATGAAATTGAGGCCCACATATTTCCATTGATCATTCACTTGTTTGTGATTGATGACCACAATTAATCCCTATAAATATTTATGCTTTTCCACCTTGTCCAATATTCACACCCAACCTATTTTATCCTATGTGGAAGCCCAGTTATATGTTACATTTGGTAACTATTATGGTTCCAAATTTCATTTTTATGTGATGGTTTAGAATCCATTTTTACGATGTGGGTTTATATGGATGAAACATTCAAGTATCAACCATTGATAACCCATACGAATTTCGTGGGAGAAATTCATTTTTAGGGGGTAGAATGTAACTCCCATAGGTTTTGAGATTTTGATTCACATTAATTTATTATTTTGATAATTGTAACTACATTCAATACTAAAAATATATTTTTACTAAGTCAAACACTTTTATTACATGCAATACCAACTTGTCTTGCACTACACACAACACCAACATGGCTTGTAATACTCACTACAATGAGTTTCTATGAAACATATTTATATATATACATATATAATTAATTAATTGATATAATTATAAAAAAACCATTAAACATATTTATAGGAATAATAATAAATAATTCTAAAATATTTTTTAGAATTTTTTTATATAAATAAAATATTTTGATAATGAAAAATAATATTTTTGGTAAAGTGTTTTTTTGTGTTAAAAATACTTTTTTCATGAGTGGATCACTTTTAATAATAAAATTAATTTCAGACACATTTTTAAATTTAATTTGATAAAATAAACTTCATCTTTGGATTCATAAAATATAATTTATCCTAAGTTATCTTTTTTTGTATTTTTTTGAGAAACATCATTTTTTGATGAATAGTGAATAATACTGGTTTTTGTTAAAAAGTGATTTTTTGTCTAAATAATTATTAATTATAAATGATATTATAAATATTTTTGAAGTTAAAATTAGTTAAATATTACCTCTTTTAATAAAATTTAATTTATTAGAATCAATTTTGCTTTGAAACATAATATAAAATCCTAACAAACTTGTGAACTTTTTCCTACTTAAAAACTTCATTATTTTGTCTCGGTATTAACACTAATTTTAATTTTTAAAATTATATGAATTGAATGTAAAAGCTTAAACATGAACCATTATATTCAGTCTAGTATTTTGAGTCTAATAAGGCCATGTATATTTTTTTACGAAAATTATTAGGAAAAGTGGTTAATATTAACCACACCACTTATGGAAAAATTAAGCTTAATTATAGAATATACATTAAAATTAAGTTCCCAAATGACCAAAAAACTTGTACAATACCCATTTTATATCAATATTTCTTCCATAAACCATCCATCGTTGAGTTAGTTTTGTTTTTTATTAGTTTTTGTTTGTAAAAAAAATTTCACACTTAACTTGTCTCAAAATATTCCTAGTGAGTCATTTTCATTCCCTATAAAAGGCCACCTCCTATACCAATTACTCACACCTCTAAAAACACATATGTTCAGCCAAGATCTGACCAATCCACTTCCCTAAATTCATAACTTTTACCTTTATGCCTATATTTTGTAGAGAGCCTCTCATGGAACTCTTTTGGCATAAACCAGACAGAGTTACCCGATTAAGAGGTAACATATTATCTCAATATCATTTCAATTATTTTCTTTCTTCACCCATCCACTGTCTTACTTAAATTATTATATGATAAAAAATATTCTCAATATACTATTATGTATTTATGAAATGGTTTTTAACTACACTTAGTCACACCTCCATGTAATAGATATTGAACATACTGTATCTGTGTACGGTGAACTACTGCCTCATGAATCGATGATTGTTGATTTATCTGTTTCCACCAGTAATGGTTGTAATTATGATGGAAACTATATTTTTATATTTTATATATATTATTTAATATATATTAATTCTTATTTATTCATTTTTACAACCCATAACCTTTTGTTTCCCATTTTTAGTTAATATAATAATCTCGTTTGTAGAAGTGTGGACTACCACACCCTCAAAGCGATGTGATCCTTTCACACACCACATTGAATGTAATAAGGATGGTATTAGTTAAATAATATGATATATATAATATATTAATTATTATATAAAAATTATATACATATATGTTCATATATATGTATATATATGTCATTTACATACTTTCTTTCAATACAACAATAAAAATGGAAACATCGTTAATGCGTGCGTACAACTTACCGTCTCCAGGAACTGTGTATTCCATTTCAAAATTCGATATTATATAAATTATTATAATATAAATATAATGTATATAAATGATATGTATATCATTATCTAAATTCAGAAATCATTATATAAGTATAAGGATGAAGAATATAACAAATTAAGAATCGTGCGAAAAACAAAGCAAATATTTCCCGAAGTGAAACCTTAATATAGGATAATTAAAAATCTGGTAATATAAGGACATAAAAAACCATTCATATATATATATATATAATTATATTATTCTATTAAAAATTTATAATAAACGTATATTTATTATAAAATAATATTGTATGAGTACGGAGTGAGTGAAGACACAAGGTTAGAGAATTTCATCTAATTTTTTATTTCCACGAGATACATGTTATGGTTTCCACTATTTCCTTTTGTGTGGTGTATGTAATGACAATGATTGTATTATATGTATCATATAGTTAAATTTATGGCTATTCACGTTTCCATATTATGATCCTTCATTCACGGGGTTTAACATTCAAAAGATACCAAATAAGTAAAATGTTTTGCCTCAATCTTCCTTCTTTGAGACTCATATTTTGTTATGCACCTAAACTCTTTTTTGAGGTTCATAAATTTAAATTTTTCATGAAATATATTCAATCTAAATATTATTTTGAAATTATATTCTTCATTTCATTTTCTTTCCTTACATTGAGAGTATGAACCCAAGATACCAAGCTATAATAGTTTATTGAGATAATCTCATTGATTTTCAAGATTATTTATGTTTATACATCCATTGATAAAATATTATGATCCATATCTCAAGTAAATCCATGAATTTTATTCTTCTATTGTTATAAATGATATACTCATGTATTGGTACCATTTTGAAGCTCTTCAGTCCGAAATATAGTAATGAATGTTTTTCTCAAAAATCCCAACTTTATCTCCCCTTATTCCAGAAATCTATGTTTTCTAAAAAGGGATTTGATGAATAATATACCATTATACTATAATCATGAAAATAATTTATTACCCTTTATGTCTTTTACAATTCTCTTCAATGGAATCTTATTTTCACTTTACAAACAAGGCATTCTTTATATCATTTTTACTGTGCAAATAGAATGTTCTTTTCCACCTCATACGACATATACCGATTTATCCTCCCTCATTTCATTTAAGATTACATTAATTTTTAAAAAGTTTAATCTTTATGATTTTTTTTAAAAATAGTTTTTAAGGGAAAAGGTATAAAAAATTATTTCAAGTATTCTTTATATGTTTTTAAGATATTATATAAAAAAAATTAAATGGTTTTAAGTATTGAAATAATTTTTCAAAGAAGAATGTATATTTTCTTCAAGGAATGTTTTTGACGCATATTTCAAATTATTTTCCATATAATATGATATATTTTGATGTTACTTATCATATTCTAGGAAATTCTCTAGATATTCCATTCAGATTCTTTCTTTGAATGTGTGGTGATTAATGTTCTGGTATTTATGTATAGCGGAAAATACATTAACATAGATTGATATTACTTAAAAATTTAAGTATATTAATTAAAATATATAAAAAAGATATTAAAGGACCATGTAGGTATAGTATCTTTATAAAAATGGAAACATAAATAATTGGTTCATAAAACATCTAAATTGTCTCCCATTTATTTATTCAAAAGTAGACACCTTTTTAAAATATCATACATAACACCCTTATTCATGTCCTAGGGAAAAGAAACATATGAAAGAGGTTAGATAAAATGCTCTGTAAGGGAAAAAAGGGGAGAATAACAATCATTTCACAATCATAAGACATCATAACATAACATTTGGTTGTATTATTTTGCGTATGAAAGATTGTGATATCATGTCATGGGATAAAATTTAATCAACATTAGTGGACATAATCCCACAAGTAAAAACATAATACATGAATTTTTTTGGCATATGAATAAGAATAAAAAACAATTTCATAGTTTTCAAGGTTCATGTCTGAAACCATCATAGCGGACAAAGTTCCTTACTGAACCGACATTACTTGTCATTCCATCCTTATACTACTGAACAAGATCTAATTTTTGTTCCAGTCATGTCTATATAATGAGATATAAATCATTACCCAATGTATTGGAGGAATATATAGGTCCCACTGATCTCATAATGAAATAATTCATATTTGTTCCACAAAAACCTAAATTATGGCATAACACACGGAATAAAATCGGTTTCTCAAACATCCTTCTATCATAATTCATATAAAACAAATAGAGTTAAAAAATATCATTCAATCATAACTCAAATAATATTGATGATAGGTATAAAAACATAACCATATTTAAATAATGTCACCTTATATGGAAAATAATTTTGATAAAACACTTGAAATTAATTCCCAAGGAAAATATGATTTCTTCTTAAAAAACATTTTCCTTTCTCAGAATCCCATGAAATTTTTAAAAGAAAATAAGTTAATTTAAAATAAACCAATTTTATTTTAAATAAGTTTAAATAGAAATACAGCATTATTAAAGAGTAAAATTCCATTCATGTCGTATAAATTAGAAAAATATTATCCTCATACTTTTGATGGAAAATTCAAAAAGTACCTCATATCGAAAAAATGACAAAATATAACTTTAATAGAATTTAAAAAAAATTAACAATGGGTAAAATTGACTTTAAAGAATTGTATGAGAATAATAATAATATTAAATATTTATGAAACTTGGAAATGAATGATAAATATACCCTAGTAATTACTTATTAATAAATAACCTCACATGAGATTACAAAATTTCCCCTTACCATAGGTCTGATATCCTTCGTATGTATCCTAACCTCAGGTATAATTATTTAAATACTGTTATATACTTTTTAAAGAATAATAATAATTATTATGATATCATATATGAATGTATTGTCATCCTTTTGTTAGTAACATTTCATTTCCACTCGTTATTCTGATATTAACTGCTTCATGTTGTTATGCAAGATTTATCGGATAAGTTCATGTTACACTTCATAGGTTATAGTTAAATAATATAAATAATTATATTAGTATAATATTGATAAAATTTATTGATTAAATTAAACTATATAATCATGGTTTAATTCATATCATGTAGAATGAATCACAACACATCATGGAGACGGTGGGCCCTACGTACGCACAAGTGATCATATCATTTCCCAAAATTGTTGAATGGTATTGAAGTGGATATTTTATAGAGTTTAATAATGATTATTTTGGTATATTAATCATATATAGTTATTATTTCCATAATTATATACATCCATGTAAGGTGGTGGTGAAAAGCATATTACACAACCACATGAAGATGCTAAGCCGTAAATACGCATGCTCGATGATTTCATTTTTCATAGGATGGATGGAAGGTGAAATATGGTTGTTTCATATTTATAATAACTTATCAATAAATCATTTATAATGGTGTTATTAATTTATATTGACACAAATAATGATGAGGATGTAGAAAAAGAATGAAGTTTAAAAGAATCGGTAGAAGAGATTACCTCTTTCTAAACGTACTTCCTCTAAATAATTTTTTATAGCACTATAGTTGGTCTTTGAAGATGAACAAATACTCTAGAATGAAAACAGGTAAGTCTACAAGGGAAAAGGTAACTATATAGCCAAACATGGAGGATAAAAATGAAGTGAATAGTTGATGTAGGAAGTATAATACTTTAATTGAGCTGAGAGAAACTTTTGGTAACTCCATAAATAATAATATATAATAAAATCAAACCTTACCAAAAAAAATCCGAACTATCCCAATTTAGAATATGAGAAGATATAGGGTTGTAATATCCTCAAACAGTAAATTTTGGACAAGTTATTTTTTCAATTTAAACCATATATTTTTAATTAACACTTACTATATTTAATTTTAATTGTTGTAATAATATTATAAATATTTAATGGTTATAAATATTTACTTATATGGGGTTAACTGGACTTATATGGATATTTCATGACATTTTAGACCCTATAATTATCAATTTTTTATTTTCAAAAAAAATGTATGTTTTTTAAATAAATTAATAAAATAATATTTTTATAAAAGTCTATATTTATGAAATATTAATAGTGTCAATTTTGATAATATTCATTTATTTTACATTAAATAAAATCCACAGAGAGGGTAAATTAAAAAGAAATCAAAACAATCATAACATATCATTTTCACATAGAATATTATTGGAGCACATAAATTTGTTCATATGATATTTCTTTTAATATTTTTAAAAACGTTTTTTTAATATTAATATTAATAAAATAAATTCTATATCGCTATTGTTTTCATCATTAATGGTAATTATTTAATCTCTAAAAATTATATATAAATTTCTACGATGTAGGTAATTGTTTTATCATTATAGAGACTATCTATAATTTATATTATCTCCTAGTTATAAACATATTAAAATTAATATAGTAGTATAAAATGGGATTTTGACATTTTTTCACATTCATTAGATTTTATTAAATTCATAACATATTCATAGGTAAGTGACCATTAAGTGATTCCATTAAAAAAAATAGATTATAAGGGTTGAATTTAGTCATACAATAGTATTTTTATAGGTGTTAGGGTAATTTTATAATATTTGTTTACCTTTAATTACTCGAGTCACCTTCAACCATGATAATAAAATCAATTACCAATGTTACTATTCAAAATTCCCAAAAATAAAAGTAGCCTATTAACATAATTTTGACATAACTATTCCAAATATTTTTTCCATTTTTAAAAAAATCAAAACACATATGTTGCATTAATTAATTTAAAAACAATAATGTTTCCATAATTATAGAGTGTGTTTTTAAAAGTTAAAACACTATAAAAGATTGAATTTTTTTACATATTAGTTAAATGTAAAATAAATGAGAACTATATAAATTATATTTAATGATAAAAATATATTCTATTTATAATTTAAAACCATTAAATATTATAATTTAATCATATAGATTATGTCTATGAAAACAGTTTTTTTCACTTAAAATTTAGTGTGTTTTTACTATTCATGGAAACCAGAATGTTATCAGAAAATAACATAAATTAAACCAAAGTAAATATTTATATACCGTAATAAAATAAAATGTTTATGTTTTTATATAAAAAATTTTAATGTGTCAAAATATTATTTAATAGGGGTTCATCATTCAAAGGAGTTAGATTACCCTTAAAAATAAGGGTTTATACAATAAATAGTGTTTATTCACACCCAATGATTAAAATACCCATTGGATGAATATAAAAAATACATTATTATGTATATAAAATATATATCTGACTAATTTATATACCAATAGTAATTATCTCAAATATATAAATATCTTATTTATATTTTTCATAAATAATATACAACCAAAAAATTCGCAATGCATTTTCATAAGTTAGTTATAATTATTTCCGCTAATGTAGTGGCTAGACTATAATAGAAATTTTATACTATGGTTATCTCATGGTTCTTTTAAACTCACGATTTCGTGTAACGTAATCTACTAAAGAATAGAAATTATTTAAATAATTTTCTTTATAAAAAAATATTGGTGTTACATTCTTTCCCCCTTTAATTCAATTTCACCCTTCAAATTTGTCACATGGAAACAGAAAGATGAGAATAAAACTATTTTATCTTATCCACAAGTTCCCATGTAGCTTCATCAAATTGGTTTTCCACCAAAAATATTTAACCAAGTGTGTGGTCTTGTTTTGTAGAATTTTTTTTCTACGATCTAAAATCTCTATTAGTTGTTATTCATAAGAATGATATTTCACTAGCGGTATAACTTCTGAGTTTAGTACATCTAAAGGATCGGGTATGTAATTTCTCATGAGAGATACATGGAAGACATCATTGTTTTTGACATTATCGTCGGGGTGTACGCATCTATTTATTTGAGGAGGATGAGGACGCACGGACTATTTCCCCATATTACTGCATTCCAATGGCGGGTGGCATCCGTCGCTTATTCAGGGATGTTTTCTCCTTGATTGAGACCAAATTATGTAAGGTTGGTTCATACCTTCATGGATTCCTCCTTAGAAATAGTTACCTAGTATGGGTCTCCCTAATAGATTAATATGTTGTTCATGAAACTCTTCCCAGTTTCATATCTTCATTGATGTCATTTAATTACACTCCTTTTTTTGAGAAATTACAAGTGATCCAGGTAGCTCAGAAACCTTCAGTCGGGGGAGTAGTCGTGTTGGTCATCACTGGCAAGTTTGGAAGCTGAACAACTAGCGCATCTGGGTTTATTCCTCTTATTATAGGGCTTATCAAGGGCACCAAATCCCAATGAATTCCATGTCGTGTTCGAGGAATTATATGCCATAGGCATGTCACTAAGGTTTTCCTGAGCTTCTTGTGTTAAACACTGGGTATGCCACTGGTTTACCGTCTAGCGGAGATGGATTAGACTGATAGGAACACTGAAAATAGTGGATCAGATGGATGCAACCCCAGGATGGGAATACTGATGCAAGGAGGTGAATTGATGTGATCTCACCAGGATATAGTAGCCCTGGGAAGAATCAAAATGGAAAATAGATGGTTAAGTGGAGCGGATCGAGAATGAGATGGAGTCGACTCAAGGGAAACTGTGATTTTGGGATTGACCCTCGAAGAGACTTCCAACATATCTTCGTCACAGGGAATCAAAGTCCCTGAAGTTCATGATGGGGTATAGGATCATGATGTGCGCAGAGGACAACAACCTGATGATATAATAGGGATTATGCTTGGTTAGTAGCCTAATGTTGATCTAACGCTACAGGGTCAGACTAGAGATATGGGTCTCAACGGAGGGTATCACAATGACATACTACTGCTTGAGGTTCCCAACGACTTACTATTGGGTAGGGGATCACAACAACCTACTATTTTTTGATGTTCACAACGGATTACTGTTGGGATGGGGATCACAATGGCTTACCACAGTATGAGGTTCACAACGGCTTACCATTGGGTATGGGATTACAACGTCTTACCGTTTGATGGGGTTTACATCAGCTTACCACTGAATGGGGGCACAACAGCTTAATGATGGATGGTGTTTACAACAGATTACCGCTAAATGGGGACATAATGTCTTACCGTTGGATGGGTTTGAATGCACTGGAGGCTTTATGCGTAACTTTCCTAAGATACAAGGATGAAATCCAAATTACTTCAAGATGGTATTGTTTAACTCCGTGTGAGACAAAAAGGGGGATTGAAGTTTAACATTATGCAGGACAGGGGTGGACCAACGTGGAGTGGTAGGGACCAACTGGTTTTATGCTTCAACCTCAGGGAGGCTTTATATGTACCTTGCCTTGTAAAGGATCATAGTCCATGTAGTCCAGGTGTTGTTTGTTGAACCGACATGAAGATGGTCGAGACCGATTGGGGTTGGGATTGAACCTCATGTGTGCTTCCTACGTACCTTTCCTTGGAAAGGATCAAAGTCCATGTAGTTCAAGACAGTTTCATTTAACGTCATTTGGAGAAAAAAGGGGGATTCAGTTTAACGTCATACGAGACAAAGGTGAATAGACGTAAAGGGGTTCAGAATAACTGTGTGTTCTGGTTGAACCTCAGGGAGGCGTCCTAAGTACCTTGCCATGGTAAGGATCAAAATCCACATAGTTTGGAAGTGGAGTGTTGAACCGAAGTGAAGATGGTTGGAACCAATTGATGATGGTCATGAACTTCAAGGATGCTTCCTATGTACATTTCCTTGTCAAGGATCAAAGTCCACGAAGTTCAGAAGGGGTGTGGTGAACAAATGTGGAGATAGACAGAACCAATGGACGATGGGCTTGAACCTTAGGGAGGCATCCTACGTACCTTTCCATGGCATGGATCAAAGTCCACGTAGTTCGGAAGGGGTGTGGTGAACTAACATGAAAATGGTGGAACCAATGGATGATGGGCATGAATCTTAGAGAGTCTTCCGATGTACCTTGCCTTTGCAAGGATGAAAGTCCATGTAGTTCGGTAGGGATGTAGTGAACCAACGTGAATATTTTCAGAACCAATGGATGATGGGATTGAACCTCGAGGAGGCTTCATACGTACCCTACCATAGTAATGACTAAAGTATACGTAGTTTGGAATGGTCTGTGGGGATTACACTCTAGGCAGCCCAGGGAGTGCATCTTGGTCGACGCTTTCTCTAAGCCCACGTGAGTCATGATCGGTGTGAGAAACAAAACGTAGTAGATACTTGACGATTACATCATGAATGGTGCATCCGTGGGAAGTGGAATAGGTATTATATGTGGTTAGTGGCCCAAAATGGAAAAAGTGGCTTACAGGTGGTCAATAACACGAGGAGATGGAGATTGGGACTTACTCTATGGTGGAGGCCTGATGGAGACAATGACCGAAGGGAGATAGATTTTCCACCAAAGAAAGGGGGATATAGTGCCCATCCCCCCCTCTCTGGTCATTGTCTAGGAATAAGATATGAGGAGCAGGGATGCTGCCTCCCGTAAGAAAGGCTAGGGTTTTACACTGAGATAGTTTCCTGTTCCCCGCGGACAGACGCTGCTCTAATAAAGAGGATCTCATTCCATGTGAGGAATGATCTGGCTCCTGCGGAGACCAGTGAGCATAGAGAATGTCTAAGAAGGGGCACCCTACGTATGATTCACGGGGCGGGGTCATAGTTTAATTTCATGTGATGAGGATGATGGTGCTTGGATGTTTAACTTCATGCAGCTCTGATGAGGAGAGATTACTCCTCAACACTAGGACATATATAATTGATACCCATCTTCCCTTGGGGAAGGGAAGGAATCAGGAACGCCATGGTGAGTTGGTGTTATGGAGTGATCCATTGAGGGGTCCATGTTATCTTAGTTATGTGAATAAAAATAGTCTTTAGTGTGCCCATGCAAAGAATCATGAGGCGAAACAATGCAACGGGGAGTACCAACCAAGGGATCTTGAAATTAATTCATGCAAACCTATAGGGTTGCATAGGAAAAGGGTGTGAGACACAGGTGTGTTTCTTGATAGAGGGGATTAGACACAATTCCTTAAGGTAAGGATGACACATAAAGCACACAAGGAGGGCCACTCGTATGTTGAGCGGTTGCGAACAAAAAGAAATGGATGCGTGCAAACTAGAAGGATGCGCACAAAATGAGAGGCTGCACACAAGAATGGTTGTGCACAAAAGAGGTCTGATGTAGGGAGAATGTTTCATGAAATAAGGATCTTTTTCATGAAAAATACTTTGGGTAAAAGGAAATGAATGAGGATCACACCCAAGAGCCCCCCCCCCCCAAAGGAGGCCCCTTAGGGGACCTGTCGAGCAAGTTCCAATACCTTGAAACCATAGTGTTTTTTACGTGATCACAGAATAGGTGTATTTCGTACACCTGAGCATCTATTCATATTTTGTTACCATCCCCAAAGCATGGGGGTATGCTTCGTTTCATTGTCGAACTCCTCGAAGGTTGTGCGCAAACACCTGCCCCACGTCGCTTGGGGCGTGCAAGCATTTTCTTGCCGGAGGAATTCTGGTGTGCTTTTCGGATTGTTTTCACACCAGCCCCTTTGGCGGTGCCTGTGGGGTCTCCACATAAGCCTTCCTTCGGTGTCTCATGGGGTGCGCAAGGGACCCTTTGACGTCGCATCAGGCGCACAAGAGTTTGCGCGTGGACAGCTGCCTTTGCGCTTGGGCCTTAACTAATTCACGAGTTTGCCGATGTGAAAGGGCCCCTTTGATGTCTCATCAGGTGTGAAAGATTTTTCATACAGCCGACCACCTTCGCGCTCAGACCTTTACCGATTCTCAAGCTCACTGGCGTGCAAGGGCCCTGTTGACGTCGCAACGGGCGCGCATGATTTTGCATGCCATGAGGAGTATTGCGAGCATCCCCATGACCCTTCACTCCTTTTCATTTAGTGGTTTCGAAGGGGTCACCACAAAAGCCTACCTATGACGTAACCTTGGGAGCACATGCTTTTGCGCGCCGGATGGACTTTGGCACACATCCCTTCAATCTTGCTCACATCCGCCTCTTGGGTCACATAATCTTCTCCTTCTATTCCACATACATTTTTTTTCTTTATCACCCCAATTCTAGACCTATCCAAAATTTTACATCAACAAATGCACCCCCTCAGAATCAGAGCTGAAGGGGGGCCTGATGGTCAGATTCTAACGGTCAAGCAGAAAAGTGGGGATGTTCCTCTTCAGTGAGTGCAGGAATGGGATTCGGGCGTGCAAACCTCTTTCACATGCGCAGAAGACGTGTTCGCACATATAATAGGCTAAGGGATCCCACCTAAGCCATACATTGACTTTATTCCATGTGACATGCACTTTTCTCTCATGCACAGAAATTTTCTTGATTGGCGTGTAAGTTTCTGTGACTGTTGTAACACCCCAAGCTTCCACGGTACGCTTCTCTTTGAATAATGCAATAATTTGCATTGTACGCAACTTCAAAATCTAACACACACCACAACCAATCAAACTAGCCATTATGAATATTAATACCCACTTTTTGAAATTTTATACATTTTATCTTTCAAAATGGACTTCATTTTTGGATTCGGAATATCGAAATTAGCCCAAGGTTAAATTTTGGCATTTTTCTGAAAACATTCAATTTTTGATGAATAGTGAAAAAATACTAAGTTATAGTTTAAAACCGAATTTTTATTTAAATATTAATTTATTTTATTTAAATTTAATTAAGGTAAAAATAAGTAATAATTCCTATATAATATTAATGTAATTCATTGAGTTAGTTTAGAATAATTTTAGATATATAAAAATTTTATTGAACTTTTCACCATCTTTTACCCACCTCTTAGGAGAATTTGGAAATTTTTATAAAACGTAATTTTACCGCTTCTGTGAGTGGAATTTCGAAAATCCAAGAGACACAGTTAATATAAAGGACTAAAATTTTATTCAATAATATAAAAATCATTTTTTGTGAATAGTAACTTTTTACTTTTACTTACCACGATTAAAAGTAAATATGGTAATTAAGGGTAAAAATGATATTAATATTACCCTATCACATGTCCTAATTCTATTGGACAAGTGTATCTCGACAAAAAACAACCTTAGGAATAAAATATTATCATTTAGGTCCACTTGGATTAGATTAGGACATTTATTATTATTTAATTCAATGAAGACTAAAACGAGTTAAAATCAATGTTTATTAACTAAAACATTTTTTATATAAGGTTATACATAAGATAAATCCGATTATAAATATTCATTATAAATCTAAAAATATTTCCTACAAAATTGTATTTTATTTATAATTTTTAGACTTTAAATAATTTAATTTATTTATGACACAATGGTGATGCAGTAATTACCTAATTAATGAAATATTATAAAAATTGATAATATAAATACCCAAATAAATGTAATTTGAGACTTTTTATGAATTAAACTAATTTTATAGGTTAATATGACATGTTATTATTGATTTAATTATGTTTGTTTTAAGTAATCATGCTGTTATGATTTTCACAAATATCAAATACCAAATAGTGTCAAAATTGACATAAAAGAGTTTTTTTTAAATATTATATTATTAGTTGATATTAAATTCATAAAAATCTAAGGTTCGACCAAGATACTTATATAATGATATTTATATCATTAATGAACCACTTGGTGTTCTATTGGATGTATATGCTAAGTTTATTAACTATATAATATAAAAATACAAAGAGACATGGTAAATGTGAAACTAATTAACTAAGAGTTAAAACTAAAAGATAAGGTTAATATAGTGACCCAAACCTGTTTAAAATCTATTGGTTGGGTGGTTTTCAACCCATCCCCACCTCAACATTTAAATAATACACTTTTGAGCCATTATAAACCGAATATGAATTTATTATAAAATAATATTTCTAGATTTTCCAAAGGTTCCCCTTACCCCTCTTATAAAAGGACACTCCCCCTTCTCTCTAATTAACACCATCAAAGCCTTTTGGCTCGGCCATACCCTACCCAAATATTCTCTCAACTTCCCTCACTTCGACCTAGAGGCCTTATTTTGATCATAAAGTCATTCTATGGAGCCCTTTTGATCAAATCAAAAGGTATAACCTGAAGAAAAGGTAATTTTTTCACCACCCTCTTTCATGTTCCTTTCTTCTTCAAATTCTTCTTTCTTTGTTATGTCCATTCTAAACTAAATCCAGTATCTTCTATACATTGTGATGTTATTTTAAATATGGTACAACCATATTCAGTATTCTATCCATCCTTTGAATGACATGTCACCATACGTGCGTACGTACGTCTTACCGTCTCCACGTCGTGGTGTAATTGTTATTAAAAAAAATTATTTTTATGGGTATGATAATGATGTGTAATTGATGTAAATAATAAATATAACATGATAATGATTATTTATATATGATATACCATCTAATTATATATTATATTAATATTAAAATAATGATATTATCGCTTGTGCGTACGTACGGACTACCGTCTCCACGAACACGATGAGATTCATTCCTCATCATATCCATGCAAGTCTAATTCTCATTTGATGATTACAGATAATGTTTAAGGACTTGATATCATTATGTATATGAATAATGTACAACCTATCCAGAACAAACATAACTTATGTAACAAACCATATAAAATAAAATGAGTAAGTTAACACCCGAAATGACGATAATACAAAGATATTATTAACAAAGCAATGTTAAAAGATCATATATGATATCATATTAATGTATATGATTCTTGTATAATTTAATAAAAATTATTTCACAATTATACAGGACGTTAATCTTACCTCAACCAAGTAAAAGTACAAGGTAAGGGTTTATTTCACAATCTCATCATTATCTGAGGTTGTTTATACGTAATTATCTACCGGGACCTCTTTATCATCCACCTACATGTTTCTTAAATATGTATTTCAAATCATTATTACTATTTTACAGACTATGGTTTAAATTTATTTATACCCTTTTTGACTTTTTATAATAATTTTATAAAGGAATATTTCTGTCATTTTCCAAACAATGTCCTTTTTAACCTTTTCAACAGAATTAAGGTAATAATGTCTTTTTTACTTATACGGTGGGTGTGGCTATTTTCCGCTGTTATAAATTCTTCGAAACTTCCCTTACAAGCTTATAAGAATATTTTAAAAGTAAATTTTTTATTTTATAATTATGTGACTCTTTAATGATTTCAAAATAGAAGGAGATATTTCTCTAAAAAGAGTTTTGATTTCATTTATGTCAACATCCTTTGATGGATTTTAAGTTTATTTGTAGTTGATTTATTATGGTACAAAACATACATTTGTATTAGTGGTTTTGTGATATGTTTGACTGTGGATGTGCTATTTTTATACCATTCATGATTTATGGTTAATGTATTGACATTTCGTATGCTAGTTTTAATATGAATGTTTATGATATGTTTAAACCTTTTCATATGGGGAATGTATTGGACTTAGTAAGTGATGGGTGGAGCCCACTATAGTTCCTCAATGCATTGGTAGGTCTAATGAGACAATTAGACGTGGAATTGGCTGAGGCCCTTTCCCAATTTCATTTATGGTTTTGGCTGAGGCCTTAATCATTTTTAGACGTCTTGGCCGAGGCCATGAAAAAATGTTTCAGAATGTCCGGCATTATAAACTCCTTCATTATGGAAATAATATTGATGGTTCATGTGGTTATTCGACTAGTTGAATTCCCATGATTATGTTTTATTATGGAATTATTTACTCATCTCATATTATTCCCATTAAATTATTCTTGTTTATTATTGGTAAAGGCATGTGGTTTCAATTATTTACCATGCTTAATATTTATGTCATTTTCCTCTGTATTTCTTACCCTTACTTAGCATTTGAGCTCACCCCTTTCTTATGCTACATTTTCCCAGGATATGAAGAAGTTAGTTATGAGTGACCTGTAGGCATAATCTAGGAGGCTTGGATTTTTCTAATGAAATATATTTGTGTTGTAATTCTCTTCAAGCTGTAAAGTTGAACTTATGTATGAATCTTATTTCCAATAATACTAAACTGATCAGTCATTCGAGTCATGATTTCCTTGTGATCATGCCAATGTTATGTAATAATGCATCGACTCTAGGTAACTAGGTTCAGGGCGTTACAACTGACTACATTTTTTTCGTGATATTCGTTATTTTTCGCAAAGATCACCATTCTTGAACACCACCATATTTCTTGCGCGCAGAATCATCCTTCTTTCGCGCCCATCCCTTGTAATTTCACAGCTAGCCACCCAAAAAACTGATGCTGAGAGGGAGGCTGTAACGGCTACAAGAAGGACTCAAATTATCATGAACACTCAAATTCTCCATGCGACGAGGGTTGTTTCTGATAACCAAATGCTTTTTGGCATGCTTACGCAAGAAAAAAAAAGATTATTTCTTAAGCGATTGCCTACCGTTTTGGAACTTAGGCCTTCTAAAAGAGGTTCTGAAACCCAGTGTCAAGAAAGATGCCCCGTGGTCCTGGGTGAGGCACAAGGATAGTTTCCCACTGTTCCATATTACAAAAATGGCCATCCTACTAGGGAAACACAGAACACATCCATCTATGCCGTAAACCCAAAAACCAGGATGGTCCTGGGAAGAAATATGGTTCCGAAGTAATCTTCTTCTCTTTATGCGAGTACTATCAAAAGTAATATCACTAATAAGATGAAGGGTTGGTAGGATTGAGAATTCAAATCCACAGGAAACTTCACCAATTAATGGGCATGGTCGTACTGGGTACGCCAGACATGTGAAGAATTTTGGGCGGAGCTACGGTCTATTGGGATTTTTAAAGCCATTTGGACGTCCCAATTCCACTTCTACCTAGAGAAAGATCTGGTAGCGGTGTTATTTAGTTGCAGGTCCCATGATACCAACACCTTTCACCTCGACCATGGTGATTTAGGCATCAATCTGTTGGACGTACACTAGATTGGGGGAATCCCCTTAGAATGGTATCAGTACAACGAGTTCCTCCCAACTGGGAATGTCTTCGGAGATAGGACACACACCCCAATCCTATCATGGATCCAACTGGAGCAGGATAAAGGGGAGTTGAAAATAAAATATATCCTAAAAACATATCCTATTTAAGGTGGATTAGTCTTTTACTAATTCAGGACATAGCTATAAAAATGTCAGGCTGAGGGAAACAATGCCTGAACATGTCTCATAGGGGAAAGGTAGGATCATACTGGAGGATACTGGTGGCTGGAGAGTACAGATCGTGGGACATTTTCATAAATGAATGTCGGGACCCAAATGAACAATTTTCCTCATTTTTTGATGAATTCTTCAGCATATGGATGCTTCCAGTGAGGGAAAAAAGGATGGTGTCCCACCCTGGGATACTATTAATGGCCCGAATTATTGCGGCAAACAACAAGGTTAACATGGGGGTGCCCAAGATGTCTAGGTTATACAGCATTTTGGGGAATATCTCAATGGGATGTATGCCCAGGAGGACATGTCCACCTTTCCTGATTAATCGTGGTTGGGTCACAGCCCACAGAGTTGTGTATGACTTCACAAATTCTATTAACCACTGGTAATGGTATGCATCTATCCCTCCTGAACATTTCCAGAATCTGTCCTCTGACGCTCAGAGAAGAGGGGAAAAAGCTCAAGGTCGGCATCCACACCCACTTTGACTTTCTCCCTTTCTGAACCCTGGTTGTTCATATGGTAGATGATGGGTGGGGGCCATTAGAGTAGAGGGATTATCTACAAAGCATCTGGGGCGGTGTACTTGTAGCCCGGATTGTTGGTAAAATCATTTTTGAACCAAACGTGCCGACCGGGATGTCTAGGTAGTTCAGGTGCATGGAATATATACTGAAGAAAATATATATAGAGGTTCATGATGAATGGAATCCTTCTATTCTCCTCAAACTGTGGCTTTTGTTCACGATAGAAGTCCTGGGAGAAATCATTACCCTTCCCCGCATAGATGTTAGTGTAGGCCTGTCAGCAGAGTACATCGAACACTGGAAAAAACATATCCTGAGGTGATTCATTGGAAACACATCTGGGAAATCAATGCGTCTAGTGAATAGCCGGAAGAGAAGGGGGGTAGACGAAGTGCCACGAGAGAGTTGAGGAAAATAATGGGCCAGGTGGCTAGCATGACACAGGCCGGTACTTTATCGGTAGGAGCATCACAAGCCGAGAACTTGTATCCACCTGCCGGGGAAGGGTGGTCCCACATGCAGCCTCGGGGGCCAACTATGGAACCTCTAGGAAAGAAACTCAGGTACCTCCTGAATCAAATTTCCAATGCCATATTCCCTTCTCTATGATATTCAAGTAGAACACTAAAGAATTCTATGTCTACTGAAAAATTCTGGCGGAGGTTGGTATGCATCGGGCACGATTTCCAGACATAGGACACATCCAGATGAAAGAGAGGGTAAACATTCACCGACGGCATTCATACTTGACATCTATGGATATGTACGCATGCCAGTGGGGGGGATTGATGAACCGCATCTCCTGGTGAAAGTGATTCTTGGCCAGGAACATGTCCCAGAACATCTACTATCCAAGGATGAAAGTATATAGGAAGAAGAAGAATAAGAGGAAGAAGATGAAGAAGGTGAAGAAGGTGATGAAGGTGGAGAAAGTGAAGAAGGTGAAGAAGGTGGAGATGAATAAGATGTGGACCATGTTGATGGTCCAGGTGGTGAGGGTCCATTAGAATCTCCCACTCACCGGTGAAGCTCTCAAGAGATTTGCAAAACCTTAGGCTCCGATGCAGAACTGATAGAGCAACTTGAGGTAAGTTGAAATATTTTTTCCACTGGCCTTTATCTTTTCACAATACCAATACGTCAAGAAAACTCTGTCCCATTTTGGAACACATAGGTGAGCATGCTTATGAAGCCTTCCCTACAGGGGATGGAGATGTTCCTATAGAGGATAAAAAGCATTATCTGGAGCATGTCCTCAGGAATAAGCATAGTGGGGTGATGATTATGACTGGAGTAGACAACAATGATCTAGAAGGATGAGACGAGAAGGAAACCATTGAGTCCATTGCAATTCCCACCACTCAGGAGGAGCCAACTATAGTGATTGAGTGGACAAGTGTCAAAGGATCTCTTATGATAGCGGCTCCCGCCATGACACAGGCATTGGAAACTGCCGCGCTTGGCTCTAGTAAGAATATATCTTCACTGGATATGTTCTTTCTTGGGAAATTTGGTTTAACAAGACAATGATCCCCAATTGCAGTGATCGCAAGGTTGGATTCTTGAAAGACCATCGGGTCTAGAACATCAGCAGGAGCCCTGCCGATGACCACATCAACTCTTGCAAAATCAACCGTTCAAGGAGGGCCTACCCCGTTACTTGACAAACTAGGGGATGCAATAATGGGTGTTAAGTCTGATGTGGTGGAGTTTCATTCTAATGAGGGTGAATTCGCTAGTGAAGAAGGGGATCCCAAATAAGACCATGCCTCTAGTCTCCTCGCTTCTTTCCCTAAATATAGGCTCGTTGACACTGAGGAAATAGACAATTCTGACACGAACTCCACTGAGGAGAGAAATATGACATGACAAAAGGCATTGATGTGAATAAAATACTTTCTCATCTAGACGCGGGCAGAATGGATAAAACAGATGGGATTGCTCGACACCTAGTTGGGCTTTCACTGTGCTGAAGGGGTTAATGCTCACCGTCATCATTGAACAGTCTATGACTGCATGGCTGAGAAGATACGGAAGAATATCTATTGCTCTGACATTTCCCAGTGCTAGAAAGAGAAATCAAATATCCATCCATTCCTGAAGGTGGAGCAGTAGGTTCGACACCTTGAGGATAAAACGAAAGAAAGGGACGTATTCATCCCCAACTACTCCAAGCTCATTGAGAAACTAATGTCCCAGCTGGCGGACGCCCAGGAGCGGATAGTGGAGGCAAGTCACCAAACGACTGGGCTTCAAACTGAACAGGCGTGAGTACAAGCTAGGGCCAATGATCTATGCTCTGCGGCCGCAGATGTAGAGATGGATCTTAGGGGGCGGGAGGCAATGTTCGAGACCATAAACCAGAAGGTGGAAACACTGGAGCAATCCATCCAAAATGCAGATCTTTAAGGGCCTTGTTTTGACCAAACTCATAAACCTATTTTTCATTGTTACCAATTGTTATAATCTACATTCATGAATAGAGTGGGTCATTCCTGATGTGAGAAACAAGGGATGGTTGTGTCGTTACTTCACTTGAATGTGGAAACGCTGGAAAAATTTCGGGCGTCGGGGCATAAACAACCCCTCTGGGATCCCGAGAAGAAAGGGGGAGGTCTAATCAGAGAATAAAGCTCTCATAACAGTCAAGTTATCACCTTCCCAATGTACTCTAGTGTTCAAGCGGGGAAACTCCACAGGCGTTGGGATTGATCCAAACATAAGGGAGTGTAATGTGTGAATCATGATACCCATGATTCATAACATTATAGGGGTGGTGTGACAATGGAGGATAACTATTGACCATGATCAAAACACAACATCCCTATTTCATTAGCCTGAAACGGAGATAACAAATGAGGGCCGACCATTGACAATTTTTTAAACACAAGGCCTGACTCAAAATGATACTCATTAGTCTTCCAGAATGTTGGTCTAAGATAGTAGGTGAGCCATTGGCTGATAATCCATACCGTTGGAGGGTTCTTTTATATATGAAAGGGGGTGAGGATAAAAATAAAGGGAACACAATGTATGGAGTGTGGAGTGATGGGTTTTTTGATTGGTAGTCCAACACTCTTGAAATCCTACCACCGTGGTGGAAACACATTAGGTGGGTGTATCTGCCTGATCGAAGATCAAACATACTTCCAAACAGGACCTCTCTAGCAAGGACAAGGGGCATCCCATGACTAATATGGGGAATCCTTATCATGTTCAAGTAAGAACCACGGTTTACTATCTTGTGTTGAGGACATATGAAATCGAACTGTTTAACATCATACGATAGGATGGGGAGTGGATGGGAAAATCCCAAAATTAGAGTATGTGATGCGGTAGCCATAAACCAGACGTGAATGAGAACCCAAGAAGTCCAAAATACACCACGTATTTCTGGAGGAGGTTTTTCAGGTCGAGGGACCAAAATGAAGGTTATGTTGGACCCAATGTAATGTTCTTGGGCCTTCCTACCTACACCATGAGGATGAGAATCAAGATGTATGTAGTTCTAAGAGTGTAGTTTAACGTCATGCAGGATGATGAAATGCTTGTGTGGCATGGTTGAGCTAGTACATGTCCTACCAAAACTATTAATCCCACATGAGTCATTCTCTATGTGGGTAACAAGAATTCGTGAGGGGACTTTCCTAGCACTAGAAAGCACACATTAGGGGTAGTGGGATTCTAGGTGAGTGGCATCCCCATAATGATGACCCGCCTACTTAACACACCAAGATGCGTGGAGGGTAAAGCCAAGTATGTTAGAATTCCACTTAAACATAAGGAAGTGGAAAAAAAATGTGAATCATGATGCTCGAGATCTGGCCCACAATGATGATGGTGTGATAATAGGGTATAACTGTTGACCACGTTCGCAAAACAGTATCCATATCGTGTTTTCCTGGGATGGGGATAGACAAATGAGGGTCAACCGCTGACCATGTTCGAAACACGGGACCTGTCTCAAATGTCGTATGAGGTCCTTAGGGACATTGGATCATGTTGGTTGGTAACCTAATGTGGAATGAGACCAAGCAATAAGGGGGGGTTCCTTCTGATGTGGAAGAAGATGAGGAGCCAGATAACGGGAACACGAATCCTGGAAATGGAATGAGGGGAATATCCCCATGAAATTTCCACAATTCATGTTTTTTGTCACAATGAATATGAGTATGATAATAAGACATGTCAAAAAAATGGAGTCGAGTACCTCTCTAAGGAAAAGGGTCCTAAGTTTGCACACTTCCAACTTAATGGTCGTAGGATGGGCCATTAAGGGGGGATTGATTTAATGGACTATGCGCAGTGCGGTGAAGTAGCCCAAACGTGACGCGCAGTTCCCATACAGAGATCTTAGTTTAGGGCCATATAACTTAGACCAGGTTGGTAGAAGACATGGGAGCCACATGGTGTAGATATTGAAAAAACTGTCCTGAATGAGAACCCAGGAGGTACTCGCCACACCACATGTTCCCAAAAGCGTTTGGGCCAAGGGTCCGAAAATGAGGGGGTGATATTTTATATTCCTTACGCTGGTCCCAGAGATAAGATGCAAGGGCGTTCCTACATATCCCATGAAGATCGGAATCATGTCGTACGTAGTTCTGGAATATGTCATGTAGTATAATGTCTTATGGGGAGGATGTGGAGAGGTCTTAGTTTATGGTCATAGAGCATGGGCCATAGATGGAACTGGAGGAGGGAGACATGTGGTGAAGTAATTACAAAAACCTGATGTAAATGAAGAATGTAGAAGTCTATATCACCACAATTTACTCCCAAAGAAACTTCTAAGTGAGGGGACCAAAAGTGAAGGTTTGGCTGGGCCCGAGGAAAAGTTCTCGGGCATTCCTACATACCACATGAGAATGGGAATCAAGCCAAACATAGTTCTGAAGGTGGCATGGTAAGATACCAGTGCCCGAGACAATAAGGTCATGAGGGTCCATCCCTCGCACCAAAATAAGCGGTATTTGATAGATCTTGTTTTTCCTTTTGGATTAATGTGTGTTCTTATTGTGAAGAGATGGACCTAGAATGCAAAGTCCAAGCATTTCCTCAAGAATCAATTCATATGAAGGCGTTGAAAAATGATATGGTGTGTGTCCAATACCAAACATGATGTCATATTGAATGAGAACACCAAGATGAAATTTTGTTTTTCATCATGAGGCCAAGGATGATAATGACATAGTTTAGGGTCATGTGATGGGAACATCCATGAATTTTAATGTCATTCAGTATAGACGCAATAGTTTAAATTCAGGTGGGACTAGGTATCATAGTTTAAAGTCATATGGATCATACATATACAAGAGATATAAGGTTTAAGAGGTAACATGTATTGTGTTATAAAGAATACCCGATGTGAATTTGGACAAGGTCCACATCACACCGTGCATGATTCCAAGAAAGAATCCACGGACCAAGGGACCAAAATTGTTAGAAAAGATGGGGCAGGAGAGACTAGTTCTCAGTTGAGCTAGACCCAAAGATGAGATGTTCGTGCAATCCTACGTATCCCATGAGCATGGGAATCAAGCTATATTTTTTCAAGAATATGACATATTAGGAGAACTTAGTTTAAGGTCTTAGGACCTAGACTAGGATGAAGCAGAACTCTTCCAAGTGAGCACATACCTCGATCTGGTCCATAATCCCACATAAGTCATACTTGGGGAGGGAAACAAGGGATGATGAGGTATTTCATACACATGGGATACACGTAAAGGGGATGTCAGTGTGGAGCCCGAAATAATGCCTCATTGCGGGTTTATCCTCCTAACATGCAAATGTACACTGAGGGATAGTACCTAGAGTGTCGAAATTCCAACTGGACATGATGGGGAGGAAAATTATGTGAATCATTTAATCAACATTTAAGGCTTAAAGGAATTGGCGTGACGATGGAGGATAACTTTTGACCTTGTTCGAAACACAACACTCATATCATGTGACATGAAATGGGAACAAAAAATGAGAATCGACTGCTGACCATATTCGAAATGCTGGACTTGTATCAATTTTTTGTTCGAAACCATTGAGGATGTTGGCTAATAATGGTAAGAGAGCCCATGGGCCAAGCATCCATGCCTTTTGGGGGTCCCTTTAGATGTGAAAGATAATAAAATCCCAAATTAAGGGGAACAAAAACCTGAAAATGGGTGAAATCATGTCTGAGTAGAATCCTACACTCCAAGCTCTGAACTAGAGTACACATAGGCACATTGGTGAATCACTGAAGTGGGTCGAGGGACCGAACATAAGATAAGCCATATCAAAAAGATGAGTGTAGGAAAAGGGAGCGAAGAGAACTCAGGAGAGAGACGTATGGGGTGTGGTTGTTATAAACACAACGTGAATGGGGACATAAGATAATACCACACCATATACCCCACTCATAGATGAACACATGCCAAGGGTCCAAGATGATAGGGAGGTTTATAAGGGATAGGGATGGGCCTGAAGACATAGTCATTCAGGAGGTCCTATATATCCCATAAGGATGAGAATAAAACCACATGTAGTTCTATAGAAGGATGATGTGCAGTTTATTATCATGCATCAAGGACGGTGGTGCTCTTAGTTTAATGTCATAGGTATCAGATAGTAGATACCAAGTTTAATGTCATATTCTTAGGAAAACTGAATGGAGAGGGAAAATCATCATGCCAATGGAAAACCACAATGCAGAATCGATGATTGAGGATAACTGTTGACGAGGTTTGAAACACAGTATTTGTCCTTGTGTGATCGGAGTACATGGAAAAACAATTGAGTGTTGATTGTTGACCGTTTTCACAACATGGTACTTGTATTAATTTTTCTCTCAAAAACCTTGGTGACATTGGCCCAAAATGGTAGGAGGGCCCTTGGGACGAGCACCTTCACTGTTCGGGGGTTCTTTTGGATATAGTAGATGATGAAAACCCAAATTCCGGGGTTTGCGAAGCTTGATGGGGCATGTTCCCATAGAAAGGATGCTAACTGAAGGGGGATAACTCATGGGGATAAGTGTGGCATGGAAAAATATCTCGACGTGATTAAGGATGTGAGTCCATACCACACTGCACAATCCTAAATAAGAACTCAGGCCAGGGGGAGAAAGGGTCAAGGGAACTGAGGTTGGGCGTCCTACACAAGAGTACCCATATGTCCTCTCAAGCGAGAATTTCCATATCATAGCTCCTAATCCCACGTAATAAATGATCACTATGTGAAACAAGGAGTAGGACTAGGCTCTCCCTATAATATAATGGTCCAGCAGCTAGAATCACACTTCTTCTAGAGGCAGAACAATGCATGAAGAGATAGCGGGGCAGAATGAACCACTACGGGCCATTTTTGGGACATATGGTGGTTGTGACAATGACAAAGTATATTTTTTTGACCATATTCAAAACACATCGTCCATATCATGTGACCAGAAATGGGAACAAAAAAAGACATTCAACCACGGACCCTATTCACAACTTGGGACATGTTTCAATTTGTTGTTAGAATCCCCTGAGGGTGTTGGCCTGTAATGGTATAATATCCCATGGGATGGGCATCCATTCTATTCGGGGGTCCCTTAGGATATTAAAGACAATAAATTCCCAAGTACATGGAGTGTGTGAAGTACAAACGTCCCCATGTAATTTAATATCATTTTTGAATGTAGAAGATGTGGAGATCTTTATAGGAGATGGAAACATGGTACATTCATGATGAACTTGACGTGAATGAAGGAAAAATAATGCAAAAAAACATGTGTTTTGACCCAATGGGAGGTCCTAATGTTTCGGGATGGGCCTATGGATTAAATGTTCGGGCATTCCTACATATCCCAAAATGATGGGAATCAAGCCATATGTAGTTATGAGGGCTATGTAGTTTAGCATCATGCCATGAGTACGTGGGAGGAGTGAAGAATGAGGGAGGGAAAATGGTTCAATTAACATAATCTTGGCATGGGGCCAAAGAATTATACATGTCACCATGTAGGATTGTCCAAGAGAACTATACCTTGGGGGATAGACAAAGAGGACAATTGGGGATAGACTCGAGACAAAGCATATCAGCGTTCCTACATATCCCATGAGGATGGGAATCAAGACATGCGTAGTTATTTTAGTTTAACATCTCGTAGGATGACACACAGTTTATCATCTTGTAGGATGACATACAGTTTGATGTCGAGTAGGATGACATACAGTTTAACATCATGCAGGACTGTAAACGGTTTAACGTCACACTGGATGACATGCATTTTAATGTCTCATGGTACAATGTAAAGTTTAATGTCATGCATGAAATTTTATAGTTTAAGGTCATGTAGGACTGGAATGATTAAGGTCATGTAGGACCAGACAGTTTAATGTCATGTAGGACTGCATAGTTTTAGGACATATAAGACTGAACAATTTATGTTCCTGTAGGATCGGACAGTTTAAGGTCATGTAGTACCCAACTTGCTCAGGAAAAGTATTTCTTGTGAAACTTGGCATTGGTGGGAGGATTTATATGCTCACTATCCATGGTAATAAGAGAGTATGTTACATTGTAGTAAAACTTTTGAATGATGTATGGTCCACCCCATTTGGGCTCCAAATTGGGTGGTTTCTTTCCTGGTATCATTGGTGTCCTGAGGGCCAATACCAAGTTTCCATGAAAGAAGGAGAAGAGGCAAACATTATTGTTGAAAGATCTTGATATCTTGTTCTCTTTCCTTTATAGATTATGAAGGGCATGAAGCATGTTCTCGTCGATCACTTCCAACTCAGCCAGATGGATTTCAGCTACATTATCTGGCAGTTGTTGATCATTTATAGTTGTTCACTATAATCTCTATGGGCAGGGCGGCCTCTGTTCTATACACCAGGGAATATGGGGTCCCCTGGGTGGAATTATGAGTCATCGTCTGATATGCCCAGTAGGCGTTGGGGAGCTTGTCTAGCCAACTCATCATGTTCTGACAAACCATTTTCTGTAGAATGTTAGATAGGGTTTTGATGAACACCTCGATCTGTCCATTTTCTTGTTCCTGATAATGGGTGGTATGGTTAGAACATATGGTGTACTTAGAGTATAGTTTCTTCAGATTAGCTGCCCAAAAGTTCATGCAGTTATCATTGAGGGCGTCATGAGGGACTCCAAATTGGTAGATGGTGGTGGAGCTCACAAAGTCAATGCTGGAATGGGCCTTGACCTCCTTGAGTGAAATTTCCTCTGCCCACTTGGAGAAGAAATCTGTAGCATTCCGGATGAACTGGTACTGGCATGATGTCACCGGTGGATATGGTCCCATGACATCGAGTCCCGAATTTGGCATGCATGGGACATTTTGGAGAAATCGATGCAATCCTGGATCATGGAGGGGAAAAAATCCCCTAGTATTTGGATCTGATGAGATAGTTTCATCTTGATCTGATGAGCCCCACATGAACTAGCATGATCGACCTGCACAAATTGATAAATCTCGACTCCTTGAATACAACATAAGAGAACCCCATCAAACCCGCTATTGTAGAGGATATTCCCACGACCTAGACTGTCCTAGAGGGTAATCTATAATAGGCGGCGTCGAATTCACTAATGCTAGGCCTGATATGTCAGATGATTACTGGTTTGGAGGTACATAGAAAATGAGGTTCTACAGTAAGGAGTCACTTCAGTCACTGCATCCAAGGGACCTGGGGGTCCTAACATGGAGGAACTAGAGGTAAGGTGGCTTAACTGCGGGATGTCCTCGTCATCTGGAGTGATTGGGGAAATGAATCTCTGGTGTGACACATGGATAATCAGATCATACATTTCAGTCTCTACAAGTGATGTATCTAGGTTGGCTAGGGAATCTGGTCGACCGTTCTGAGATCGAGGGACATGATTAACCTCTGGACGATAGTGGAACTGGGCCATTAGCTAGAGAGTGTGTTCCAACAATTATACGGGCTCTGAATTTATGATGACAAAGTTACTGTTGATCTTCTTGATGGCTAGTTTGAAGTCCACTTTCACATGAAAATGGGGAACATCTATCTCAAGGGCCAACTCGAGGCCAGTAATGAGAGCCTAATACTCTACCTTATTGTTGGTGCATCCTTCTGACAATAGGAATGAATATGGTAGAATGGATTATTATGATGTAATGAATTCAATACCTAGGCCTACTCTATTGAGCATGTGGTCATTGAGACTTCAACAGGCGGGGCTCTAGGAAGCACCATCGAAGTGCATTTTCTAGCACAACATGGCTCGGTCTACCAAGAGAATTTCTTTATCGCAAAAATCAAGATCCAGGGACAAGTCGGAAATAGGTGGATGGGAAGCAAGGAAGTTTTCCAATGCTTTCCCCAGAGTATCCTTCTAATGTAAAAAATGGATGTCGAACTACTAAAATATTACCACCCTCTGAGCTAGACGTTCTGTCAACATGGGGTAGTTCAGGATGTTTTTCAGCGGATCTAACCAGGACACTAGTTGTACCTCATAGTGGTCCATGTACTGTAACGATTTCTATACAGTGAATACCAGCGCAAGGAAGCTCTTCTTGATAGGGGATAATCTGGTCTCCGTATCGAGGAGCATGCAGCTGAGATAGTAGAGAATTTTCTATATCCCATCACTATTCTTTAGGGAGATAAGGGAACCAAGAGACCGTTCCAGGGAAGTCATGAAATGGACCAAAGGATTTCTAGAGACTCGTGGCATTAAGACTCTAGGATGTAGTAGGTACTGCATGCTTTCCTCGAAATTAGTCATACATTCTTCATCCCACTCATAGACAACACCTTTCTTCCTGAGCAGAGAAAAACTTTTACACTTTCAAGCCAGATTCGCGATGAATCGGAATATGTAGTCCAAGTGGCATTTGAAACCTCGAAGCTCCCTAAGGTTGATTGGGGGATACATCAGGGTAATGGCCTTGATCATCTCCAGGTCGAACTTGATTTCCTTGTATCTGACAACGATGTCGAGAAAAGTTTTAGAGGTGAACTCAAAGGTGCAATTCAATGGATTCATCTTCATGTGGAAGGAACTGAGGAAGCTTAACACTTTCTCAAGGTCTCATATATGGTCCTGATGCTGGCGTGATTTGACCACCAGATCATCCACATAAAATTCCACCAATATTATTTGGATCATCTTAAATATGTGATTCATATCCCACTGATAGGTGGCTCCTTCATTCTTTAAATCGAAGGGCGTGACTTGGAAATAGAACGTACCTTTTGGTGCCATGAAGGATATAGACTCCTCATCCCCAGGGGCCTACTAGATCTTGTTATACCTGGATTACCCATCCATGGAAGACAAGTCTTGGAACCCAAATGTAGTGTCGATCAACAATTTTGTCACAAGAAGGTGGAAATCATCCTTTGGACACTGATGTTTGAGATCCTGGAAGTTGATGTAGAATATGATCTGTCTGTTCTTCTACCTAACTGACTTAATTTTGGCTAGCCATTTTGGGGTACTGGGCCTCCTTAAAAAAAATTGGATATAATGAGATAATCAACTTCTTCCTCAACTATGACAACATGAGAAGGGTGCATCTTTATAGAAGGCTGCTGAACCCGCAATGATTTTCCAGGAAACTGAGGCGCTAGACGGGTACCCAAGGATTTAGTCCAAGCATCTCTTCATAACTATAGGTGAATACATCATTGTGTTGTTTATGGAATTATATGAACTTCTATTTCTCCTAGAAGGGCATGGATTCACTAATCAATTTGGGTTTCAAGTATGCCTCGCTACCGAGGATCACATGCACCAATTCATCATCTGTGGTGGAGGAACCCTTTTCTAAGGAAGGGGCATCCTCCAAATCATCTTCTTCAATTATGGAGGAGGGATCCTCAGTGGGAGGAGTTTCCTCTAAGTCGAATGATCCTGATTAGAGGATGGTTCTAGCCTAAGAGGTAGTGGACACTGAATCAGGGGACTCCTATGCTGCCAAAACCATAACGATGATGGTTGTTTTTTCGATCCCATCTGGTCTTCGTCCCAAGGGGCCACTCTTGATGATATCAAAGCAATAGTGGCGCATTGTCTTGAGCTGTTTTATTACAGACCATCAAAACAAGAATGTATGATGTATTTCCACTATCATGGGCTAAACATCCCAATACCTTAAGGGAGTAGGAGGCTCCAGGATCACCTGAGCATGATTTGAGTAGGAGTATGTGGTGATCTTCCAGCGTCTCTTAGACTTGGGAATGTGTTCCCCAATCATTACAGAAAAAAAAAGGCATTGTCCCATGTATTTAGTTGTTGATTCCAATTGGTGGATTAGAAATTTGTAGGCATCATCAGGATCTATCCATTGGTCAGTCGTAGTCGTGTCATGCTCAAACTCGTTAGCCTAAATCTACATGTCTTTACTCTTGTAATAGTCGACATCCAGATAGTGGGTTTCAGAAGAGGAAATGGGATATGCTTCACATTGAATAAAGACCACTTGACCATTAAGTGGTTACTTAAGGCACTGGTGATAAGATGAAGGAACTGCCACATGTAGGTGGATCAATGGCCTGCCCATCAACGCATTATAGGTGGTGTCCTGAGAGACAACCATAAACTCAGTGCTGGAAACTTGGCCACTGAACTAGCTATTCAAGAGGATCCTTCTAACCGGTTTCTACACCATCCTATCATAACCTTTGATTCTTAGGTCTTAAGGACTCATATCATCCTCAGAAATTGTTACCTAGTCCTTGTCTCCCTTATAGATTAATATGTTTTTTTCCGTGAAACTCCTCCCATTACCATATCATTATGGATTACAGTTATTTTCACTACTTCTGTCAGGACATTACAAGGGATCCATTCATGGTATAAACCTTTGTTCGGGTGAGTATTCATGTTGGAAATCACTGGAATTTCTGGACACTAGAACACTAGAGCGTTTGGATTTCTTCCCCTTATTATAATTCTTCTCAAGGGCATAGAATCCCGAGGAATATCTTGTCGAGTGTGGGTAATTATATTACATAGGAATGTCTCTATAGTTTTTCTCAACTTACCATGTTTAACATAGGGTATTCCCCAGGTTTAACATCTAGAGGAGACAGATCAGACTGATCAGAACACTGACTTCAGTGGATCTAATGGGTGCTACCCCTAGAGGGGACTACTAATACTGTGGGGTGAATTGGCATGATATGAAAAGGATGTGGCGGCCCGGGGAATAATCAAGATGGACAAAGGATGGGTATGTGAATGGTATGGAGAATGAGATAGAGTCGACTCGAGGGAAACAGTGATGTCATTCTTGAGCCTTGAGGAGACCTCCTACATATCCCCATCATAGAGAATCAAAGTCCACATAGTTCAGGATGGTTTATAGTATTTTTATGTGTAAATAGAACAGTGAAAAAATGATATACTAGAGCTTACACATGGTTAGTAGCCCGAAGTTGGTCTGACTCCACTGGGATAGACCAGGGATATGGGTCCGAATGGAGGGGATCACAACGGGTTACCCCTGCTTTATGTTCACAGTGGCTTATAGTTGGGTAGGGGATCACAATGGCTTACCTCTATGTGATGTTCACAATTGATTACTATTGGGTAGGGGATCACAATGTATTACCGTTGTGTGAGGATCACAATAATTTACCTTTGGCTATGGGATTACAACGGTTTACCTCTGAATGGGGTTTATAATGGATTACTACTGAATGGTGGCACAACGGATTACTACTTGATGGTGCATAAAATGTCTTACCATTGAATGGGGGAACAATGGCTTACCACTGGATAGGGTTGAACCACAATGATTCTTCCTATGTACATTGCCTAGGAGACAAGGATCAAAGCCCAATTAGTTCTAGTGGGTATCATTTAACGTTGTGTGGGATGAAAAGGAGGAATGCAGTTTAATGCCATGTTGGACGGTAGTTGACCGACGTGGGGTGGTCAGGACGAATGGGTGTTGGGCTTTACCCTCAGGGAGGCTTACCACATACCTTTCCTTGGAAAGGATCAAGGTATACCTATTTCAGATGGTGTTTCGTAAACCAATGTGTAGATGGTCAGGACCAATGGGTGTTGGGCTTGAACCTCATGGGTTCTTCCTACGTACCTTTCCTTGGAAAGGACCAAAGCCCACGTAGTTCAAGAAAGTGTCATTTAACGTCGTGTGGGAAAAAAATGGCGATGCTGTTTAACGTCATATGTGAAGAAGGTGAACTGACGTAAAGGAGTTCATAATAACTGGGTGTTGGGATTGAACCTCATAGAGGTATCCTACGTACCTTTTCTAGGAAAGGATGAAAGTCACGTAGTTTGGAAGGGGTGTGGAGAACTGACATGAAGATGATTAGAACCAATAGATTATGGGCTTGTACCTCAGGGGGACTTCCAATGTAACTTTCATTTGTGAGGATCAAAGTCCAGATAGTTTGTAAAGGGTGTGGTTAACCGACGTGAAGATGGTCGGAACCAGGGGATGATGGGCTTGAACCGCAGGGAGGCTTCCTACGTACCATGTCTTGGCATGGATCAAAGTCCACGTAGTTCAGAAGGGGTTTGGTGAACCGATGTGAAGATGATTGGAACCAATGGATGATGGGATTGAACCTATGGGAGGCTTCCTACGTACCTTTTCTCGGCAAGGATCAAAGTCTACGTAGTTCGGAAGTGGTGTGGTGAATCAACAGGAAGATGGTCAGGACTAGTGGATAATTTGCTTGAACCTCAGGTAGGCTTCCTACGTACCTTGAATTGTCAAGGATCAAAGTCCATGTTGTTTGTAATGGTGTGTGGGGCTTACACTCTAGGATTCCTTGGGAGAATATCATGGTCGACACTTACTCTATGCCCATATGGGACATGCTCGGTGTGAGAAGAAAGAGGCAGTAGAGACCTAACAATCACATCACAAAAAGGCGAATCATTGGGAAGTGGAATGGGGATTATACGTGGTTAGAATCCCAAAATGGAATTAGGGGCCTATGTGTGGTATGCATCCCAAGGGGATGTAGATTGGGACTTACTCCAAGGTGGAGGCCTGATGGAGACAAATCCCAAAGGGAGATAGATTTGGCACCAAAGAAATGAGGGCTATGGTTCCCATCCCCCCTCTCTAGTCTTTGGCTATAAAGAAGATAAAAAGAAAATGGATGTTGTCTCTCATAATAAAGGATAGGGGCTTACACCGATATGGATTCCCTTTCCCCACGGAGATCCGCCGCTCCGATAAAGAGGATTTCATTCGATGTGAGGAATGATCTGCCTCCCGTGGAGTCTCGTGGGAATAGAGAATGTCTGATATGTGGCACCCCATGTATGATGCATGGGGTGGGGTCACAGTTTAACATCATGTTATGTGTAAGAAGGTTCTTGGCAGTTTGACATCCTGCAGCTCGGACGAGTGGGGTTTACTCTGCACCCCTAGGACTTACATAACTGATACCCACCTGCCCTTCGGGATGGGAAGGCATCAACAACGCCGTATTGAGGGGGTGTTCTTGAGTGACCAATTGAGGGGTCCACATTATCATGGATATGAGAAGATGCAATATCCCTTAGTGTTCCAATGTGAAGAAGCATGAGGCGAAGAAATTCAATAGGAAGTACCACTCAAGGGATCTTGAAATTACTTCATGAAAACGTGAAGGGTCGCACGGGAAATGGGTGCGCATCACTGGTGGTTTATGCATAAGAGGGGCTCGAACACAGTTCCTTGAGGTAAGGACAGAACATGTAGCACAAAATGAGGGTTTCACGCAAGATGATATATTTCATGCAAAAATGAACGACTACGTGCAAACCAAAAGGATGCGTGAAAAATGAGAAGTTATGCGCAGGAAAGGCTGCGCACAAAAGAGGTCTGATTCATGGAGAATCTAGCGTGAAAGAGGTATATTTTGTGTGTAAAGTAATTAGGGTAAAATAAAATGGATTAGGATCTTTCCCAAGAGGTTCCACCTGAAGGAGGACCCTTAGGGGACCTGTGGCCCAATATCCAATTCCTTGAATCCATAGTGTTTTTTTCTCGGTTGCATAAGAGGTGAATTTCACACTGCAGAGTGTCGGTTATTCTTCTATTACCATCCCTGAAGGGTAGGGGGTACACTTTGTTTTATAGTCGAAGTTCTCAAAGGTTGTGTGCAAAGGACGCTGCACGCAAACACCCACTTGATGACACAGGGGGTGCGCAAGAATTTGCATGCCTGAGGAAAGTTGGCGCGCTTTCCGGATTGTTTGCACACCGGCCCCTTTGGCGGTGCCTAGGGGGTTACCATGGAAGCATGCCTTTTGAATCGCATGGGGCATGCATGTTCCCCTTTTATTTTATATCAAGCATGCAAGATTTTGTGTGCGGCTGGCCGCCTTCGGGCTCGGGCCTTAACTGATTCTTAAGCTTGCCGACGCATAAGGGCCCCTTTGATGTCTCATCGGGTGTGCAAGATTTTTTGTGTGGCTTTCTACCTTCACGCTCAGTCCTTAACTGATTCTCGATCTCCCCAGTGTGCAAGGGCCTTGCTGACGTCACTTCTGGAATGCAATATTTTGCATCCCGCGAGGAGTGTTGCGTGCAACCACAGGTCCTTGCGTTCCATTGCCTACAACAGTTTTGGAGGGGTTATCGCAGAAGCCTACCCATGACTTTTCCACGGGCACACAACCTTTTTTGAACTAGAGGGACTTTTTTGCACATCCCTTCAATCTTTCACGCACCCGCCTCCCAGGTCACGAAATCTTATCCTTCTCATCCAAATACACTTCTTTTTCTTTATCACCCCAATTCTGCCCCTATCCAGAATTCAGCGTCAACAATAATGAAATTGAGAGAGATTCTATGGAAGTACCAATCAGTAAGGTAATTTTTTAACATGATCCAGAATTTTAAAAGCGTAGATAAACCTTGGGATCAACATTCCCTTCTTTCCAAATATTATTACTCTCTTCCAGGGAGATATTCATAGAAACACTTTATCACCCACTCCAAACTCTAGGACATTTATTTAGTTATCAGCATAATTTTTTTTGTCAAATATGAGCTTCTATTATGTGTTGTTGAATAGATTGGGCCTTTCCCACCATTTCATTAAGGAGATTAGGTCCTAATAGATTTTTCCCCATCTTTATCCCAACAAGTTTGAGTTATGTACTTCTTTCCATAGATGGATTCATAAGGTTCCATCTGAATACAGGTGTGAAGGATATTATTGTAAGAAAATTCCACCAAGGGTAGGATTTGATCCTAGCCACCTTTTAAATCCATATAGAAAGATCTCAACAAGTCTTCTAGATTTTTAATTTTCCTCTCTCACTGACCGCCAGCCTGAGAATAATAAGCAGTGTTGAAACTTAACTATGTATCTGGTGCATTCTAATGAATTCCCTAAAACCTCTAGGTAAACATTGGAGCCCTATCGGATATAATGGAAAGTGGAACTCCATTCAATTTTACCACTTCCTTTATATATATCGCGGAAATCTGATCAAGAGATAAATCCTCTCTAATATAAATGATGTGTGTCGACTTATTAAGGTGATCAACTATAACCTAGATATTATTATTGAATTTGAATGTTTTTAGAAGTCTAATGACAAATTCAATAGTGATGTTTTCCCATTTCCATTCTGGTATGAGTAATGGTTCTAACATCCCCTTAGAATTCTCTCTATCAACATTAACATGCTGACAAACCCAGCATCAAGAGACATATTCAGTGACATCTATTTTCATTCCATCCCACCAAAAGTTCTATTTAATGCTCATGTACATCACTGTGTGTCCAGGTTGAATACATAATGATGAACTATGAGAAACATCCAAAAGATACTTCTTTAATTCTAGTATGGGAGGAATCTAAACCCAGCTCTTGAACCATATTATTTCATCACAATCATGGTTGAATTCATGAACATTTCTAACATTATTTTGTAGAAATACATATTTTCTCTACACCTCCTTAATCATTGCTTGTATTGATCTTTGAACATTCATTTTAGAATGATAATATTTTCCCCATTATTTAAATTTCCATGGTCTGTCCTTTAAAAATCATTAATATTGGATATTTTTTTATCCTAATAATATATAGGTAAGCATGGTCTTGTCAACTTAATGCTTCTACCACCTCTTTTTTTCCCAGGGTTGTAATGTATTGAGTAGTAGTAATATTTATTCAACTCAAAAAATTCTTATTTGAAGCATATTTATATCCTTTTTTGTGAAAAAATGCATTAAAATTTTATGATCAGTATAAATATCACACCTTTTCAGCATAATGATAATGCCTCCATATCATTAATACAATGATTACCGTAGCTAACTCCAAATCAGGAGTTGGGTAATTTAGTCATGGATTTTCAATTTCTGTGAATCATAAGCTATCACCATATCTTTTTTTATGAGAACGCATCCCAAAAGAAGTTTGGATGCATCACTATAGATCACAAACCTTTCACCACTGCAAGACAGTGTGAGAATAGGTGCAATGGATAACCTTTTTTTAGATAAATGTAATTCTCTTCACATTATTCTATTTATATGAAATTAACTTCTTTTCGAATAAACTTGGTGATTGTATTAGATACTCATGAAAAATAATTCCCAAAACATTGATAATATCCATCCAAACCAAGACATATCTAGGTCTGATAAACTTTTTTTGGTCTCGGGCAACATTTTAGAACTTATGTTTTTATATATCCAAAAATATCATATCTCTTGAGATTATGTGACCCAAAACATTATGAATCCAAAATTCACACATGGTAAATTTTTCATAAAGATTCTATTTTCCCATGGTCTTCAATACAATTCTCAACTGGTCTTCATGTTCATCCTTACTCTACGAATATAAAATAAAATCATCTATATGGACTATAACTAGATGATCAAGATTGTATTTAAATACTCTATTCATTAGATACATGAAGACAGAATTGGAATTAGTAAGACAAAAGGGAATCACTATATATTCATAGTGTCCTTAAAACTATACAGAATGTCATATTGGGTATATCCTCTCTTTTTACCCTTAATAGATGGTATCTTGAATGAGAATTAATCTTGGAAAAATATTGATCTCCGCATAATTGGTTGAATAAGTCATAAATGAAGGGGAGTGGATATTTTTACATTATAGCGATCTTGTTATGTTTTTGATAATCTCTAAAAATTCCTATTGATCCATCTTTATTTAACAAACAGAATAGGTTCTCCCCAAGGTGACACACTAGGTAGTATGGGTACCTTATCAACATTATCTTGGAGTGTCTTCTTCAATTACTGCAACTCAATTAGGGACATTCTATAATGTTTCTTTGAAATATTCATAGAACACAATATGTGTTCTACTGAAAACTCAACTTCACAATTTGGTGGATGACCTGACAATTCCTCTGGAAAGAAATCATCAAAATCTCGTAAAATGGACATATTCTTAATCATGAGCTTCTCCCTCAACCATTTGAGATAAATAACCATCGTTTATAGGAAACAAAACCTATGATATGGATGAAATTTATATTGGAAGGTTATATTCATCCTTACATCGATAGATGATCATAGATTGATCTATAATATGAAACGTGACTTCCCTTCTATGGAAATTGATATGCGCTCCATATAGAGAATGCCAATCCATTCGATGAATGACATCAAATTCCACTATAAGAAGGATCATAAGATTTTTAGGAAGTAATTTCCCACAAACATCAACCAAAGTAAAATTATAAACTTTTGATACAACTGTCGTGCCATTAGGGGTCATCACAGCTATGTAAAAAACTAATTATTGATGTAACAAGGTGATACACTTATAAAATTATTCAGAAATAAATGATTGTGTGGATCCATAATATAAAAAACATTTTCTAATTTGGAGTGGATGATATGTGTACCTTTCACCACTTTATTGTTGTACTCCACATCTTCGATAGTGATTGCATGTGACATTCCTTTTCCTATGACCTTAAGAGTTTGTTGACATCAATCATCCTCAACAACCCATTGATTTGGGAATTTATTCAAATAATTCCCCATTTCCTTGCACTTCTAGAATTTAAATGTATGAGGTCCATTCTATGTATCCTTTTCTTAGTTAGCATATTTAGAAATATTTTACCCATAACTTTAGTATTCTACTGCCCATTGACCTTCTTTTACACACTTTTAAAATTTAATAGTCCCATTAATATAATTTCATCCATGTTTCATTCCACACATTGATAATAAGGGAAAACATATTTTCTTTTCTATGTGGTTTTCATATTTTCCATTGAATTCCATTTTTATTTTCTTATCACACCCATATAATTTATGGGTTATTCTAATCTCTATATCATACTTGAGATTGCATCAAAAACTTTTCAGGTGGCTATGAAATTCCCATATAGATAATTCCCTTTGGATACCTATTTTTAATCTTCTATAGAATCGATCAATTTTACTCTTAGGTTGGATAATGATTCCAGAAGCATGCCTTTCAATTCTTGTAATGTTTTCCTTTAAGGTACCAATAGATTCATTATCCCTTTTCCTAAGTTTGAGGAACTCCTCAATTTTTTTAAGATTACAAGGAATGTACGTATTGAAATATAATTTCATGAACTCATCCCATTACATGGACTCAATTTCATCTCTTTGCATCATATTATTAATAGGATTTCACCATTGATCAGCTTTTCCTTCAAAATGATAGACTTAAAAGATGACTTTATCATTTTTAGAACATTGAAGAACTAAATATATACTTTCAAATGTACTGGTACATTATTCAGCCAATAATGGATCAAAAGACCTACTGAATGAAGGTGGAAGATGCCTCATGAAGGACTCAACAAAATGTTTCTCCCTCCATTTATTTTTAAGAGGTCAGTCATGATTCATAGCTTGATAAAGTTGTATGAGAATGGATACCAGATTTTTCATTCCAACTACCTTAAAATTTGGTCTCTCTTAGGGAAAATAATTTAATTTCCCATCACATTCTGTATTAACATGATTCCTTTGGGTTCTATCCATTGACTAAAACTAGGAGGGATTGCGTTAGATACATTAATCATAATAGGATAACCACATAATCAAGAATAAAATTTCAATTTAGGAAACTTTACATTTTACCCTAGATTATTCATGGTCATTTAAAAACACTAGGATTTTATCCTATAAAAAGAAATATCATTAGGGTTTATAATAATGATTTCTTATCCTAGTTTCCAAAGTTTGACTATACCTTTACTCTGATACCAACTATAGAAAAACACTCATTTCATACATTGATATTACATAAAAATTGATTTATATTCATTATAGAATATATAAAAAATCCATGACATGACCATTTAGGTATAGTTTCTTTAGAATCAGGGAAACATGAACAATAGTATCAAAAAATATCTACATTTTCTCCCATTTATTTCTTCATTACAAGACTTCTTTTTGGCATATAATACTTAGTACCCTTCTTCAGGACCTTGGGAGAAGAATCATATTAAATAGGTGAGTATAAATTCATAGTAAGGGTAAATGGAGGAGAATATCAGTCGCTTCACAATCATAAGATATAAGAACACAACATTTGTATGTCTTATCCTCTCTATGAAAAAACGTGATATCATTTCATGGGGTAAAAGTTCATAAAAATTAATGAAAATAATCCAACAATTCAAAACATAAGACATAATGTTTTGTGGAATACACATAAGCATTGAAAATCATTTCATATTAGTTAAGGATCATTTCCAAGACCATCATAGTGGACAAATTCCATTAATAAATTGGATTTACTTGTCATTCCATCCCTATATTATTGAACCATATTTACCTTTCATTCCAGTCATGTCTATATAATAAGATATAAATCATTACCCAATGAATTTGAGTGAGATATAGGTCCCACCCATCTCATAATCAAATTTTTCTTATGTGTTCCACAACAACATAAATCATGGCATTACCCATGGAATAAAATGGCTTTCTCAAACATTCTTCCATCAAAATCCAAATAATAAAATGGATTTCATAATTATAATTCCATCATAACCAAATTCAAAGTGATAATAGGGATATAGACATAACCATGTCTAATGAATGTAATCTTATATGGAAAATAATTATGATAAAACACTTGAAATTTATTCATGAGGTAGATATATTTTCTTCATAAAAATGACTTCCTTTCCCAAAATCCCATGAAATTTTATCAAAAAAATAATTTAATTGAAGATACACTTGAAATATTGTAATGGAAGCTACATGGAAATAAGTTTTTATAAAATAATAAAATTCCATGAGTGGTGTATAAGTATGAATCAATCACCTCATACATTTAACAGAAAATTCAAAAAGTAACTCGTATCCAAAAATGAAAAAATATTTTGTTCTTACCGTTTAATAAAAAATTACCAATGAGTAAAATTGACTTTAAAAAATTTTAAAATAATAAACAAAGGTTACATATTAGGAAACATTCATGTGAATGATAAATATACCCTACTAAATTCAAATGCATAATCAATCTCGGATGAGATTGCAAAATTATCCCTTACCTTAGGTCTGATATCCTTAATATTTATCTAAACATCCTTCACATTGATTTAAATAAATTTATTGACTTATCCTGGAATCATAGTAATTTTTATGATATAATATATGATTATATTATCATATGTTTCTCAATAAAATTTCATTGTAAATCATTATTCGGAAATTAACTACTTTGTGTTCTTATGCAAGAATTTTCAGATAAATTCATGTTCCACATATTAGGTTAGAGATACATAATTTATATAATGATATTAATATAATATATAACATATTTATTCAATAAATTCATGTATATAATCATAGTGTAATGAATATCATGTAGAATGAATTTCATCACAATGTGAAGACGGTAGGTCGTATATACACACACAAGCAATGATATCATTCCCAATATTGATCAATGGTATTTAAGTGGATGGTGTATAATATTTAAGTATTAGTATTATGTTATAATAATCATATATAGTTATCATTTCCATCATTATACCCATACAAGTATAGTGGTAATGTAAAATAGATTACACCATGGATTTGAGAGAGTAAGTCGTACGTATGCATGTGCCGTGATTTTATTTTTCATTGGATATATAGAAGGTGAAAATCTTTGTTTAATATTTATAATAACATATCAATATATGAGTGATACTCATATTATTAATTTATAATAAAACATATAATTAAGATAAAGTATAAAAAGAAAAAAGTATGGAAGAATCGATAGAAGAGATTACCTCTTGCTCGATGTGCTTCCTCTAAATCTTTTATTAAAAAAATAGAGTTTTTATTTAAAGATGAATAGAAAATCTTGAATAAAAATAAGGAAGATTATAAGGAAATTGGGCCAGGTATTTCAGAGCATTAAAGCTCGAATAAAGTGAAGACGTGAGAGAGGAGGTCCCCTTTTATAGTTGAGGTGAGGGGTACTTTTGAAACTCCATAAATAATAATTTATAAAAAATTAAACCCTACCCAAGTTTTTTGAAAATGTCCCAATTTCTAAGATGATATGATTTAGGGTTGTAATATAATCACCCAGAAATTTTTTACAAGTTACTTTTTTAATTTAAATCATATCGTTTTAATTGAAGCATAGTTATTCAATTTAATTTTAATTATGGTAACAACTTTATAAATATTTAATGGTTATAAATAAATACATTTATAGTGTTAATTGACCACAAATGGATATTTTATAACAATTTTAACCTTCTAATTATAAATTTTAAATTTTTCAATATTTTTATGATATTTAAATCAGTTAATAAAATTTTGTTTTTAAAATATATCAATAGTATTAATTATGACACTAATAATTTATTTGACATAAAATAAAATCCACAAAGATGATAAATTAGAAACAAAATATTTAATACAGTCATAATACTTCTTAGTATCCTATAAAATTCTTGGAGCTCATTAATTAGTTCATATTATATTTATTTTAATATTTTTAAAACCATATTTTGGATATATCAATGAATACAATTATTTCTACATCACTATTGTGTCATCATTAATAGTAATTATTTAATCTCTAGAAATTAGAAATAAATTTATATGATGTAGGAAATTATTTTATCTTTCCATTGACTATATGTTGTAGATATTATATCTAATTTATTCATATATTAAAAATAATATAATTATATAAAATGAGATTGTGACATTTTTTCACAATCATTAGTTTTTAATATATTCAGGGCATATTCATAGGTAATTTGAAATTGAGTGATTACATTTCTAGAAATAGATGATAAGAGAAAAACATAGTCATCCAATAATTTTTTATAGATTTTAAGGTTTTTTTATAATATTTTTTATGTTTAATTACCATTTTCACCTTCATCCATGGTAATAAAAATAATTACCAAAGTTACTATTCTTAATGCACAAAGATAATAGTATCATATTATCAAAATTTGTAAAAAATGATTCCAAATATGGAGTGAATTTTTAAAAATTCAAAAACACAAAGGTTTCAATATTGAATTTAAAATCAATCCCATTATTGGAATGAGAGAACAAGGTTTTGAAAGTTAAAACATTGCAGAAGATTGAAAAGTTTTTACATATGAATTAAAAGTAAAATTAATTCTAATGACATAAATTATATTTAACAATAAAAATATAAATTATATTTTTACTTTAAAAACAATAAATATTATAATTGAACTATATAAATTATTTTTACGAAAAAGGTTTTTTCACTTACATGTTTGTGTGTTTTTTTTCATTAAAACTTAAATGTTATCAGAAAATATCATAAATTCAAAAACAAATAAATTTTTATATCCCCCCATAAAATAACATGAATATGATTTCATATAAAAATTATTAATGTTTAAGAATATTTATTTAAAAGGGTATATCCATTCAAAGGCATAATATTACCCTTTAAAAAGGTAGGATTTTATACAACAAATAGGGTTTATTCACACCATATGATTAAAATATCAACCGGATGAATATAAAAAATATTTTATTTAGTATATAAAATATATATCTCATTAATTTCATTACCAATAGTAATTCACTAAAAAAATATCTAATTTATATTTTTCAGAAATAATTGATTGGAAAAAAATTCATAATGCATTTTCCTAAGCTAGTTATAACTATTCCTGCTAACCTAATGACTAAGTTATAACAGTAAATTTATAAAAAGGGCATATCATGGATCCTTTAAACTCATGATTGTGTGTAACACTAACTTTTGAATAATATGAACTATTTAAAGAAATGTTTTCATAAGTACATCTGGGTGTTATATTAAGAAGTCTATTTTGATTCATAGCTTATATGGTATTGAAACTAGCTTAATTTCATGGGTTATGATTCAATTAAATTATTGTGAAACCTATCTATTTTTTCACAGGTTATGATGTTATGAAATATTATAGATTCCCATTTAATTTTTTGGTTTATTATTTGATGATTATAGAACCCATTTCTTTTCAGGGGTTATTATTTGATAAATATTTTTTGGCTCGTGAATATGTGATTTTATTATTTAATGGGTGAGACCTATATATAACTCCAATGAGTTGTTTAAGGATTAATATTTCATGAGCTCAAAGGGTAGATAAGAGGACATCCCAAGACCAAAACAAGAGGGAAAATGGGAAAACATCCCAATCCCATAACAAGAGGGAACAAGGGTAAACATCCAAATCAAGAAACAATAGGGAAGAGGAGAGAACTTCCCAATCCTGAAACAAGAGGGCATAAGGGACAACATACCAATGCAAAAACAAGAGGGGACAAGGGAGAACATCCCAATCCCAAAAAAATATGGAATAGGGGAGGAAATACCAATACCCAAATGAGAGGGAACATAAGAGGACATCCCAATCACAAAACGAGAGGGTACACGGGAGGACATCCCAATCTAGAAAAAAGTGGGTACATGACTAGGCATCCTAAGACCAAAGCAGGTACACATGTGACTAACCTAGGCCTAACATGTTACAATGTTCTTGGTAGACCATATTGACATAGTGTTTTATATATGTTTTCCTCAATCCTATGTTTTATTCCTATGTTATTCACTCATTTATTATGTTAATTATTTTCTTATGATTCTAGTCTTATGAACATCCAATCTTTATCCCAAGATTTCTGTTATGATTTTGGATTTGTAGGTTATGATCTTCTAATGTTTTGATCATGTTATCACACCCATATTCTCTTATTCATGCTTCAAATTCTCCCTTGTTTATTGACGCACTCCTATCATAGGGTGTGGAAAAACAATTTTTTATATATTTCCTTATGTAGTCTAGTGATTAACCCAAGGATGTCTCCCAAAAAGCAGTGCATACAAAATAGTTTGTCACTTTGAAATGAGGGTAAAAATTTTGTGCTTTTGAAAGGAAATTTTAAATTCAAATGATTGAAAAACTATGATATTAAAAGGGTGATTAGGTTGGGGTCGGTTTCCTAATTTTAATGCTATCCTTGTTTAATTTAATTCAAACCTCTTCTTCTTAGTTGATTAAAGTGAGTTTCCACAATCATTTCCACTCACTTCCTTGGTGAAATTATGATGGTGAGAGAAAACCTTACCAAGTTCTCGGTTGGGTCAAATCTCCTTCCATGTGAAAAATAGTTGTATTGAATATCCTTAATTGACATGGGATATACCCGATCGGGTCTTGTTTATCCCAAACATTCAATAATACTAACTACCCCTTTTACACGTACTGACGATCGTCGAGTACTTCACCACTAATTCCCAGTATATTCCATCATATATAAACAAGAAATTAGTGGAGGGAGATAATAATTATTTTACCAAGGAAAAAATCAATAAACGAATTAAATTTCAAGAACAATCACACTTGATAATAAAATCTGATATATTAAATTAAAATCAACTTTGAAGAAGAAATAAATTTCATTCAATTACGTCAAAGAACTCAAGCATTACAAAATAGAAAACCAAACCTTCCCCGATCACTCCAAATGTTTACCCCACCATGGTAAGGGTAATCTCTATGAATGGGGAAGAAGAAGGCATTATAAAACAATGAAAAAGAAAATTTATTAAACATAAATCCGAAATGTTCTCTCATTTTCTGTCCTAGAAGGAATGGGATGGAATGAGATACATTTTGAGGGGAAGTAGTTCTCCTCCTTTTATAGCCATATATTTTCCCCAGAATGTTGATAGGTTTTATCCCAATTAAATGACATCTTCACGAGTTTCTCCCTTCTTCAATGGTGTTCATAATTCTCTTGGTCATTTCCCTTAAAAATATCATCAGATTTGGACAAGTATTCTGAATGTTACGCTCGTTTTACTATGGCTATTTATTCTGTCCAGTTATACTCTTCAAAATGTCATCCCCCGGATTATGAAGCTTTAATGGCCCCTTAAACGGCCAATTCATGTGTTCATGCCATCATGAAAGATATTCCCCAACTCTGTTCTCGTCCATCCACCTAATTTCACAACAATTGGTCACACCAAATATGAGTTATGGACCCCACACCAAAAATCGACAGAACTATAAACAGTTTTCTTGAGACAACTTGTGAGCTTATTTTGAGCTTCCATATGGACGATTCAGCTTTTGGTACAAAAAGATAAAATGAAGCCCTGGATGTTTAGAATCTGGAAAATAATAAATTTTTTAATTTTATTTAGTTTAGAATATGTCATGTCCAAACTACCGAAGTAATTTCAAAATAGTTAAAAATCCGAAATGAGTCATTTTTACTATTCAACTCAAAATAACACCAATATCATAAAAATGAAGTGATTAATCTTAGAGTAACAAATTTTTGGGTTTTAAAAAATTAAATTCAATGAAAATTTAATTGAAAATATTTTCTCTATCAATTCCCCCCACACTTAGCACTTGGACTCTAGGACAAGTCAAAATCAAATAAAATCAAATCCAAAACACATACAAATGAGATCTACCAAATAAATACTAAGAAACAAAAATATATCATGCTTCATCAAAAACAATTATTTAAAGTTCTAAATTTTATATTTTAATATATTTCCACTTCATTTCATATCCCATGCACTCAAAACACCTACCTCACATGAATTGTCTCCCATCTAACAAATGTAAATGCTGAACAAATCTTTTCTCATCCAAACTCACACAAGAGTCACCATAGGTTTGATAAATTACTACTTCTCTATACGATGTGATTCAAGGACATGTGTTTCTCATGAGTACTTTTTAGGGTTGTTCTATGGCTTCTGGTTGGTAGGATTTAGATGTTAAATATTCTGAGGCTGAAAAAGCAGGGCTTGGCTCTTTTTGAAGCAAAATTGCAAGATTTTAATTTTCATTCAAATATTGTCTCCTTCTATTCACATTTGTAGAAAATAGTCTCCATCATCATTCAATCAGCTCAGGATTTCTGTAGTAATAATTTCAATCATTTCAAACCTGATTTTTTTGAAAGATCCATATAGGCACATCTTTCTTTTTTACATCGGAAGCTCTAGAAAGTCACAACATCTCTTATCATGAAAGCTCCAGAAAAGACACATCTTTTAACAAAATGAAATATTCAGTAGAAGAATATGCTATTAAACGTTTTATATTCTACCAAAAGTATCACCAAATGAGGTATTACACCATAGGACATCTTCCCCCACACTTAAGTTCAACTAGATCATGCAATTTCACATCAAGAGAAGGTTGGATAGGGAAAATTGGCTTGTAATGTGGTTAACCTAATAGGATATTAATGGTTACTAGGGAATATAATGATTAATGTAAATGTTAGGCCATAATGAAAAGTATTATTTTGAAAATGGGGATTAAACCAAATAAGTGCCTCAATCATTTAAAACACAAGTACCTCAAACCCTCAAGTTTTGACAGGTATAAATCAACTTCTGGTTAAAGGAAGCATGGTCTCGTTCTCTCTAGAAATGAGGTGAATGAAAAGAATATGACAAAAAATGGTTCTGAAATCTCACAAGAAAGTGATATCAATGATATATACAGTCAAATATGGCATGGGGTTCCAAAATTAGAGTACTTTTCATGAAATTACAAATGATTTGAACTTGAAACAAAGTCATTTCAGCATTCATTTAAGCTCAGTTTTATGGAATATATTTGTTGACTCATTGACATGGGTTTCAAAAATGGTAAGGATAATCATTTCAGCTCAAAATTTTCAAAAAAACCCCACAAAAAATCAAAAAATAAACACACAAAAATATGAAAACACGCAATTTTTTTTGTTTTTTTATTTTTAATTTTTGAAAATAAAACACAAAAGGAAAATCCTAAACTCCAAATGTTCCCTCCCCCACACAAAAATGATGCAATGTACTCAATGAATTCAAGTGGACTTAACATGTAAGAAAAATTTAAAATGAATCACAACATCAAGAAAGTGTGAAGGGGAGGTAAAACCTGACTTATTAGCAATGCAACGTTGAATTAGGATCCTAAGTGTTGCTCTTTGAAAAAATAAAAAAATGTACAAAGATAACATAAGAAATTTATTAAAATAAATAAAAATATAATTTTAATACGAAAATAAGGATAAATGTTGGTTTAATCCCCCATGTGGGCCCTGGGATTTGACTGCCTCCAGAGGGGCAGTTCTAATCGGTTATACCCAATCTGATGGTGGTTGAGGTTTCTTGCTCATGAACCAACAAAAATTCTTCTTTCCAGCATGCACTTGTTCCTTTTTGTTGAGGACTCAATGGATATAGCATACCAAGTCCACCCCCAAAATATTGAGATATAACAAGCATGGTGGGATTAGGACAATGAATGAGTTCTCATCTTTCATGGTTTCCTTTTTCACAACATCTTCTTTATTCTTCATTGGTTGCTGAAGGTATGCGTTTAGTAAATATTCAGTGTTTTTAGGGACCTCTAAATTTTCCTCAACAGGTGCAATTTGTATTCCATCATCATACTCTATGGAATAATACGAGATGGCCAAATATAAAAATTCAAACCTATTAGGGGTGAAACACAAATTAGTTTCATTAAAATTAAAAGAGTTTGAGTTTATCATTGTATCATCTCCCTGAGTGGGTTCGACATTAATCTCATCGTCAATTGAATGTGCCTCTTGGAGTTGATCTTTACCGAATAGAGGTAGGTAGTCGGGCTCCTCCACCTCGAGTTGGGATTCAACTTCATGGATGTATTCAGTGAAATCCTAGAAGACCATTGGCACTTCCTTCTTGGCCTTGAATATTTTTATGTAAACTTGGAGTTCATCGACCATGGCCATCAAATCTTCCGGTGAGATCCATGTTGCGATGCCTCTTTCCAACTGCTTGACCATTATCATCAGTGCATCAGCACATCATTGGAGGGTCTTCTCATTGTAGTCTATTTATTGTTCTTTCACCTGTGATTAATTTTCTATCCATTTAGAATAATAATCATTTAAATTCATTATGGAATGTTTTTTTGTTTTTTTTTTAATTTTGAAAAAGTCAATATTTACAAAAATAATTGTGGCACTACCTCCCCGACAACGGTGCCAAGTTTGACGCACACCTATTGTAGGTCGTGGAAAATTATTTTTTTTATATTTCCTTGGGAAGTCTAGTGATTAAACCAAGGACGTCTCTTGAATAAGAGTGGTAACAAAATAGTTTGTCACTTTGAAACGAGGGTTAAAATGTTGTGCATTTGAATGGAAATTTGAAATTCAAATGATTTAAAAACTATGATATTAAAAGGGTGATTAGGTTGGGGTTGGTTTCATAATTTTAATGATATCCTTGTTCAATTTAATTCAATCCTCTTATTCTTATTTTATTAAATTTAGTTTCTACAATCATTTCCTCCAACTTCCTTGGTGAAATTGTGATGGTGAGAGAAAACATTACCAAGATCTCAGTTTAGTCAACTCTCCTTCCATGTGAAAAATAGTTGTATTTAATATCATTAATTGACATGGGAAATACCTAATCGGGTCTTGTTTATCCCAAAAAATCTATAACATTCACTACCCCTTTTACACGTACTGACGATTGTCGAGTACTTCCCTACTAATTACCAGTCTGTTCCATGTATTTAAACCAAAAATTAGTGGAGGGAGATAATGATTATTTTACCAAGTCAAAAATAAATAATGGAATTAAAATTTAAGAAATATTGCACTTGATAATAAAATCCACTATATGAAATTAAAATCAACTTTGAAGAAGAAAGAAATTTCATTCAATTACGTCCAAGAACTCAAGCATTACAAAATAGAAACCAACCCTTCCCCAATCAATCCCAATGTTTACCCCACCATGATTAGGGTAATTGAGATGATTGGGGAGGAAGAAGGCATTAAAAAACTATGAAAAATAAAATAAAATAAACCAAAATACGAAAATTTCTCCTCTTTGGTGTCCTAGTAGGAATGGAATGGAATGAGAGATATTTTGATAGGGAGGAGTTCTCCTCCTTTTATTGACTGAATTTGTCCCCCTCATGTTGACGTGTTTTATCCCCATTAAATGACATATTCACACCTTTCTCCCTTCTTTAATGTTGTTAATAATTCTATTGGGCGTTTTTCTTCAAAATCTCATCAGATTTTGACAAGTATTCTGAGAGTTATGATCGATTTACTATGGCCATTTATTCTATCCAGTCAGACTCTCCAAAACGCCCACCCCAAGATTAGAATGTTTTAATGCCCCCTTAAAAGGCCAATTAACATGTAATTTTCTTAATGAAAGATATTCCCTTACTACTTGCATGTATATCAACCGCATTTCACAATAATTGGGGCCACCAAAAAGGAGTTATGGACCCCACACCAAAAATCGGCAGAACAGTAAATAGTTTTCTTGAGACAAATTGTGAGTTTCTTTTGAGCTTCCATATAGTCAATTCATCTTTTGGTAAAATATGATTAAATGAAGCCTTGGATGTATAGAATCTGGAAAATAATTAATTTTTCAATTTTTATTAGTGTAGATTATGTCATGGCCAAAATAAAGAAATAATTTAAAACAATTAAATATCCGAAATAGGTCATTTTTACTGTTCAGCTCAAAATAACACCAATGTCCTAAAAATTAAGTGATTCATCGTAGAGTAACAAATTTTTGGTTTTAAAACAAATAAATTCAATTTAATTTTAATTGAAAATATTTTTTCTATCATTTACCCTTGTTAATCATTTTATCTCACCCATTTTTAGGTTTCAATCTACCATGTTATGAAGCTATATAGTAAGTATGATGTTTCTACAAAGGGTTCTAGTCGAAAATAACCTACTGGGAGATGATTTAGATCACTTATGTATGAGTGTTTATGATTCAAATATTCCAAATGCACTATAACTATTATGGTCATTGGGTGTTTATTTGTATAGTGTCAAAGTATTCCATCACAATAATTTAATGGAAATGTTTTGAAAAGAGAGTGTTGATATATGGAATCCTTATAATCCTATTTAGATCAACCACTGAACTCTCAATTAGTTGTCTAAAAAAAATTTATATATAATGAAGGAAAGGGAAAGGAAACACTGTGAGGTGGTAATTTTTATGTCAATTGGGTATGATTACTTGGGGGCGATAAAGTCAGTTGTTTTCCAAATTACACATGTAATATGAGTTGTTAGTTTGGGTTTCTTTCTTGATTGGGTTTCTTTCTTGTTTGGGTTTTTATGAGGACATGCACCTTGTATATATCATACTACATTGGGTTTTATCGCTATTATTTTCACTCTTTTTATGGAATATTTATTTTTTTGTTGTCTTTACACATGTATATATTGCATGAATCTTATTTTATAGTGATTAAAATAATTCCCTCTAGTTGTTATTCAATTCCCATGTACTAGTTTCTAGCCTACAGGGATCGAGAAATCCTTTTGGGCCTTATCATGGACAAATTTTGAATCTAGTTTGATGGGTTTTCTATTTTGGGTCGCGGTGTTGTCCATGAAGATTGGCACAAAAAATTGAAACTATATAAGTAAGTAAAATAATTTTAAATATAATAAACATGTTCAGAGGGATGTAAGTGATTATGATTAATTGTTTATGTACAAAATGTGTGGTTATATATTGGAATATATGTGGTCATAGGGAATATATGGTAGTTGGGAATATATAGTTTTTGAGAATATACGGTAATTAGAAATATGATTTATGAAAACATGGTCATTGTGTATATATGTATCAAATAGGTATTGAGAAATTTTTTGAATGTTTTATTAATTAAATGAAAATAATTTAATGATATCAATTTGTAATAATTAATTAGTTCATATTATTATAATAAATAAATATTTTTTATATTACAATGTTTAATTATTGTTATCAAATAATTATTTTATGTATTTATAAAATCCTATGAAATATTTTTACAGAAATAGATTGGTAAAACTAAATAAAAAAATATGGATAATTCAATTTAATAAGATGTTGTTAAAATTATAGGTTATTAATTATATTTTTCAGTGGACTATTTTTAGGTAAAGTGAATTTGGGCATAATATATTTAATCTATCACTATTTAATAATTATATTAATGAATTATAAATATTTTTACTCATCGAGTAATAATTATAATTTTTATTCATAAAAATTGTTTCTTTAAAATGACTTATTAAATATGAATATTTATACTAAAATTATATTGATGTCACTATAAGAAATGAGTAAAATAAAATTTATATCATATTTTGAATCATAGTATCTGAATTTGGTAATATGTTAAATATCAATTTTTGGAAAAAAAATAAATTATATAGGTAAAAGTTAGTTACCACTATAATGGTAAAAATATCATTTTAAATAAATTTTATTTTTAACTATTATGAAATTATTAACTTGATAAATTAAAGTGATATATTTTAAATAACGAATATATGGTAAGTTTTAATAAAATATTATTTTAACACTTTTTTAATTTGTAATTTATTAGAAATAATAAACTGGACCATTACGGATAAAAAAGGAATATGTTTACAAATTATATTTACACACACACACACACAGAGAGAGATATATATATCATTTTCTAATTTTAGTTTTAATTTTATTATCATTATAAATTAAATTATATTAAAAGAAGTCCAAATTTGGATTCCAAATTTCCAAATTTGGAAATAGGGGTCACATTATATTTTTAGTGAAAAAATAATTATCATGGTAAATATTTAAAAATTGTAAAATAGGGTAAAAATGGGTTACACGAATTGACTCCAATATTTTATAATTAAAATTATATATAATAATTTGAGATAAAATTGTTTAGGTGTATGATTAAACCTACATATCAGCAATATTTCTTTACCTAACTCACCTAGTAGCCATGTGATTCCATCATTACCTTTCACCCAACTCAATTTTACAACTAAATGTACCGCATTTCACTTGTTAATGGAGATCTCTCACAAGAACTATAAACTTCACATGTCATTTTAATTACTGTTTAATCCCTACACATTTTTATTTTTCTAATTTTCCCTCCCATTTGTGGTAATCATTATTAACAATGTGGAGTCGCAGATTCCTTCATTTCCAACTGGCTCTCCAATGAAGATTTAATACATCTATGTAAGTATTACCCACTACTTAATCATATCTTCAATATGTTTTTATTCCAAATATTCTCTAATACAAATGAAAAAATTATTAAATAATAAATAATATCATAATACATCAATAATATGGTTATAATAATAATAAAATCACTTCTATAACCACACCTCACCCAAAGATTAAAGCTTGTTCTTGATTGGGTCGGCTTAACCACCTACATAAATTGGGATATAAATATATTTATTATATTACTATAGAAAATTAATCAGTAGTAAAACAATATATTAACGAGAAAATACTAATTCATTTTTTGGTACATGAATATAAATATTTATATTCAACTCATTATTAATATAATTTTTTTTGTAAATATTAAATAAATCATCTATTGTAAAATTTCATCTCTATGAATCATACCTAAAACTCCCCTGAAATGAACATTGAATTTCATAAATAATTATGGATCTTTTGTTTAAGTACCTTAAACCTTCAAGATATTATTAAATCATGATCATATAATGATGATAGAAATTTTTATTCAAAAATAAATAAGATATACATAAAATCAATATAACCAATGATAAATATTAGTTAAAAATATGAAATTAAATTTAAATTATTTAATATAAATTATTAACATAAAATTTTAAAAACATGTGAACAATATTTATAAAATAGTTTTTAATGAGTATATGATTATATATAGGATTTTATAGCACATACAACTAAGTAAAAAATTCAATATCATGGTTTATTAGACTCAATTTTCATACCATTGTGTCACAATCCCATTACGCTAATTTCAGTCTTCTAAGATTCCAATATTTCCACCACTTAATTAATTTATGTGTAATTCCCTATTTATATATAGGGAACTCATATTTTAATTTAGTTATTTTTCAATGATTTATTTCATTCAACATAAAAATATGATTTTTATTGAATAATTCTAAAAAATTCCAATGTATCATTCTCCTCTATGTACATATTGTTTATATTCAAAAATAATTCACTCCCCTATTTTAAAAAATAAATATTTATGCCCATCCGTTCTATTTATTTTATGTTTTATTTCTTTTAAAAAGAAAGTATTATATATTTTTAATCGATGTGGGGTTTTATCTACAAATACCTAAATATCATTAAATATCATTTCATTACACTTTCCTAAATTTTATATATTCCACTTCACATTTACATATATAAAATTTTTGTAATTTATTTATTTTTTTATATTTAATGTTTTTGATTATTTTAGTTCATCATTATATTATTTGTTACTCATAATTTATTGGATATCTATTTTATAATACCTCACATTTTTTATTACATATTGAGATAAAGTTAATATAAATCATTGATTCTTTTTTTCATATGAATGATATTTTTATTATCTATATTTTTTGAACTGGACCAAACTATAAATATTTTTTTAAGTTACCATATGTGTTGTTTATACAATGATTTTAAGAATGTTTTTTTAAGTTACTACATGTTTTATTTTTAAAGTAAGAAAATATTTTTTCTTAAAAGAGATTTTATGTTTTGTTTTTAGCGTGAATTAATGGGTTTTAAGTGATTGAATTTCTTATATAATTATCTACATGATATTCTCATGTCACCACATGAATATATTTCCACACAAAAAACTAATTATTAAAATAAATTAAGTGACCACACATTATAATAATCATATGTTTTGTATAATAAATCCTAGACTACTTGATGTGAACACATGTATTGATGGTAGAATATGTATACCATGCACATGGAATATACCTCATGATCACATGATACTTATAATTATTTTGATAATGTATTGTTTTTTCAAGAAAATAAAATATCTACAATTCTCTAATTTTTTAAATTTTTGACAACTGGGTTTAACATATTCTTATATTTATTATCTTAAATAATTATTTTACTTATAAAATACATATTTTTTATATATAATCTATTTGAATAATTTTAGTAGTGTATTTTGAATATATTAAAATGGTACTTAATTTATTTTTTACCCGCACACATACATGAAAAATTTATTTTAATTATGTATGTCCTTATATTTTAAGTTAATTATTTTTATTATTTTTATCTAAATTAATATTTTGTGTAATAAAATTTATTCACAATTTTTTTGGTATTTAAAATAGTATATTAAATTTTGAATAATTACACACTTCAAGAAATTATAAATTATTTTTAAATTGAAATTATAACAATTAAATTATCTTAGTATTTATATATGATATATTTTTACTATTATCCTTGGATAATATTTAAATTATTTAATAGGTAATTCAAATTAGTTTTATGTAGGATTTATTTTTTAATATAAATGATTTTTATAATAGTTATTCTGGAATTATAATTTTATCTCTAATAAATAATCATGAAGTTTTGAATTTAAATTATTTTACCTAATTAATGATTGGAATATCAGATTTCAATATCAGATTTAATGGATTTAGGACACATTTAATGTACACACTTCGACACAAGAACACCAAATTTTAAGAATTCATATAATATACTCTAAAATATTTTCTGTGGCACAAAGCTAGTCTTGTGGTATCATGTTTTCAAATGCTATGAATATTCTCATGTACTGAGTAAAAAATTTATATTACTACTATTACTTCAAAGAAGACAGGTCCTCATACATGACATCATACTTTTTACATGCAATTGTTTAATTAATCTTTTATATATTCATGGATTATTGTTACTAAAATAGTACTTCTAATATCTTACATGTGATCTCAATTTATGTTTATTATTTTAAATTCAAAAGAATCATTCATCTTTCATTGTTTTGTGACTCCAATCTTCAAAATATAATGTTCTAATTAGGTTGTGTCCCCCCATTCAAAATTTATGTGTTTCAGTTTAAATTCCATTAGAAAAAGTGGGTTGTAATTAGGTTTTGATTTCCCTCCAAGAATCAGTTTGTTAAAAAATGGATCTATCTTATAATAGAAATTTATTTATGTGTACTAGGTTAAATATAGAATGAACCACATTAAAAGTTCCCATTGTTCTTTCAATTGTTTTTGAATACTAATTATCTTTGTTAACAAAAAAATTTTATAATTTTATCTATTTAATATTTCTAATCTGTTCTATCCACCACATATTATATCATATTTCTTCACCCTATCTGACCTAACAGAACTGGCATTTATTTTCAACATTCCATTACTCAGCCTTTTTTACCACAAAGTTTCCCAAAGTTGTTCTTCTCACCACTCCAACTAGATGTTATAACATGGATCATAATTGAATATTTTTCATGTTAATGATGAAAATATTTTATGAAATGTATTTTTATTATTATTTTTCATTTTTCTCTCTATGGTTAAATAATAACTCTTTTATAGAGTAATTTTCATGATCATCCTCTATGATATTTCATTATATACTTACTATGTAATATTTTTTCGAGTATCAAATAATTTAACTCTAGATGAAATTTTATGTGATATAATTTGAAAATAGTTTGAATCCCCAATTTCCTTCTATTGGTATTTAGATGATATGATGTTTGTTTTATTTCACATGGAAGACATTTATGTGGGTCATCATTATATTATGGGTGAGTTCCAATATATACCTCCAATTGAATTCGTAAAATTTCATTTCTCATGAGATACAGATTTTAATTTCCATGATATATTGCAGTTTCTCATAACATAATGAATGGAATTGATTGTTCTTGATTGTAAAATAATTCACTAGAATTATTTTTTTGTCTCGCAAAATGATGCATGTATATAATCATTATTCGTCACAGATTAACGTGTAGGTAAGATTGGGTTCTCTTACAAAAATATTTATGTTAATGATTATAATTATTCTCCAATTAATGCATTTTAATGATTGGTTTTTCGGAAAACATGATGTTTGAAAATGAATGTAATTGTTCATAACATAATTTGTTGAACAAATTTGGGTTTTTTCACAACATGATTCATGGAAATGATTGGGTTTCACTAAAAAATAATGCAAGGGAATGTTTGGGTTTTCTTACGACTTGATGTTTTTACATGATTATATTTTTTCACAACATAATGTGGGGTCATGATTCAGTTTTCTCAAAATGTTATGATTTTTTATTCTTAAGATTATGCCACTTTTTTATGTTATATACCTCTATTTTGATCCATTGATAATTTTTACATTCCCTTGTTTCTTCAGTCTTACTCCATGGTATTTGTTATATCTTTTGAGATTATATTTCCATCTATCATACTTTTATGAAAAAATATTATGGTCCCATGATCCTCTTAATCATATATTTTTCTAATTATCATGATTTATGATAGGATTATGTTCTAACCCATTTTGGATCTTTGATCTGTTTTACCTTAGGGGGATTTTGAGCCCAGTACTACATTTATTTCCCTCATCCTTCGGTAAAAATATATAATACTGTCAGTATAAGAATGTTTTATATGGATATGTTTAAAATATAAAGTTGAAGAAATAATGTGTAATAAGAGATATTTCTATTATAGCTCAAAAGTGACTAATCAATTGGGTTCTGGGATTGTGTGATTTACTATGAGAAGTAAATTTTAAATTCAATAAAATATGCCAAAAAAATTTTTGTTATATTATGGTTTTCACACAATTTCCCTATGATACAATGAAGTCCCATTTCCAATGATCATAGAATAATCAAGAGAAGACCCTAGAAATCTTGATAGCAACTCTCATTGATTTATATTAGGATGATTTCTCCATCCTTGTAGTTCATTTTAATGTTATCTCCCCCAATACTCCTCATGAGTGAAATCATGAGGTGAAAATATTCCTCACTATATCCTCCCAAGAAATTTTCTCAAATATTCCTATGATATATGAAGAATATAAAACCTTTAATCATATATACCAAACATAGATCTAGATCTTCCAACCAAGATGAGTGAGATAAAATCCACTAATATTCATTTAATTATTTCCCCTATTATAGCTTAAACTCATCAGAATTCAACAAAAAATGTAAATTTTATGGAGTCTTTCCTGAAAAAATCCAAGGAAACTGATTTTGTTAAGACTTAAAAAAGGTTTATTCCAATACATGACGGCCTAAATAGTATGGATTAAAGCTCTCTCACAATATCTGAAGGTTGGGTTACATTCCACCCACCAGGGTTTGTGACAACATGTAATTCAATATGACTTGTCAGGAAGATAAGATTAACTCTATATATATGCATCATAAATAACAAATTTTTAATTAAAATAATTATTATTTACCATTCACTATATAGGGAATTATTTCTTCAGTCCCTACCCACTAATTATGCATTTATAGTTCACATTCATTCCTACTACCACATATTTCATGATAATGTGTGATAAAACCATTCCGCTTAAGAAGGAACAAACCGGGTGTGTGATTGATTTTGTGAAATCACTTGTCATTTAATTGTATATAATACATCACAACATTCTCATATAAAATATAATAATCTTCTAAGCTATCAATCCAATGGATTTCTATGCCATGGAGAACATTTAATTTAACTATACTTATCACTATCAAGAATGAGGGAATAGAATAATCATAGTGTTAAAAAACTTATTTAAAATATTATGTATAAAATTGGTGATAAGAATATGATAATATGTCATGTAAAACTCCACAATACCGTATAAGGATAGGTTATAATTACACATACATCATTATATAGTTCTCGTAACTCTCATATGAATAGAACATAAGTAGTATTACCCATCGAGGATTAAAAACCATCACTATAGATAAATATCAATCACCAAATGATTCCATAAAAAATTCCTCATTCTATATTTTTGATGTGAATACCATTAATGAATTTAGTATCCAATATTCTCACAACCTATAGATCTATAAAAATCATGTGGCCTAAGAGTTAAAAATGATATCCCTCCTTCATTCATTCCTTCTAAGTGACTTGGTTCCATCTTTGAGAGTACCTATGATACCTAGAAGGTAATCATAGATATTAGAGACTAAATAATAGGGGCCCTTTTTTATTAACATGGTTTACTCTAGTGGTGAATAATTATTGATCACCGTATAAGGGGAGTGCGTCACACCACCCACTATTATATGTTTCACAACAAATTATTTTTCATAATATCATGTTGGGTTCATCACAAGAAATTTTAATGTCCTTAAACTACATAGAAAAATTATATTTAACACGAAACTAAACTTGTTTGAATAGGTCTTAATCACAATAAACAAAGCTACAAGGTATGTTTTCTAGATGCAAAACAATAATTAATAAAGTATATAATCCTCACTATAAAATGTTAAACTACATTATCAACATCTTCCCTAGATGATCTTAAACATTATTTGTTTTGTCCCAAATTGAATTTCCTTAAAATGTATATATGATTTATTTCTATATGATCGTTATACTATAAAATAGGGTTATTTTCATGGATTTAGAGGAAGAGACACCTTTATTTTCAATTTCCTAGAAAACTACACCATTTGAAGGGGACACATCCCATATAGGTCACACATCATGAAGGTATACTGGTACATACATGAAAGGTCCATTATTTTGTAGACATAATTTATGGTGACCATAATTTACCCCTATTCTCAATTACGTGTTTGAAGAACATGTGTTTTGATAAATGGTCAATAATCATCCTAAACTCATTTTTTCACTCCTTTCTGTATCATATATCAAAATTTTCAATTTTCTATATATATTACCTCCTTTGTTATTATGGAATTATAATTACATTATCATTTTCCATTCATGCATCTACCCATGTTTCATAAAGAAAGTGACTCATATGGGGTTTCCCATATGCAAACATTCCTTCTATTGGATCACTTTCAGTGGATAAACTAACATTATTTCACTAACCAATTATTCCCTATCGTGAACTCTCTTATGATATAAGTGATACTATTTCCCTTCTTTTTTCCCACACCAGGCATGAATCATGTTATCATGGGGGTAGTAGATTAATTCCAACTAAAATCAATGTAGATTGTGTTTACAATTAATGATGTACCCCTATCCAAACTACAAATCATTAAAAAATATCCCATTTCTTTATAAATTTATGATTTTAAACTACATAGCTGCATGTCCTCACCAGGTTTCATTAAAATGGATGATTAACATCCTCTCTGTATGAAAATTAACATCAAGGTGTCAATTCTTACCATATGACATTAAAATATGAGCTCAACATACTCAATTTTTGGTATTAAACCACACGATACAAATTTCATCATATGACATAACATGATGTGATTTATTGGATCATCTCCTAAGAGGATTTCCCCTTTTCCTTGGTGTGAGTAACTTACCTCATCATCCTCAAAATAACATGTTCCTTGATTCTTACACCGTTAGATATATAGTGATTTATAAACCTCTTATATAGGACTAAACATGAACTTCACCTCTATTTATACCTTTTCTAATGGTGATAATTCATTTTTTGATCCCCAATATTTTTTTTTATACATTCTCAATTGCTAACTCATTAATTTTATTCCCCTCTTCTATAAATTAGTTAGATCTATACCGAAATCAATTTCACCATATATTTTCATGTTTATTTATTCTAATTCCATGGGATACATAATAATTATAGGAACCCCATTACCCACCCATACAAAAGTCTCCAATTTCTATAACGTTGTTTTGGTTCTCAGATACATTACTAGGAATTCCTTCTTCTAGGGCATTGACGCAGTTCAATTCTAAGAGGTTGATATTTAATCTTTCAAACATTAAATTTTATATCATCCAAAGTCAATACAAAATGAATTTATATTGTGTTCATGTATACCTATAGTCTTCCGGGTTAACATCATGGTCTACAATTCACGTCGAGTGAAACATTCTTGATTCTATTATGGCTTCATCTAGACTCACCATTGTCTATGAGATATGAATTTAACAATGTCAATGTGTTTTTAGGTCTATATCTATGGACAATGGTTACACCCTTATCATTATTTTTTCCATCTTCCTTTTCCTTTTAGACTAACACCCCTCAATCCATAAATCATGACCATAAATATTTTTCATTCGTCCATGATTTTTTTGTATTATAATTTTTGATTAATAGCTTATTTTGAGTTATACATTACCCAATTTCAATACAAACAACCTCTCCTAGTATATTAATCATGACCTTAAAATGTGTTCATCTATACATAAATTTGTTCTTTATTATCATCATGTTTCTAAAGCACATTAGAATAATGTTCTACCCTATTATTTTTTCTACAGTCTCACACCATGGTGATGGTTACATGACCACAAAAGGAAACACCATTAGTTCATGTATAAAGACATTAAACTCTATATATTCCCCCCTAATGATGTTTATATTTTAATTGGGCTCTCCAATTCACATCAAGGGTTTTCCCTTGATGATTTGACATAGGATACCATAGCCCCTAATCATTATTCAAAAACTATAAACTAGTAATAACTATTATCATGGATATATGGTATTAAATTTAGTAACCCTTTTTTCAGACTCCCTTTCCATAAAATTGGAACACCATCCCCCACCAAGGAATCCTATAATAGAATTATTATTTATAATCAATTTGTGGTTTTGTATCTACCTAGTGTTGTATTTAATACCTTACCTATAGTTTAATATTGATAAAATTATACTTTATAACACCAGGGACTAACCCAGTCCTCCCCAAGGAATGGTCGAATATTTCTCATATATATTTTGTTTTAGTACTCTATTTATCATGGTTCACAATATAGACATTATCAAAGCATGATTATGTGACCTTAGAATGCTCAAACCACTACTTGAGTATTTTATTTCATCTCTACACTTTGTGTCCGTGGATTTTGAATTTCCCCATATTCATTAATGTCTAAAAAACTCACCAATATTACTGAAATAATGGAACAATGGTCCACCTACCATCTTGGTTACACATATAAGAGGATTCTTTGAAGAAAAATGATAGGTTATATATTTCTAAGACATGGTTAGTGGTTAAACCTAAATTTTTTCCTCTATTCCTAATGATATATTAGTCAATTCTATGTTTTCAGATTTTTAATGGTAATCCTCATCGAATATGTTACAAAATTTGAATTCTAAATCTATAAGTCATGACATACCTTCATCCACCTCCATTTTTCAAGGTGGAGAGTTAAAAAAAATTATTCTACCACCACATACGTTTTTATATCATCATAGGGTGAACTGGTCCTATAGAATAATTTCTATCCAATGTTCCCATTTTAAAGAGTTCATCCAGTGGTTGAGTAGACATTCCAACCAAGATTAATATATTCCTATTTTGCACTCTCATGAGGAAACTAGAAACCTTATATTTCAAATTTTATCTCACATATTAAATAAATCATCCAATACTATGTTTTGTGGATTTATTTCATTATTAGTACAATTATAATTTTCCCTTTCATCCTGACCATATAATGTTAAACTACATGTTCAAAAACTGCACTCTATGATGTTAATTTTCATGAAATTCTTCCAATATCATGGCATAAAATTGTGAGATATAGTAGTCCTCATGTGAGATGGAACCCCTATACATTATTATTCACCAACCATGCATTATATTTGGTGAGATTCATCTACTACTCCATATTCAGAACTATGTGTTTCTTGATTACCACTTTTTGGAATACAAAGTGACATTCATACACATTATTTTAGACTCAACAATGAATTAAATCCCATTAAATCATATCGTATTGGATTATCCTTTTTCCAATGTAGTTAATCATTTCACACCCAATTATATGATAATTCCCCTTTCCCTATATATGGTTCAGATATGTAGGTGTGTTTTTCTTCGGTTTTCATTGGTGGTGTGGCCCAAAATTTGTTCATGGTTAGTATTCTTCCCTCTATTCCACCAGTGTATGCATAAACTTCACGATTATTTTTCTATTCATTATCGAGATTTGTACAATGATATTTCACCATTAAGAAGTATGAGCTGGTAGACTATTTCACTATGGGATACGTAGAGATGTCTAAGAACCATCTTTTGGACCCACCTTCTAACTCTCCAAGAGTCCTATCACATATTATCATAAGGTTTATTCAATGGGTCACCTACACATACCTAATGGAGAGACAATTCCACTCCCTAAGGAATGGTCCAAGAACCATTACCTCAAAGTGCATTCTCCTCTTCATGGGATTATCTACCATAGAATTGTCCACTTATTTACATTGTGTTTTCCCCTCACTACTCGTGGATATATTTTCCTTCCATTAGATAATGTATTGTGACCATAATAACCAAAAACTTCTCGATCTATGTAAGATGACCTTAAATACAATATCTCAGTAGTCTTAATTGTAGGTCTCTAAAAAATCAAAGGAACGAGAAAAAAACAATTTTCATGTCGAAGACCCATAAAAGGAGACCTGAGAAAAATTTATCCACCCATATCATTATATAAACACCATTGAGGACTTGGATAAAGGTTATATTGATTATTTAAAAGGATTTTAAATTGTATGGTTTGACATATAGAGCCAAAAAAATAATGGTTTTACTTATTAGAGCCAATGACCCTATAAAAAGTTATATGGAATCCTACATCCATTTACCCCATTTATTTCTAGATTTATGAATATAAAATACATAAAGTTTAATCCATTCCATATGATGTTAAAAATCATGGTCTTCTTCCTAGATTTATTCTATTAAATGGGGTGACCCAATAGTTCAAGCATTATGAGCTTAATTTTATACTTCCCCAGAGAACTACCAATGTTTGAATTAGGGTATGTAATTTATGTAAGGTTGTATCCACCAAAAATTTGTAGATTTTATCAAAATTTGGTTGAATCATTTTGACCTTATACACAAATACTTCCATGATTATTGGTTACATGACCTCGAATGGAAATCTCCTATGTTCTGGTTGCACGAACTGGAATAGGAAACTTCTTTAGTACCACATATACCAACTAAACATGAACATAACTATGGTATATGTTAAGTGACATTAAACAATTATACCCAATGTGTTAAAATCCATGTGACACTAAACTATTCACCCCATGTGATGATCCTTTGTATCCTCCGCAATGTATGATTGAACCATTTTGTAATGAAACAATATTCTTCGTACTTGAATCTTGACTGTTATCTTACAATCATTCAATTATTTCTAGTGAAAATTATCAATATTCTTAATACATAATTATAATTCATTTATATTTCAAAAACTCTTCATATGAGGAACAATAGTTTAGAAGCACACTTTGTATTCATTTATTTGGATAAACATCCATCCTACTTTTCCAAACAAGACCCCCTATAGTAATAAAATAGCACCTTAAACGACAACCTATTTTATAGGGTATACATTACAGTGAAATCATTTCCATTATATTTGAGTTTAATCCTCTATGGTGATGAAAAAATGGTATAAAATCTATCCTCTCACTAAGGGTAAACATCTAGGAAGAATTATATATAGGATAAAAATAGTGGAATTCCCAGCATCAAATGAGGTCAATGGTCATCTTAAACATGTCCTCGACCTCCATCCTTCAATTCAGAATCTCAAGTAATAATTTACCAGTACTTAATTTCTATTTTTCAATAATAATTGCAACACCCTCATTACGGTTCCATGTACAGTATATACACTTATATTGAACCAATCTCTTGGAATCATACCAAATTGGATCCCCTATCCTCAGGGTTCCCAATGATGATCAATACAATATTATAGTGTTGAACCATTTCCCCTTGTCTACCACAATCATTAAATTGGATGATATTTTATATAAAACATGTTTATTACAATGATCAATACTAAAATGGGATTATATATGTCTATATTTTTTCATTAACATGATCCAGATGCAATGAACTTCATGATGAGGGTTTTTATTGATTACATTTGACTGATTCCATCACAAAGGGTGTAAAATTAGATTCCCCTCATAGTTCTAATTGTATATCAAGTAAGAATAGGGGTTGATATCAGGAGGAGAAAGTGAAATGAGGTGCAGTATCAACTCATCAAAACTTATTCAATTATTTAGGCTGTTGAAATGGTGGTGATGGAAAACGAGAAATTAAAAAACTAAATATGAAAAGAAAAAAATAATTATATAAAAAATAAGGAAAAGTATGTTTCTAGGTTGAAATTTGATTAATTATAATTATAAAAGTCAACATAAAGCATTCAATTCATTTATTAAATTATTTTCAATTGGAAATCAATTTATTGTTATTATTTATTTATTTTGAAAGAACCAACAACTCCATTTATAAATCCATTCATGTGTCTACTAATTAATCACCTAAAATGTGTTTTTAACAAAACCCCAAAATTAAAATAATATTAGAATCACCCAATAATCATTGATATTTATAATATAATACACATAGTGTTTCCTAGTTGTTCTATTTTTTGACTGAAATGACTTAACTAGTGAACATGGAGTTTAATCATTAATATAACATAAAAATAAAATAATTATTAAAAAGAAAAACTTTATAAATTCAATTAAAACACACCCATATTCATTTTAAGATCCAAATATAGAACAATTTTCCTCTTTTAACCATGGTTTCAGTGTAAGGTTCTAGTGATAACTTAACTCTATACAAGTTTATAAGAAAAGAAAAAGGATGTCAAAATAGAAAAATAAAAATGATTGAAAAACAATCTTTAAAAATCATTTTCCACTCAGGGGAGGATATGTCTTACATAGTATTAGAGCTACCTCTATTGAATATCCAATCCCAGAAAAGAAGGCCAGCCTACATATTTATAGAATAATGAATTACATGTTGTGTACTTAGTTCAACTACGTTTTTATTATTTATCCACCAATAGGTTGAAAATAGTTAATACAATTGAATTATAATTAATCAGTGTCTCTAGGTGGAAGTACAAGGCATGTTGAATCGACATATATGGTGTGTAGAGTCTTATTCCAAAATTATCCATTATATAATGGGAATAAAACACAAATTCAATAAAATTCATAGTGTGTGAATCCTAGTGCATGATTGGATCTATACTTTGAAGGGTTGAGTCGTGCCTCGAGTAATTTTATATGATGTATGTTTATTACATAAATTCTGTTGAATCTAACCATTTTCTCTAAAACATCCTAATGTTTGAATTATTCTATAATGACCTAAAAGACATACATATCTCCATAATGAAGAATTTAAACCACAAATGGACATAAATCATGTAGTAATAGGATTTATACTCAATTGTATTCCCAAAAAAATATGCACAAATCATTAACATCAGACTCCTCCCAGTTAAACATTTTCTTTCCCCCAATAATAATATCAAAATCAAATTAAATAGATTTCATACTCTAATAGGTATGAAAATAATTAATTATACATATAAACGTATATTCATAACATATAATTTCAAAAAGAATAATACGTTTTCAATTTCATATTGTTCTTATAATTCCTCATGTAAATTTAGAATAAAGAAACTTATCACTTTTTATTCACATTATTAAATATTTCATAAATACTGATTCCATAACTGATATTACACAGAGAGTGAATTATGCATTCATCTCTCAATATCATATAGTTAATCTTATTCTGAATATCAAGTATATTCACTCTATCCATAATATTTCATGTAATATAAATTTCCAAAAATAAATTAAACCATTAAAATCATGAGGTTATTCATTCGGGTTTTTATGTTTTTATGGCCTTTGGTTGGTAGGAAACAATGTGAAAATAAAATAAATCACTTTAAATGGGGGATAAATTTTTTAAAATTAAATAATGGTAGTATATTAAAATCCCAATGATAATATATCCCATTTCAAATCACTCAACATCCATCAAGAACACTTCTTTCCATTTCCACAATGTGTTCATAAACCAACATTAAGATTAATGAATAAATATATTACTGATTTCATCATTTTTATATATCTAATGTAAAATATGGAATGGTGGGTTTTGAACTCATTTTTCATGATGAGATAAAGAAATTAACCCCACACAAAACATCATGTTATTTCAAAAAAAATGTACCAGGAATTAGAAAACTCCCAATTTAAATATTTAGTGAATAATCCTAAAATAAAATCATAGAAATAGGGAATAAAGGATAATAAGGATTGAAATTAGGCTTCTTATCAATTTAATTATTGGATTCAATGGGCTTTAAAAGAGGAAAAAATATATGGAATGTAAAAATGACATAATTGGATAAAATTATAAGAAAAATTTCTCAATCATTTTATTGTGATTTAAAATATTCATTTTTTAGAAAGAAAAACATTCATGTTTTAGTAGGTATCTACATCTTGATAATATCTCAAGAAAGAGGGGATAATTAATAATATGCCAAAAATATCAAAATACCATTAAGAAATGGGAATAAATACCCAATAGTTAAATTAGGTCATAAATTGTATAAAAAACAAGTCTAATAATTAAATAGTTTAAAATAATTAAAAATAAAGGAAATGAAATCATATTAACAATCATTTTAAAATAGTTTATAAATTGAAATAAAAATGTCATTTTCAAAATTCAAACCCTTTTCTTTAATATATATAAATATAAATAATATATATATATATATAATTAATTAATTATGTATCATAGATTTGATAATGGGAAAATGACTTGTATTGTTGAAAGACCCTCCCCCAAACATAATATCACACATGGAAAGCTAAATAGAAAACTAAGGAGGTGAAGGGAGATGTGGAATGAAAGATAAACATTCTATACAGAGGTAGTGATGCTATAACTATGTTGAATAAAGATGAATAAAAATTTACAAAAACAGTTCTCTCTATGTTAGTGATATCAAAAATCCAATAATTTGTGTTAAAAATGCCCACAATTCTCTTGAATACCTATGAATGTCAATGAAATAGAAAAACATAGTTCATACAAGAAATGAATCTCATAAATATATATATTTATATTTATATATATTGATATATATATCAATAATAAAGTTATAGAAATAGTCAGTCAGTGGGATCAGGAGAGGGCATGTTAGAAATATTGTCATCCTATGATGGAGGGGAGTAAGTATTGGGTGAAAAATATGTGGTAGTTTCTACATGAGATTGTATATCATTGGAAGGTATATGTTCCATATGATTTGTATCCTTACTCACATCATCAATAGTGTCCACAACATAGTATTCTACGGGGATGGTAAGCATGTCCTATAGTACTGAATGTGGAGGGTTGGGGTGATTATCTGAAAGAGGTTGAACTACAAGGACAAGGTATTGTATTTTCATTCCCATTACATCATAATTTTATAATAGAAACATATTTATCTAATTGAGGTTATAGGATATGGATTTTACTCCAGAATGAATCTAGGGACCATCTTAGGGGAGTAGTTTTAGTGGATTTATGAATCATTCAATGGTGGTTGGTGGAATGGATGATGGTGATAGAGAAGTAGAAGTAGAGGCAATGGATAGAGATACAAGATAAAATTGTAGATGTGATTGAGGTACCAGAACCATAGTACTCATACGGTCATATTAATCCCATCTCTCTGTAGTTGTGTTCGATTATCATGTAAAATATCATTGGTTCTTCCCTTCTTATAGACCAATCCCATGTGAATAATCATGAGATAGTCCATTTGTTTGGAAGAAACTAAGAAAGTATGTGGGGATAAATAGATCAAATTCATCAAGTAGGGTTTGAAATTGGTGTAATGGAACCCACAAATCAAGTTACAGTGATGGTTAGTGAACATTAAATAGACGTACGAGGATGGAAATTATGGATAGTTTGGGTAGTCATGTCAGACTACTAATGTAAATAGAACTATTTCATTTTTTGTCACTATTACGCCATACTCATGGTGAAGTAAAAGTATGTACCTAAAAAGGTGGTGGATGAAGAAATGGGGTTGCGAGATGATCCAGGTTCTCTTTTTTGAGGTAAGAACATACAAAAAATTTGGTCTAACATGCTCCAACAACACAATGAGTAGGTCATAATGGTTAGGATATGTGACGATGTCAACATAGGGTGAGGTGGATGGATGACGTTAGAAATAAAACCCCTTTTAAACTCTTATATAGTAATAAAAAAATCATCCCTAGTCAAACTCACATAGGAGTCATGGTGTCTCTCAATATATCCTGATATACTAACACATCAATCTCAAATGTCATAGTGAACTAAAATAAAACAATTTTGATAAGTAGGTGTGTTGGCATGGAGATATTATTGTAGACATCTATTCTCCAACAACTCATCCAATTCCACCAAGAGTACAAGCTGATTTGGGGAAATAATATAACGAAACATGTAGCTTAACCTAATCATATAGTGTGAAAATAATCATATATTTTCATTGTATGGATTACACTCTTAAAAACAACACACAGATGGAGAATAAGTCATCTAGTCATAGTTGATAGTCATGAATACTCTCCAGCTACTGATGTGTATAGCTTAAATGACAAGAAAACTACTGGAGTTGGTGGTGCTATTGTTATTGTTGGACTATAAAATTCTGAAAAAAGTGACATGGATGAGAGAGGAGGAGGTATGATAACCAAGGCCTATAGCTGTGAGTTCATAAAGTATAATATAGAATTCTATTTTCCTGGTTTAACATGAATTGATCAGGATGCTGGATTCTCCTAATAATAGAAAATTATGGAAAACTTCCTTCAATAATGATCCATATTATCCATGCACATAAGGAGGAAAAATAAGAAAAACTCAAATAATAATAAAAATAAAACATTGGTAATCAATATTTACAAAGAACAATGAAGGTTATTTAGAGTACATAGTGTGTAGTATAAACTAGGTAGAATACATGTTCTCTGGAGACACACCCAGACTCCCTGTGTTTCTTCTGTAAAGAGGGGAATATAATTTAATGAATTCATAAATTTTATATTGGAAATTGAGAATCGATGCTCTGTGGGATCCCTGACAAGGCTTATCCTAGGATGGGTACAGGCAACTGTACACAATGTTTTCAAAATGAACAAGTTGGGTGTTTTCAAATTTATGAAGTGAAAATGTTTAGTTGAATATAAATGTGAAAAAGTGTGTGTTATTAATTCATGCCCATGTACTACATTTATTCATCTGAATGGTTCGTAGATTCTAAAATCATCTAAATAGAATCATACAAATGAAAGAAGGGTTGTAAAATCACTTAACTATATTTGGGAGTGAAATGAAGAAGAAATTAGGGCCAAAACACCCCTAAAAATAGTTTTGAAATGTTTCTAGTTGTGTAATTCATTATATGGAAGAAGTATGTGGGGGAGATGGAACATATACATTCCATGTAAAAATTTACAGCCTTTAAATTCTGGGAACATGGTGTGTTCAAATGAACCCACACGGTTTACTTTTATTTTAAATTAAAATTTGAACATGTATTTAAAGTATGTGGTTTTTATAGTTATTAAATATAATTACATATATATAATTACTTATACATTTAGTTCTTTTATAATTACATGAGACTTGTTCGATAAAATGAAATGTAAAATTAAAGTATTCATTCAAGTGCTTATGTTTAGGTTTGGTCTGGTGATCATTTTAATATAGTTGTGTTCCCTCAACTACTATAGTAAATTTTATTGTACTAATAAATTTTAAATTTTTTGAAATATTATTAATTTAATAACATTAAACACTATATAAATTAATAATACAAGATGTGTTGTTCTATTTGTGAAAAATTGGATGATGTTGGGGATATTTGAAAGATTCAAACTTCGGTCTTTAAGACCTTTGGATTCCACTCTTCCCATCACCCAACACAAAAATTGGGTGATATTTTATCCTTTTATTGTATATAAATAACTATGAAATTTCAATATACATGAAAATTTTATTATATGAAAATATACATCGTGTTATTTTATTTTGGTGAAAAATGATGACATTTACTCTGATTGAAGGACTGGAACTTGGTCCTTTGGACCTTCTATTATGACCCTACAACATAAGAAAATCCCATAATGGGTATTTTTTATTATAATGTTATTATAAATATATGAAACCAATAAACATATAATTTTTGAAAATGTGAGGTTAATAATAATGAACCATTTACCAATAAAAGGAATAGACATATATGAACCCAATATGGATCGAATATACTCGAGCCCCCATTTATTTATAATAAGATTCATTCAAATTTATTTACTAAATAAATATTTACTTATGGTAAATCTTCTATTATAATATACACCAAACAGAAAATTACACTCTTTTTACTATAGATATGATATGTGAATTCATACTGTATTCACATTCCAAAACATCTTTTCGAAAAAAATGTAAAATAAGAGAAGGAAGATACAAAACATGTAAATAAGGTGTACATTTTGTTTATTTCATTACAATAAAAGAGATTGAGAGAGAGATAGAGGGAGGGAGACTAGGATGCATCCTAGGAAGTGCCTTTATTCTAGGTATCTGGATCATCTTATGTAAGAACAAAAGACCTTAATATGTGTAGGGTTTGGATTTCCAATTTTGTATGATAACATGTGTCTGGATCCTTTATCTTCTATGGAGGAACATTAAAGATCAAGAGGATTAGGTGGTGGATTAAAATGAATTTATCAATGGCCAATATACATTTATGTAAGACTTATTTACTAATTAGGTCATATGATTTTCTACCAATATGGATTCTTTCTCCAAAATACTGTAATCTTGAAAACAATCCCAAAAATATTCTAGAGCATGTTGGAAATCAACATTAGCATCAAAGAGAATTAATTGATCAATTTCTATATAATAATGATAGAACATTGCACCATTTTCAATTTCAATTTCTGAAAAACCATTTTTAGAAACACTAAATTAAAAAAGTGTCTACATCATTACATACAACCTCATTTGAAACAAAAATAGAAAAAACCAACATTACACTCAATTAAATCATCGATATTACTAATTTTCTAAAAAATATTATCTTTAACATTTCCATGTCATCGTAGCCTTTTTGTTTGGTCCAAAGGGTATGCAGTAAAGGATTATATCATTGATAATTTTTTTTAGAATTATCCAAGGATGTTTTTGTAAGTGAAGAATTGGGTGGGGTGTATAATATACATGGGTAGTCCTTGAATTAGAACCATCATCCATATATGGATGGTATTCCACTAGAAAATAGTATGAAATTGATGGATCATATGTATAAAAAGCCTCGCTATATGATGAATAAAAACTTTAGTGGATTATAAATCCATATAGAAGTGAGATAGAGGTACCTATGAAAATAAAAAGAAACTAATGTGAGGAAATGTGTGAACTAAAAATCCTTGACTTAAAAATCCTTTTTTCAACATACTATCCAGGTAACAAAGATAATATTTTGAAGGAACCCAAGGCATTACGGAATTGTTAAGCATGAAAATTTTAAAATTTTGGGTTTGGATTATTAATACAAACATAAATCTACAAAACATATTTCCTGTATTTCTTAAATGATCACAAGTAATTCAATCTAAGTGTAAAAACAAAATCATATGAAAGTGTAGAAGGTAACGTGTTATTTTAAAGCTTCTAGTCCTACTTCCTCATAGTATACATCTCATGTGTGAAACGAGATAAGATAGAAATCCTCTAGATCATCCATACATGAAAAAAACTCTTTTACTATTGATCTACATTTACCGGGTTCTATCCTGGTAAATCAATGATCTTTACAACATCCATTCAATCATGTGAAGAGTGTGGACCTGATCACAAAAAATAGATAGATCTAACATTGTTATTTCATTATAATCACTCTCTATGAAGCTGATGGGAGAAGAAATGTCAGATTCTATAACTAAATTGGTTAAAATTCTGGAGCTCCCAATTAAAGAAGACAAAATGAACATCAATATCGTGGGTATTCATAACAAAATATCACTTGTTCCTAAGAAGGTAATAATGTTAATTTTAGACCATTACACAAACATATGGCTCAATTAAATTCTCATAAATGTCAAAAATGTTTTCCCACTCACTTGTTACATGATGAAATGTTACATTATAAAATACATACTATTATCTCTACCTGTAATCTCCCCAAATAATTTAATGAATCTTAAACATCATTTGTTCATTTAGAATGTTATATTTTATTATATTCACTATTATGATAAAAAATATGAATTTACTATGAAATAAATCCAACAATCAATATTATAAACATGAATAATATAATTGGGTAGTTTTTAATTTTGATCGATCATAATAGAATGTTCACCAACCCATGCATGTGGGGTCCACTTCATCCTAAACTCTTACTAGGAATAATTTGTGAATATTGGGGAAACACGTAGTGTTTCACCCTCTAGGTAGTTATCTAGATAGCGGTGAGTATAACCCCTAGATCAAGAGTAGAGGATAGAAACCCATAATAAACCCTATGGATGTAATTAATGTCGTGGCCATGACCTTTTTCTAAAAATATGATCTTCGTAATATAATCAACTAGTTTCACGATATCTCATAAATAAGAATTTACACTTATGTCAGCATCATTTAATTTCATTATATATTTCATGTTGAAATTGGATTGGCATATATTCTTGTACCATGTAAATGGATTTAATGAAGGTGTTTCCATCCTTTTAAACCTAGGAACACAAGATATATCTTCCTCAACTTTAAAGAGACCAATTCTAACGTGATCATTCTACTAATGCCATGCCACAAGTGATTCTCCCAATACATCCTACCTCACTATGAATTCGATGTCATGATTTTTCATTCCATAAATTTATGCGATCAAATGATTCACATTGATAATGATCTCAATTATAAACACCAATACACATGTTTATGGAAAGTAATAATCAATGAATCATAAAACACGCTGTGTTACAATTGGTGGGACTATCATTCTGATATGATGTATACAGGATCACCATGTGCAACCTTCACGAGAATATATCTTTATGATTATGATCCATAGAATAGATTTTTTAGACATCATCTATGTCTTATGTGTATGATATATTTAACCATATAACATATTCTTATGATTACTATCATTGTATTTCAAGGTTCTTATTATGGTTGGGAAATACTATAACCTTTTGACACATCATGTAATGTAAGGTCATTATCATTTCAATAGTGGATGTTGAATTATCATCACTATTATGGTATGGTTTAAAACATGTATATATCAAATTGTATACATGTAATGGTATTAATATTCATAGAGGAGTTGGGTCTAGGGAACCCACTCACCACACTTCCACTTTCTCTAGATCAAACTGCTAAAAATTTTCAAATTTTTTTCTCTAAGATGAGTATCACGCTTCTGATGAGATATTGATTTCGTTAGGGGGTATTTCATTTTATCCTCTATGTATACTCTATTTACCATGAAATCACCTATTTGTGTAAAATCTCTCATGGAATGAACATTTATAAGTATATGATTTTTCCTCTGGCATTACCAAGGCATGTTAGAAAGAACCGCCACCACAATATTATCACCATATAATATTATAGGGTTTTTATTATGGGGAATAATCACAAGATAATAAACAAAATTTTATATCCATAATGATTCCTTATCTACATTATAAGTTAATATATACATGGAATTTACTTTAGAATCAGAAACCACAGAAATCTTCAAGATCCAACATCTCACGGGACCACTATTCTTGTAAAATATATATCTTTAAAGTCATTTTAGATGATCATGCTTTTTTTGGAAGCTAGAATCAGTGTATATCCTCATAACCAGTTCTTAATCTCCATTTTAAACCAAGGACATATTCTTTGTATGATAAAATTTCACTACGATAGATTTTAAAGATTCCCAATAGAGCTCTCCTAATTTGGATAGATATCTTCCAACCATGATTAATTCAAAACAAGCATCATACATTGTACCTACCATGAAAAAGATGATTGATAAAACTGATAAAGAATAAGGTATTTTTCTCATTATTTAAATCCCATTCCGTTTTTGTGGAAAAAAATTCTTATGGAGTTTAATTACATGTGACACTAGAAATAATCCTCTCTTGGATTGTTCTATATTTTACCTTTTATGAAACTTGTCTATATATGTACCTTGAATTAACCCAAGTAGTCTATGAGATATAACATGATAGACCATGATCCCCAAAAATATAGTCTATTTCCCCAAGGTATCTCATGGATAAGCAATGATTTAACAAATTTGTCACTAATTATATGATTCTCACATCACTTCAACTTAATAATTTTTCATCAACATATAATACTAGGAATACAATGGAACTTCCACTAACCTTCATAGAGGCAGATGGATCTCATTCATTATTTTTTAAAAAAAAATTTCATATTTCCTAATAAAAACAAATATTTGATGATGTTTATTCTCACATCGATACATAAATCGATCTTTGTAGATTTTTCCCATTATCAACACTCATTTTTAAAATGAAACCTTTAGGTGGTGCTATATTGACATCATCTACTAACGTCATATTTTTAAAAACAATTATCATTGAAATTCAAAATTTCATAATCATATAAGTCTACTATTTAAATTAATAATATAATTTATTATAGAATTAAAATAGTTGGTAAGGTTTCATCATAGTCATTTCTATGTTCCGGCCTGAATGTCATCATTAATAGCAATTCCATATTGTTTCTTATGTCACAATGAATGTCCATAATTTCTTAAAAAGATATTAACACCAAATAGGATTCCCATATAATAGTTTTCTACAAAAATCAATACATGAATTTGGTACATTGACAACATTTCATAGCATATTTCTTCTTTTAATTTAGCAGTATCCTTTCTATCTACAGCTCCCATGCAGGTTAAAAGTTCATCATTCTATATGTGTAATGTTTCACTTGAAATGGTGACAAGAAATTCATAAATGTCTAGTCCTATAGAATCTATAGTAGATCTAAACAATACATGTGTCAATGAACACCTTTCTCTCTCACTCTCTCTTGTGGGGATTGTTCCTACTACAAATTTTGTGCATCTGGATCATCAACATCATTAATGTGAATATTTCTCCCACAATTTCCAATGGAAATGTGTTCTCATTCTAGAAATGTATCGTATCATTCTACAACTACTTTTCTATATGAAGGTTTTTATAGGTAATTTAATTTATTTTAATTAGGTTAAAATGAAAATATGCACTTAGTGTTCCGGGATGCTAATATTTCACAAGTTATAGTCGTGAAAAAATACCTTCTTTTATATACTTGTATGTTTGATAGACTGGATTACATTGCATACAAAAAGTCATACGAAATCCCATCATCATCTTTAGTTGATACTCGGTTTAGTGTATAGTCTATAGTATGTATTAAATATCCCTAAAAGTAAAATGGTAATGTTTAACGAATCATCATTGATCTAACCATGCCAAGAGGGTCTGATTCCAACTTTCCCTAAAACCAATTTACTGAGGTGTGTAAGTACGGATGAGTTGGAGAATTATCGCACACTCCATTAAATGAACAATTAAATCTTGGTTATGAGATTGTACACCTTGATCTCACTATAATTTATGTGTCTTCTAACCAAGTTGATTCTCTAATTCTATTTGATATTCTTTAAATATGATAAATAAATTTGATTTATACCTCCATAAATGGATATATCCACATCTACTATAGTCCTTTTTAAAATGTAATTAACTAACAAAAAACCCTAGCCTCTAGTGAAAATGGAATACATACATTAGTATGCTTCAATTATAATATTTTTTATATTTTTTCCTTTTTCCACTAAAGGGTTATTAGGTCATTTTATCATGAAAACAAGTGTGAAATACATCCCATGGTTTTATGTTTAGGATTTCTAAATACAAAACATGATGTAGTTTTCATAAATTATTATCATTCACATGACAAAGCCTGAAGTTCCATAGGACGGTATGATATAAGTCATTCTAATTATATTTTTCATTGATTTCAAGTGCTATATTTTCTAGTTTACGTATATATAACCCATTGTAAAGGTATTATATACCATATCCTATGTTATCCTTATACATAATAAAACATCAGTTTTCAAAATTGAAATAAAATCCCACTGTATCTAAACTATACAGTATGGATAAGTTTCTGGTAGAAAATGGTAAGAAATAATAATTATTTAGTATAAGAAATATTACATTAAGAAATTTATGATGATAATCAATTACTTATTATGTTTTTGGTAACCAAATATTCAATATACTTCTTCTTCTAAACTATGAAATTCATATTCCAAATAGATTTTCATGAAATAATAAAAGTACATCGCATTCTAATCATTGCTCACCCATTGTTTCGTTGTAATCATGGTAGGGTGGTTCATCTGTGTATTTGACCTCAACTTATCCCTAAACACATTAGCTCTGTCTTTCCTCCACTAGTTCAGTATAAGTAACAAAGTGTTGTAATTATTCATATCCTTATATTCCTGGTGATCTAAAGAAAGAAGATCTAGGAGTTAATTATTCATCTAACCCATATTATAATTAATAGTGAGAGGTGATAATCCATGTGGTAAAATGGAATGAATTAGACTAGTTACTAGATTATTATTTAGTTTGAACATAAGGGACTAAATTTTGTCATTGTAATCGATCATCTTGAGTACATGAGGTCACGCTTGATTTCTTTCTGTTTCCCACATAAATACAAATAACTATATATATCATATATTCCTCCCTGAGTTCTCTCATTTTTTTATCTCCTAGATATAAGATAAAATTTTGAATTTAGGTTAATTCCCAATCATTTTCTTCAGCTCTCTAGAAATAGATTCTAACATTAAATGGTTAACATCTTGTGTATCATCCATCTTCTTATTTTATTTATCTTAATCCTCCATGCTAAAACATTGATGGGGCTCAATAGTATACGGGAATTCTAGCACATAATTGTTCCTCTCTTGGAACAGTACTATCTTTAAGTGCTTGTACCACTCCTGGATGTTATGGTAATTTACATTATTCTCTTACTCAAATATTTATTGTAGTGAAATTAAAATCGGTGGTGATTAATATTTTTATCTATAATAAATAACCTAGAAGATTTGTTATTTATATTGATTACACAAGATAGTTTCAAATTTTTAATTTTAAATGTCTCCATCTATTTTATCAAATCATAGTATCCCTAAACTACTAGCTCCAGAATACAATATTACTAGTGTGTTCTAGTGGAAAGGATCCTTGAAACCTCCCCTCTTAGTATATAATGTATGGTTATTCCACTACATGTATAATTTCATGATGTGAATTTGATTGTATAACTACATTAACTCATGACTCTTTGATCTATTGAAGGGAGTCTCATCTCTTCAAAAGAATCAATTTTCATTAATCAATGATTATCTTCTAAAATTGAAAAAATATATCTATGACTACTCTTTTAAAAAATATATTGTTATGTTATCCCCCACAATTATAAGGAATCCCTTTTAGTTGGGAGAACCCTCAACTAGGGATGTCGAGCACCTCAAAAAATCAGTTCTATCCAAATGAATTTGATGGAAGACAATTAATTAATTTATATTTTCTATGAGGGATTTATGAATTTATCATGGAGAATGAAATCATTTTATTTTTAACATGCATGTTCTATTTTATTTAACTTTAAACTTTGATATGACATTAAATAGAAAACTTTCACCTCGCTTGTTAATTTCATCTTTTCAAGATTCTTTAATGTCAGAATATGTTATGATGCATAATAAATACAAATTAAAAAAAATTAAACCATTAAAATGGAAAAAATAATGAAGTGATCCTGATCTATTAACTATTGGTCAATACATTGAGAGAATAATGGATTAACCAATACCATAATATAATTATATACATTAATACCTAACTTGAATTAAAGCGCCCACAACTCCAATGTATTACACTTATTTATTTTACACTTTCTCTCAAATCGTGATCCTTTTCCACGAAATCATCCAATATTTACAGTGTGTACTCAGAATGAAATGAGGGGAACTAAGTGAGTGAAAATTCATTTTATAATTATATTTTGGAACACAATACATTATATAAATTTAATTTGGTAGACTATGTGAAGATCATCAAAATGAAATAATTATAGCATTTTAAAAAATTTACTGAAATAATTAAATAATAAATAATAATAAACCAAACAAGTATAGTTCAATCGCAGCTCATGATTAGTAAACATGAAATTATATTGAATTACAAAGATTAAATTTAAAAAAAAAATCGTACATGAATATATTCTTAATGATTTAACTTGAATTAATTTTAGGTCATGCGATGGGTTAGATGGGTCGAGCCGGTCTGACCCGGACTAAATTGGTATGGCCCATGATGGGGCATCAATTAAAGGTCCTACAAACAATATATATATATATATATATATATATATATATATGAATGTATGTATATAGAGATATAATATCTATATTTCATAATATATATTATTATATATTATATAAAAGTGTTTATAGAAAAACTCAAAACATGCCATATATTTTATTTTATTTTGTAAGCTACCCAGGAAATCTTTGTGTAATCTTCCAATGTAAGCTTTGGGCAAGCTTCCCATGGATGTTTTGGGTAATAATACCATGGAAGCTTCATGTAACCCATTTATTTTGTTTTTTGGAAAACGAAATAATGATGAGAAAAATGATTCTATTAACAAATTATTAACCCAAATAGTTTTTGGTATATTAAATTTACATGAAAAATATTCAAATCATGCTCTGGCTAAAAATTAGTTACAATGGTTACCATAAAAGTGATGAAAGAAAAATAATATTCATCTCAAATTATAATGCAAAACTCTTCAATCATTGAAAACCCATATCTTACTAATAATAATTCGGATCAATTGTTCATTAGTTGAATTGAGATCATATTTAAAACTTTATTACTGAATCATAGAAAATATAATTGCAATTTAATAGTTTTCATCTTAAATAATTTCATGTTCCCTCTAATACCAATTTAAGTAACCAATGGAGGAAAAAAAATATAGAAACACACTGAATTAAAATTTAGGATTTGGATTCATGTTAAAAACATTTAATCCAAAAAACCACTTTGTTGGGATTTGTATGGTAGCACATGTAATTAAATTTAATCAATAAAAGAAATCAAATGAATGAAAAAATTATACCATGCTTGTTTGTAGTATGTAGTTTTATTCACTTACTATTTATCTGTCTTAGTGGAAATTCAACAATATAGGCATCCGATAAATCATCCACACATGCACAAAAACATCTTGATCAACAATTCACATTTCTTATGTGCTAGCATAGTAAATAAAAGAGCATTACAATTCCCCTTTGATCCTGTGATGAAAGAAGACACGATCAAGAATACAAGATAGATCCATCATTTTTTATTGCTTAATAATATCTCTATAATAAATTTATAGGAGATGAAAGGAGAATTTATCTAACTAAATTATATCAAATAATGGATAAGTCTATTCAAAATTCTAAAATTACGTTTTATACATAGGTTATACATTTTAGAATTTAATTTTGGTCCCTAAATAATAATTTCTTTTACATTATACCTTTTCACACAAAGAGGAATTAATAAATTTTAAAAACATATCAGCAATATATTATGACTCACTTTTAGAACTATAAAATATTATTCAATAAATATGAACTATTAAATCAGCTTGTAGGATATCAAAATAATATAAGAAACATTGAACATCCTATGTTTGATTAAATAATTATATTTTCTCATCTTTGATAATATTATTCAAAAAATATTAGAACACATAATGAAATACATTAAATAATTATTATTCTAAATTTGAATAAAAAAATTGAATTATTTATACCTATAATAGATCTCACTCAGAAATTCACTGGACACCACACATGGGGCCTACTTCATCATAAACTCTTATTAATTAGAATGGTTGGAACTTGTCGATAAATGTAATGTGTAACCCTGTAGGTCCATATATTGATAGAATTGTGTCCAACCCAATAGCCAAGAGAATACTATAGAAATTCATTGTGGCCCCTAAAGAAATAATGAATGTCATTGCTACGACTACCACATACGAACATTTTTTATGTAGTATAGTCTCATTGTCTTGTGATATCTCATAAAGTAGGATGCATACTTGATTCATCATATTTTTATTTATATTTTTATATCTTAACCGTACTGGATAGACCTAACTTATTTTACATTGAGCATGGATTTAATGATGGTAATTTTTTCCCAGTCAAATTCTGCCCATGCGATATCTCTTCATAAAATTAGAAGCAAGAAATTTTATCATGATCGTTCAACTAATTCCATACCATTAATGACGCACCCCACACAATCGACCTCAATGTGACTTCAATGTTATAAATTTCTTCTATCGTCCAATCATCTCATCTAACAATAGACATTGATAATGATCTCTTGTCTATATACTAGTACACATGTTCATAGATAGGACAAACCAATGACACCTAAAACATGTTGTATTCCAATTATAGGGTATGTCTTCATGATCTCATATCTTTGATATCATCATGTAAAAGATTCATAAGAAAAAGCATCAATGATTACGATCCCTCAAAACATGATAGTAATGCATTATCTTTATCTGGTTAGTATGATATATATTGAATATATGACATATTATTAAGATTACCGTCAAATTATCTTGAGGTTCTGATTATACCTAGAGACCTCTATAACCATTTTATATGAGACATAATATAAAGAAATTACCATGTAGAATGTGGATGTAAAAGTATTGAAACAATTATAGTAAAAATTCACACATTTATATATCAAACTTTATACATGTAATGGTAATCAAAGTGCATAAAAGTATTGAGTATAGGGCTCCCAATCAAAATAAAATTTGACCACACAAAATATAAGTCACAAAAAATTATATATTTATCACTCTTCAAACTGGATAACTAATGGGATTAGGTTTTGGTATCAAATTGAGGAACCAAAAGGAAATGAATTCACAACTCATCGAGTGGCATTCAATTATTTATAAAAATGAAATAGTGGTAAGGGAAATAGATTAATGAAACAACACTAGACGAAAGGTAAAAATAGAGAAGAAAAACAAGGAAACACATGTGTCAGGTATCAAATTCAATTAGGATGCATTATAATAGTAACTATCCTTTATTTTAATTTACCTATAGAATTATTTATCATATTGATTCAATTTTATTACTGTTTATTCATATAAAAAATAACTAACCCATTTAGAAATAAACTTTTTTGTCGGGTAATTAATAACCTAAAAATGTGTTTTTAATGATACCCCAAAATGAATGTGAAAACAACTCACCCAATGATGTTGGCCTTTCTTATTTTAATTCCATTATATTTCACCCAATGGTTCATTATTAATACTTCATGACACATAGCTATTTTCAAAGTCTCTCCCGCTGAGAGCGTTTACTTGTGGGACTTAATAGGGTTTTCAGTTTCCCCCATCTCGTGCAGCTCACGGTGGCGGGGGGATCCCTGAACATTCAGCATTTAGGCAGACTCGGACTTCCTCGGCAAGTCGCACTTCGGAACGGTTGTCCGTCGACGGCTCATCAGTGGCAAGGAAGGCCCATCACCTGCTGTTCAGAGGGAAAGGGTTCCCTAAGGTTCAGATTTTTTCCTAATTTTCAAAATCAAGCTTCACCTGATCTCGCGCGGAGTCCTGAAGGCCTTCTTGCCGAAGTCTACCTTTTCTGATCCCAGATCTGGACGAAGGTGGAATTGAAACAGGGGTGGTGCGAGAGTTTCTCGGTCGAGACAACCCTGGGTACAGTTTCAAAGCATCGGCGAGCGGTGTGTGCGAATCGCGAAGACTGTGCCGCGAAGTGCTCCGCGGCGAGTGGAGCGTTGACTTGGTTCGCAAAGACCTGGTTCGCGGGGGCCCTAGGAGTGGAGACCTGGTTCGCGGTGCCCCTGGAACGAAGGTGAACTCTCGGTGTGCGGAAAGATTATTCCGCGAAGGTAGCTCACGAAGATCCATCACGGTGAACCCTACCACAAAGGTGAAACTGATTCGCGGCGAGCTCGAGCTGAGAGCGCGGGGGCCACAGAAGCACGGGTCGCGAAGCACTCTCGTCGGAACCTTTCCGTACAACTTGGCTTGCGAAGCAAACCCCCGGAAGGAGGCAGCGAAGTGGGCATCCGGCGTGGGGGGCCTCGCTGAAAAGGGCAGTCACCGAGGGTTTTTGGGCTGGGCCGGGTCTTGTTTTTGATTTGCGACTCTGATGGGTGTTGTGTTTCCCTATGGTGGTTCCTTGTAAGAGAGGGGGGCACTGTGGTGAAACAGGATGTCTGAGGCATCAGACTACCTGTGTTTTGACCCTTGAGGGCATATCACCGGGCTTTGTTTGACGTCTTCCCTTACTCGCAAGCACGTTTTTAATGGCGGCGGATTTGGTGAACCTTTGGTTGAAGATGTTCTTGATGGATAAAGAGAAGACGACTATCGAGGCTCGTCAAAACGAAGATTTACTCTTGGAAAAACGCATGTCTCTACTGGTCGTTGGTATGTTTGTGGAAAATATCTCAATCAACTAGGGGGCCTCAAAAATACCCTCCAGAACCTCTGGAAATTGGATGTTGGAGTGACCATTCGAGAAGCGGGAAACAGTCGCATAGTATTTGAGTTCTTCAATGAGAGTGACAGAAATAAAATCTTAAAAGGTAGGTCATGGTCCTTCGACAACTAACTCCTCCTCCTCGAAGAATTAAAGGGGGGGATGACATCCAGCGCATTAAGCTCATTTGATCCCCTTTCTGGATACGTATCAACGGAATCTCATTTCACGCTTGAACGGAATGAGTCATAAGAGAAATTGGGGATTGCATTTGGCAATTCATTGAATGGGACTGCTCGGACCCTATCCAATGGGGACCCGAGGTCCGAATTATAGCTGAAATTGTGGTATCGGAACCACTGATGAGAGGAATGTTTTTGAAACTCAATGGCACAAACAATTGGATCTCATTCGGATTCGAGAAACTCCCAATCTCTTGCTTCTTTTGAGGACGCCTCAGACACCTGGAAAGAGCGTGTGCATCAAAGCAAGAGAAGGGATCAAGTAATATCATACTACAATATGATCCATGGTTTTGAGCCAAAATGGTTAGATATGCCTCCATCCCTGAGTCGGAAAAACAAAAGGACCTCCAACAGCTCACGTTGGCCCACACAAGACGAGAGGAAACTGAATAGGGAACAATCATCATGCTTGGGCCACCAGACTTCCCTAAAGAGAACTCAACCACTCATAAGGAAATTAGCATGCATCCTTCCCCCGGAAAGACACCATCTCAACTTTTACAGAGGCGGAGAATACCCCATATATTCTTCCAGAACAATACTCGAGACCAAAGCAGATGGAAACTGAACCACCAGATCCCGACCCTGATCCTAGAAAAACCATGACAGACAGCCTAACTCAGGATAAAGAAGGAATGATAGAAACTTTACCACCATGACAATCACCCGTCGAACTTGGAAACAGGTGCAACAAGAAGTAAGAGATGGTAAACTGGAAGATCCAAATACCGGGAGAGTGAAAAGATGATGTGAAACAAGCTGGTCAGCGGGGGACTCCCCTAAAAGATGGAAAATAACGGGTGGAAAAACAAGTCCATAAGACTCAAAGGAGGATGTGGGCCAGACCCAGCCCCGCCTAGATCAATGATCGTCTTATGCTAGAACTGTCGTGGGCTTGACAACCCACGCAGAGTTCGCATGCTTCGACGCAATTTCACCAAAAGTTGCCCCGATATAGTTTTCCTGTCCGAGACCATACTGGAAAACAATGACACTACAAGAATCGCTCTGAAATGTGGCTTCCAAGGCTGCCTCCCGGTTCCCCGACAAGGCTAATCCAGAGGCATATGTCTCCTCTAGAAGGATTTTGTCGACGTTATGATCTTGTCCTTCTCCTCACACCATGTGGCTACGACTATTCATGCGAACCATGCCCCGCCATGGACTTTCGTGGGATTTTATGGTTGGTCGGCCCATAATGAGAAGTGGAAGTCGTGGGACTCCTCTACAAGCTTCGTCAAGACCTCCCGATCCCTATTCTCTTTGGGGGTGATTTCAACGAGATTATGCATCATAAGGAAAAAAGAGGCGGAGCCGCCCGAACATCCTCTTCGATGACGAATTTCAAGGATGTGGTCTCAAGGGCGGACCTGATTGACCTGGGTTACGCAGGTGATCCTTTTACATGGTTTTGGGGTAACTCAGATGGAAATCGCATTGCTGAGCGACTTGAAAGATTTCGGGGATCTGCAGATTGTACAAATATCTTCTGTATGTTCCACATCGGCCACCTGACGCTCAACTACTCAGACCACTGTCCAATAGTCATTGATTGCAGTCATGGAAAACGAAACAGGCAACCCTACAGACCTTTCAGATTTGAAAGCTTCTGGTCAAAAGAACAGGAATGCAAAGATTTTGTCCGATCACGATGGCAGAGTACCCAAACAAACATTGGACTCAATCTCTAATAGGTCGCATCCAATCTGAGGTCATGGAGCGACAAAAAGTTCCGCCACCCCGATAGGCACTGTGATTTCTTGGAAGGGAAATTGCATAACCTAATCAAGAAACCCCCGTCGGACTGCAACCTCTCTTCTATCAGTGCCACTCAAAATGATCTGGACGCGGCCCTGTGCGTCAAGGAAAGCTTCTGAGCCATGTGGGTGCGGGACACCCATATAAGCGAAGGAGACGCTAATTCACAGTATTTTCACCAGAATGATTCAGCTAGGCGCCGGAAGAATTCTATTACTTGCATCTCTAAACCATATGGTAGCAAAATCACCGACACCGATGGTATTCACGATGTTCTGATTGGTTATTTCCAGAACCTTTTCTCTGTATGTACTCCTCTCATTTCTGCTGAAGTGGAGGATTGTATTAGACCAATGATCACCAATGAGATCAATCAGGAACTTTCAAAAGATGTGACGGACGAGGAGATCCATATGCCTTTGAAACATATTCACCCCACTAAGGCCCCAGGCCCAGACGGTTTCAACGCCCTCTTCTTCAAACAATACAGGCACATCATCGGTCCTGACATCTGCAAAATGATGAGGAATATATGGGCCGGGAAAACAAGCATTTCCGCCATCAATGAAACTATCCTCATTCTCATTCCCAAAATGAGGAGTCCGTTGGCGGCCCCTGACTTCAGACCTATCAGTATATGCAATGTCTCTTACAAGATCTTCTCAATGATATTAGTCAATCGACTACACCCTTGGCTATCTGACATCATCTCAGAAAATCAGAGTGCCTTCGTGCCAAAGAGACTGATTACTGATAATGCAATCGTGACCCACAAAGTGTTTCACTCTATAAAAACACGTTCCACCGTGAAAAGAGGAACCATGACATGGAAACTAGATATGACTAAGGCCTATGATAAAGTGTAATGGTACTTTCTTAGAGTCGTTATGATGAAAATGGGCTTTAACTCTAAATGGGTTGATCTGGTTATGAACTGTGTCTCGACCGGCTCGTTCCGAATAAAGGTCAATGAGGAGCTCACCCGAGGAATTGTCCCATCCCGGGGCATTCACCTGTGAGATCCTCTCCCCCCCTTCCTTTTTATCTTGGTGGCCGATGTTTTCTCCAACCTTATCTCCAGGAATGCATCCTCTAACACCATTCAAGGTTCAAGGGTTTGCCAAGAAATCCCACTGGTTTCGCACCTCTTATTCACTGATGACTTCCTCCTTTTCTCCAGAGCAACCACTAATGAATGTCGGGCTATCATCCAGGCAATCCAACAGTACGAGAGGGAATCCAGTCAGTCAATCAATCATGGAATGTCATAAATCTCCTTCAGCGCTGGGGTTCCTCCTACCATGAAAGAAGAACTCTGTGAATTTGCTGGCATCCATCTGGTTGAAAAGTACCAGAAGTACCTCGGGCTCCCCACTATTTTTGGGTGCTCTAAAAAAGAAATTTTTGCATCCTTTCTGGATAGGATTGAGAAGAAAATTCAAGGATGGAATCCCAAAAAAATTTCCAAAGCAGGCCAAGATATCCTCATTAAAGCCGTCATCCAGTCTATCCCCAGCTATTTTATGTCCCTGTTTAAGCTTCCGGTGGCTGGTGTCAATCAGATCCATTCACGCACATCCAAATTCGGGTGGGGGAAGAATGATGGAAGAAATAGAACCCACTATATGTCTTGGGAGAATCTATGCAAATCCAAGGCTGAGGGAGGCATGGGATTCCGGAATCTCTTTCATTTCAATGACGCTCTGCTGGTTAAGCAAGGTTGGCGCCTGGTTAACCGTCTATCATCCCTCTACGCGTCTGTTCTTCGAGGCAAATATTTTCCCCACAAGGACTTCCATGTCTCCTCTCTTGGCCCCCATCCATGCTTTCTCTAGAGAAGCATTAGGGGGCCAGAAGTCTCCTGGAAAAAGGGTTGTGCTGGAGGATCGGGATTGGACAATATGTTAATATTTGAACCGATCCCTGATTGATTGATAAGGACGGAAAACTGGCCTCATCCCCTGCCCAACCAGGTTTTGAAGATGCCACCGTCAGATGCCTCTTTTCCGACTAGGGTCCAGGATGGTGCATTGAGAAGATCCATGAATGGTTCAATGAATGAGATAAAAGAATCATACCATCTTATCATAGTTTGAATCAATAGATATTTCCCATATCAAAGCAGATCAATCATCAACCCATGTTTCCAATTTCATAATGGATCAGGAATCAACCCATGTTTACCATATCAATCCATATCATGTATCCCCACTTTTATCCAATAGTTGATCGAGCACATTAAATCTTTTACCATAATATATTTTGAGATAAATGGATTTTACCAATTCATTGAATGGATATAACAGAACCACCAATCATATAATGAAAACCACACATATTTGTGCCATGAGATAATGAGATATTCATCAATTAATCACATCATATATCATGTAATTGAAATAGATTTTACAAAAAAATATCATTTTATCATAGTATAACCATTGGAAAATAATTGGGTTTCATTATAACTTAATAAAACCACTATAAAGTAATGAGTTTTGTAGAATAAAACATGAATCATCTTCATCAGTAACCATCCAGATAGATAATTATGACGGTATCATATGTTTGTATCCCCAATGAGGCATTTCATTCTTTAAATAATGTTGAAATCTATGAAAAATTACCTTAAATGATCATTAATGAATTTCTTTGAAAACATGAGAAGATATCATTTTACAATGATATAATTTTAACTAAGAATTACCAAAAAATTTATAATATAATTTTTTAAATAACCATTTATAAATTTATTGGAATCATCACATCAGATAATAGTTCTGAAGGTATGAAAATCTGTTTATGACATATATGTTAAAAAAATTCAATTCATAATTTTGTAAAAAGTCAAAAAATTAATTATTAATAATAATTTTAGAAAGATTAATTTTTAATAAATTATAAATAAATTCGAAGGTAATGAAAATGAATATTTTTAAAATCTATATATGTACTTAATTAAATAATTTTGAATATCCTTGACATGAAAGAAAAACAAATTTATGTATATAAGTGAAAAACATTGTACTAATAATTTGATATTATATGAATAATAAGTGGATTGGAAAATACATGGGGTTTAATGTATAAGATCATTCAAATTCCCCAAAATAGATATTCATAATTTACAATGTAACACCCCTTGTTTTATGAATTATTATTTATTCAAATAAATTAAAATTATGTGATGGGTTGCATTGCACTATAAACCAAGTTGTATTAATTTAAATGAAATACCAAATTTAGATTGAGATACACACAACATGTATATTGTATTTATTTACACAAAACACTATGTTTGGATTTAGTTAAAAGAAATACCATTTTTCTTCAACATCTTACGTTACATACAAGTTAGAGTTTCACCAAACTATAATATATTACAAATAATATTTTCAAAATATTATTACAATTATCACCTAACTGTTCGAATATAATTTATGAATAAGATTATCTAAATAATGAAAATATTTTTTTACAGTAACACACACATATATAAACATATATAATGAATTGTTTTGTTACTGAATAACTATAAATGAGAGTTAGAAGGATTTTAAAATAAATAAATTTCTTTCCTTTAAAACATTTTCTCTATTCAAAATCTCATTTGATAACAATAACATATAACAAACACATTTTATCAATGATTTTAATGGAAATAATATATAATATATTTAATTTTCTAATTAACAAAAAAATTATAATTTTTCTAGAAAATAGGTATGAATAAATGTAATTTTACACATTAAAAGATATATTTTTTCTGAAAGGAAGTTCTTCCACCTTTTAATGGTGTACTTAATTTAAAACTAAAATATTAAAATTAAAAAAAATATATTTTAACAATTAACTACATTTTTTTCATTTCAATTTAAAAAATATCATATGATTAATTTTTGGTATTTAAAAAAAATTATATATGGATGAATAGTGAAAAAATAATGAATTTAATAGAAATTATGCGTTTTATATTTATTTATTTATATATATATATATATATTGTTTTTTGTTTAAATATATATTTAGATATATTATATATATATTAACCCAATTTATATAATTTTAGTAAATTTCAAGATGAAATTGTATTTAAAAACATTTCAAACATTTTAATATTTTCAATTTATAAACCCATTGTTTTGTCCCATCTATGGGGTTATTTTCTGATTATTTTTTACCATTTATGTAATTATAATTTAGAAAAATAGATTTAATATATTTAATAATAAAATATTATAGTGGATAATATTGTAAAAATCTTTTTTTACCAAAATTATTAGTGAAATCTTTTAAAATTAATTACAAAGATTAAGTGAAAAACTAGTTTACCAAAGGACTTAACATTAAACATCAATTGAAAAATGACTAATAAACATCTCATAATACATTAGGATGACTATATTTAGCCTATTTATCATATTTTCTAGAAAATAGTTCATTGTTATAGGCACATGTGTTACGTGACACCTCCGAATAATGACTACATTTTTGTATTAAAAAATGTCACTCCTTCTTCACTATAAATGGGAACATGATCTCCCTGCTTATTGAAACCTCTCAATACAATTATAGAAAAAAATAATTGATAAAATAAATTCCAAAAATCCCTCCTCTCATCCTAGAAACCATACTTTTTGTGTAAATCCAACCATGGAAGTCATTTGGTGCAATCCAAAAGGAGATACCCAAAAAATGTGATGTTTATCAATGAATTTTTATTTATTTATTCCAAAAAACAATTCAATTATTTTTATATAATTATCATATAGTAACCCCATTATGAACCATAAAATTATATTTTTTATAATTAGGGTATGACCTACAACTTCACACACTTCTATCAAATGGGATACAGAGTCATCATTCATGTGTACAGCGGACTACCGCCACGTGAAACTATGTTTTCTGTTCTTCCATTTCCACATTTGATGTATGGAATAAATATAGAAAGGATATTTATATATTATATATATAATATTTATGATTTCATTACAATTCTAAATTTTTTTATGTAACACACACCTTCATTCTTTCCATTTTGGGAGAATATGATAACGTCGTTCGTGTGTTTAGGAGACAACTGCACCGCCATGTGACGTGATTCGTTCACACATTACATTGAAAGAATTAAGGATGGTTATAATAGTAATATTATATATATATTAAGTAACAAGTATACTCAAATTATAATATATATATATATTTTACTTTTCTTTCATGCAACATGATAAGAAAATTGAAACAATGATCATGTGTATGTATGGCCTACCCTCTCCATGAATGTTGAATTTGATTTCATATTTCAATATTTTATAGATTAATATAAATATTTATATACTGAAAATATATGATATTATTATTCTGGTTTAAATTATTTAGATGAGAAATTATGAACAAAGTAAGAGGGAAAAAAATAAAATTCCATAAAATATATGAAAAACAAAGCAGTTATATCTAAAATGAAACATTTACATGGAATTACTAATAAAGGGGAAATATAAAGTAATAATGAAACCATATATGGAATGATATATGTTATTATAAATATTTTATTGATTTATACTAAAATAATATTTATTATACTGGTGGGTTTTACATGTACAAAGAGATTTATGAGTTAAGATAAAGGGATTTCTTGCCTCACTTTTATTTCTATGAGAATTATTCCACATTCACAACTAGTTTATTTTTTTGTGGTTTATATGATTAACTATGATATTTTTTATCTTGAATTTAATTTTTTAATGGTATCATAATTATAATTTTATTTTATTCATTCATGGGGCTCAAGACTCTAATGTCACTGAAGTAGTATGAGATTTCCTCCTTACTTTTACTTTTGTGAGACACATTCTATATTAACTGAATAGTTATTCTATGTGGTATTTATTCCTACCATGAATGTATTTTATAATAAATCTCCTAATTTTTTATATTTTCATATCTATTTTATCATATCTCTTTCATGGGGTTTATGGTTAAAATGTTATGAAATCAGTAATGTAATTCTGTCTCAATTTTCATTATTTGTGGCATAGGTTTTGTTATACACCTATATTCATTTATGAGTATAATATACAATACAATTGAAATATTCTAAAATGAATCAACTTAATTTGAAAATATTTTAATCTTAATTTAGTTTTATTAATTCAAGGGTATTTTTTATTCAGTGTAATGAATGTCGTAACAATTTATTGCTACAATCTCATTGTTTATTGAGACTGTTTATGATTATGTTTCCATTTATGAAATATAATGTTCCATATATCATGAATTATCATTAATCTTATTATAATATTTATATTAATTATATTTGTAATTAATTGTAACATTTTCTCACTTTTTGTAGTTAAGATAATTAATAATGTGTTTTAATGAAAATCTAACTTTATTTCTCACTTTGGTTATAAATAAAATTTCATCCGAAACCTTGTTTTCTCAAAATGTTTTAAATAATGTTATATTACCCTCGTAGTATTTTTAAAGTCAATTTTAAACATGTGTTACCATTTTGAATTATGGTTTGAAAATGAATTTTATTCTCATTTTCCAATCAAGGACCTACAATGATTAATACATCATGTTTTCTTTTAAAATCATCGATTTGAAAAAAATGGTTCGGCGGTTAGTGTATACCCTATTGGTACCCCATCGGCCTCACACATGCATGTTTCTTTGCCACACTAGGCAACCTTCTCATTTCCATCATGGAACTCATCTAGTCATTCCATTAACCATCCATTAGCCCATATAACCTCATTAATGTGTTCACCCATCGAAATAACAAAGGATAAAACAAAAATTCTTTCAACTTTTCAAAACCAAAACAGTCAACCCATACTTACTTTTTTCCAATACCTCTAACCATGAAATCAAAATCCCTATTGAAATATTACAGGAAGAATTATTGAAATGCCCAATCATTCAAATAAGAACTCAATTTCAAGTCATACTAATTAATTTCAAAACATTTCAGCCCGTTTCAAAACACTTCTAATTTCATGACAAACTCCATTTCATAAATCCATATTAAATTGGGAAGTCAAATCTTTTAATTTAAAAACATGATTCCAAAAATTTATAAATCATTTAAAAGGATCTATAGTTACCAAATCAATTTCCTTTTCCAAACTCAACACGTGGCCTCTAAAACATCCCATCCCATTAAAACACATTTCAATATTTTGATAACTCTATTGGAAACTCTTTTTTCAAAACCAACTATAACATTGTTCCTGCATTCAAAAGAGCTGTAATCAAAACATTTTCCATTTCAAAACAATTTTGAAAACTTAGTTATATAGTTTTAGAAATCAAGAGACTTCCTATTTATTTTAATTTAATTTCAAAAATACTTTACATATCTTAAAAACAGGTAAATTTTTCTTTAAAACTAAACTTCCACGATTCCCACACAAAGAGGCTTGAGTCAATGTGAGAAAACAATAGTTTCAGTGGTGAATTGGACATATGGTTGGGGACCATAAGCCAAAAACTTCTCCTTGATGGAGAGTGTTCAAGGGAAATATCCCCGGCTCCACAAGGATTTACAGACTATGCAATCTCACTGAGACCAATAGCCCAACTATCTTTTCAGTTCCCCTAATCATCATCAATCCAAGAAAACCAAATGACTCAGATAAAACCCTACTTCCCCTAGTGACGTTAATCACATCACAAGGTGTGCTGTCTTGGAACCCTACTCGTAATTGGAATGTCATGCCCCAATAATCCCAACTCCAGATTATCATGACTCTTCCCCAAATAATATGACCCAAAGAGAGTGATCCTCCTCTGATACCATTTTGTAACGAACCAAATCAGGTTTCCATCAAAACAGGCACCCAAAATAGTCTAGAAAAAGTCTCAAAGGGTGTTACCATTCCCCATGGGCAGGAACAAGTTCCTCGGTATCACAAAATAGAAACTGGGAATGATTTTCTAGAGTTTATAAACAAAAAACAAAAAACAAATCTAATATAACAAATCTGGATTTTTCAAAACAAACCATATTTTACAAAAATTCAGAATATAATTACATAATTTAATAAAATTCTCAAAAAATATAACAAAAGATGAAATCGAAAATCGACAGCCCAAGAACCTCGTCATGGAATGAGGCACCCCCTCAAGCCATACCCATGACAGTACACCAAGACACACTGCTAGAAACCCGAACCATTGGCACTAAATGTTTTACCCAAACCTGAAACAAAATAACCAACCCTACTTATCCCCTAAGGTGTAAGTAAAGAGTTATCAAAATCCTAGTAAGAAACCACCACTAAAATATTCCATGTGATAATCATAATAATAAGAAACCCTGCAATTTTTGTAAACCAAAAATCCTAGTAACAATTTCTAAAAGATGAAACTAACATAATTTTTTTTCTGAAGTGGGATATTTTAAATAATGATGACTTTTAAATAAAACGCACAAGATACTGATTTTATCCAGAAAAAAACAACATATTTTTACACTAAGTTTAAATTATCTAATTAGCACTAGAAATGGGAAATACCCCTAGGCACTAGCACGTTGTGGGTCCTAGGTACCTCATATCTCGGTGAATGTAACCATAATAAATATCTGTTATCTTGCACATGATCCACTAGTAGGGAGAATACACATAACCTAGTGGTCCCCCAACATCATCATCATAGTTTATTTAGTATTGTCATGTAAATCTAGTTATGTGAAATAGGGTCCAAACCCCACTGTATCACTAGAATACTAGTACACATCCACCCACCTTGATTCCCAGGATCCCCCTTCTGCTCAAACATGTTATACATCATATAAGGTAATATTTCCTCTTGAAAAGGCTATTTAAAAATCACAAAGAAACCAAGAACCCCTCATGTATACCACAAAAGTTACATAATCACTATTTCCCCTCAAATTCATTTTGAAATCATAGTCACACCAAAACAGTCAACAACTCGTTTGGTATCTCTTTCTCACTTCAATAAATCCATTAATTTTTTTATAAAACATTTATACGATAGAAAAAATCACAAAAAACCCTCTCACATTGAAATAAACCATTTAAAAAGTACACACTTACCAAAACTATTCGGCAGCATAGTTTTGCCTCTTATATTGATCAATAAACCACTTAAAACCTTTATGAAACAGATTCAAGGAGTGTAACCATGTTTTGAACAAAAAATACTTCTAAAACCCCACTTTTGAGACCAAGGGAATTCCAATATAACATTAAAACAGAATTGGAATCCCTAAAACATTTAATAAAACGATTTCATGATCCTTGGAACAACCCGACATGATATAATAGGAGATGCATAAGACAAACACTCATTTTTGCACAAAGATTCCACTTCAAAATCAACAACATAAAAAATTCTTCAAAATATAATTCTCCCACCCAAAAAAAATAATATAATATTTCTAAAAACATAAATCAAACGAAATTAACTCATCCAATATTTCTTACACATGGAATCACCTACCATTTGTTCCACAACTCCAAATCATGTGGCGAAAATTCAACTGCAACACCGCCAAACCACAAGGAAGTGAAATCGAGCCCAAATCCACAATATTTCACCAAAAATACTCAAACTTATAACATATGTAAGAAACCTGGATACTGGACATTTTATAACCTTAGTAAAAGTAGAACAAACCCTAAGAAAATGAGAGGAACATGACAGTAAACCCAGTTACGAGAGATATCTTAAATAAAACGGACCAAATACACCAGAAGATGAATTTCCAAACAGCCAAAAATGCAATAGAGGTTCGAATAAGGATGAGGAGGTCATTTAAGAAATCTAATGGGGGGAAAGAGTAAAATGTTAAGGATTTATGAAAGAAACAATTTACCTCTTCAAATCTGGATGATTTGAGAAATCCATAGAAGATTCTCCCTAATTTGTGAGGAATATGAGCTCCAAAAAGGTTGAGGAGTGCATGGGGACGCCCCTGGGTTACATGGTCTCAGGTGAGAGTTACAATCATGGGAAAAAAATAAAAATTGAATCAGATATTAAATAACTAAAAACAAATTTAAAGAAAGAAATGGGCTTTCGGCATGGACCAATACCTTAACAAAATACCCAGATCTGTCCTGATTATGAGTTACTATGAGGCCCCAATGGATATGGTGGTTTTAATATACCAAGGGATTCCAATTGGGAAGTGTAATGGGTGTAATTTTTTTTGAAAAATTAAATAGTTATAAAAAAATTGTTTTTAAATTTGGAAAAGGGATCACAGTTTGGCCTAAATCATTAAAACTCACTATTTCCTCCAAAATTGTATAGGAAACATCCACAAAAAAGAATGAATGGAAATTAAATGATAAAATAACTTCCAAATAAGTCACATTTGTATCATTTCTCCCCACCATAATTTTTTCCACCCACAAAATTCCACAGCAAGTCTAAAAGCAAAAACTGAACCCAACAGATAAAATAAGATGTACTCCTTTTCCAAGTTTCGTCTTCCCCTGAAAGGAAAATACACCTCCCTTGTGCAATTAAGGAAGGAATAATCTTACCATCCAAATAATACACCACATTACTGAAACAATAAATCACATCCAGACATTATCCCAAAATAAAACTCCTCAAACAGTATCCAAATAATACATAATAAATTCACTCAAATGAACAAAAACAACAAACAAGGTTGCACTTAACTTGCTTTAACTAAACTATTTGGCACTCTCTAATCCAAAAATATACCCAAGGATGATGTTGGTAGTTAGATGGAACCAAATTAGACTTCCTACAACCAAGACAAGGACAATGAAAAAATCTGATTTACTAGTATGGGGAGACACAAATGGGCTCCCCACAATAAGGGGAAACTTAAATTTTTCTGAGACAGAATCGGGACACTAACAGGGGAGGCCCGAACGGACACCCCAGTTCAAGGAGAATACTTCCATTAGAAATTTCCAAAATAATATACAAGAGACTTATAGTGGGACTCCCCACCATAAGAACAAACCATCTTAACCGACTAACACGAGCCGACATGAAAAGACCCCAAAATTTAAAGAGTTGGCACGATCGTACGGTTAGTCCGCACGATTTGGGAAACTGTGTGCCAACCAGGTAGAGCATTCTATCCAAAGGAAAAGCTAAACCTATTTACATGTTTTGAGGAACATGGCTATATAGAGACCATGTAGTAGGTACTATCTCTTATCTCATGGTTTCCAAGTTTGACGCATTGTTATTACTCACCTTGAGCAAACTGTGTCCTTCAATTTTCCTAGCCCATATGTCATCATTTTCTATAAAAATTAAATGAAAATCCCAAGGGAATTACATGAACTCAGTCTATAAGATGGAAATGAGGTCCTCCCACCTCTACCACCGAATTGGAATAATTGGAACCAGACGATGACACTGGAGGATTAAACTATTCTCATATTTTATACTGAGGATAGGACTTTCACCAAAGGTTTGAACTACACCATGATTTTCCCTGACTATGTGCCAGATTCAATCCAGGACCTATGGCCAGAGCTCAAATGATTGAACCATTTTCAGCCTCATAGTTAGGATTTGGAACCACCCCCCAATAGAACTTCTCCATTCGATGCCATGAAAACTATACCCTGATCCCAGATGGGTTCACCAAGACATAAAAAATATTAAACTCACATTACCCTAACCTATAATTTCACCAAGACAAGTGATTTGAATACATGCACACATCAGTCCTTGTTTATTCATAATAAAAGTAGAAATAAAAATGATATATAGAAACACTTTCCTCTAAAAAATGGATGTCGAGATATCTTAAAATGATAAATAGTTCTGACAAAACATAGACCCTCTGAAGATTTCACAACATTTAATTTTTCAGTCAAACAAGCCCATGAAATGACAAGGTTTCACCAAACATTACCCTTGATACTGATAGAATCAATACATGGAAGGTACCTTATTCCAAGTACCCAAACAACACACAATCTAGTTAGTGGCCATAATAGCATCGCATGACTAGATTCCCAACGCATATGGTTTAACATGAACCCCTTATTTGAAGATACTACATAGGGCCCAAAGGCCCTTTTAGACACCATCCATACTAAAAAACCCTTACTACCTTCACCCTCAATAAATCAGGTAATGTAAGAAACTAAGTTCTATTTCAACCTTCCACGAGAACTCTCCACCTACAAGAGGATCTGCAAAACCTAGAATGTAAATAGTGTAGAATCCACCTCCAAAGATCGATAATAGACTCATTGTGTTGATCAACTGGAGGAATTTACAATGGAGAAGAAAAATGGGATGCAGTTTATTTGATCACTAAATCTTTATGGGGGTGTGCCCTATCCAATGATAGAACCCAAGGACCCAATGAAGCATGTCCATTAGACAAAAAAATATCACTAGTCAAAACCAAAAAATGAGGGGAGCCACCACAAGGGCCTCCCAAAATTTTCTCAGAAGAGACCACTAACCAGCCCTTCATCCCAACATTATGACCAAACACAAACCGAAAACACCATTCAATAAAGAAGGGTTCTTGGACTCAACATATCACACAACAAAAAAATTTCCAAAATACCCATAAGACACACCATCCCAAACCAATCATCAAGAAATCATGTTTTCCTTTAATATTATCTCTTTGAAAACAAATGGTTTGGTGGCTAGTATATCCACCAATGGAACCCCATAGGCCTTAGACATGCGTGTTTTTGAGCCACACCAAGCACACCCCTCATATCCATCTCGAAACTCATCAATCTATTCTATTAACCATCCATCTTCCCATGTAACCCCATGCATGTGGTCGCCCATGTTAAAACAAAAGGTTAAAAAAATTCATTCCACTTTTCAAAACAAAAAAAGTCAACCAATACGTACTTTTTTCTCAAGACCACAAACCAAAAAATCATAAATCCCAATTTAAATCTTAAAAAAAGATTCTTGAAAGGAAAAATCATTAAAATAAGAACTCACATTCAAGTCATAGACATTAATTTCAAAATAGTTCATCCCATTTCAAAACACCTCTAATTTCATAAAAAAATCGATTTCATAAATCCCTATTAAATTGGGAACTCAAATCCTCTTATTTAAAAACACGATTTCAAATTTTCATAAAACATTTCAAAGTATCTCTAGTTACCAAATCTATGTCCATTTCTGAACTCCACAATTGATCTCCAAAAAAATTCCATCCCATTAAAACACGTTTCAATCATTTAGAGAACACTACTGGAAACACTTTTTCAAACCCATATTTAACATACTCCCTTCTTTCAAAAGAGGTGTAAACACACCATTTTCCATTTCAATTTTTTTTTAAAAATTCTATTCTATGATTTAAGAATACAATCCACTCCCTATTTATTAGAAATCGTTTAGAGAACACTACTGGAAACACTTTTTCAAACCAATATTTAACATAGTCCCTTCTTTCAAAAGAGGTGTAAACACACCATTTTCCATTTCAAAAAAATTCTAAAAATTATATTATATGATTTAAGAATACAATCCACTCTATATTTATTAGATAATCATTTCACAATAACATTAAAATTATTAATATAATTCATGTTTTTTTTAAAACCAAAATTCTGAGATTCCAACACGAAGAGACACAAGACAATGCCCGAGGAAACTAGTGTCGGAGGGTTACTTGGACATATGGTTTCTAGCTAGATTTCAATCACTACATTTTCAGAAAGAGCGTTCTAGGAAAATATTCCCGTCTCAACATAACTTTCTAGGCCTTGTGATCTCACTAATACCATTTCTCCAACTCTTTTTTCATTTCCTCTAATCATCATCAAACGAATAAAACCAAAGGACTCTAACATAACCTGACTTCCCCTAGCTACTTGAATCATGTCATAATGTGTGCTGGCTAGGCACCGTACATGTAATTGGAATTTCAAGCCCCGATAATCCTAACTCTAGAATATCCTGACTCTTCCCCAAATAACATGACTGAATGAGAGATAACCTCATTTAATACCATTTTTTCATGAACAAAATCTGGTCACCATCATAACCGGCACCCTATATGGTCCGAGAAAAGTCCAAATGGGAATTCTCAATCCCCATAGACTGGTACAAGTGCCTGGGTATCACAAAATGGAATTTGGGAATTATTTACCAGAGTTTATAAACATAAAACAACAACCAAATCCAATCTAACAAATCTAGATTTTTAAAAACAAACCATGTTTTACCAAAAATTATAATTGAATTACATAATATAAAACAATTCTCAAAGACAATAAAATATAATGATTCCCATAATGGACAGCCCAAGAACCTTATCATGGCATGTGGCACCGCCCTCAAGCCATCTCCATGACATTGCACCAATAAGGACCGCTATAAACCCAGACCATTGGCACTAAAAACTTTCCCCAAAATTGCAAAAAAATAACAAATTTTACATACACCCAATGGTGTAACTGGGGTGTGATCAAAATCCCAGTAGGATTCCACCACTAAAAGATTCCATGCTATAATCATTTTAAGAAAAAAATATTGCCAGTTTTTTTAACAAGAAATTGTAGTAAAAATTTATGAAATATGAAACTAACATAATTTTTTTTCATGTGGGGTATTTTAAAGAATGAACACTTTTTAATAATATACACAAGCTAATAATTTATCTATCAAAAAACTTTGTATGCTGATGGTAAGTATAAATTGCCTAATGGTCACTAGCAATGAGAAATACCCCTAGCCCTCTAGCTTTTTTTGGGTCCTAAGTACCTCGTATCTTGGGGAATGTAACCATAATAAATATCTATTCTCATGCCAACGAGCCACTAGTAGGGAGCATACCAAAACCTAGTAGTCCCCCAACATAATCATCCCTATTTAGTTAGTATTGTAAATTCAATCATGCTATGTTAATCATGGGACAAACCCCACCAGATCACTATCATACTAGTAAACGTCCACCCACCTTGATACTCGGGTTTTCTCCATTGTTATCAAACAAGAAACACATTATATAAAGTATCATTCTCACTTATAAATTCCATTTTTCCATCACATAGACACCAAACAACCCTAATGTATATAACATAAGTCCCATAATCCCCCTTTTCATTCCAATTCATTTTGAAATCATAGTCACACCAAAATATCCCACAACACGTTTCACATCTATATCACACTTCAATAATTCCTTAAAACAATTTTTATAAAAACATTGTAAGATAGAAAACATCACACAACAACCATTTCACATTGAAATAGCCCATTTAAAAATTACACACCTTCTAAAATAGTTCAACAACATAGTTTCACCTATTTCATTGATCAGGAAAGCACATAAAACATTCATGAAATAATTCCAAGGAGTAGAACCAAGTTTTCCTCATCAAATCCACCTAAAACCCCACTTTTGAGACCTAATGAATTCCAATATAACATAAAACAAGAATTTTTATATATAAAAACATTTAATAAAACCATTTCATGATCCTTGTAATAACCCCACTGAATATAGAATGAGATACATATGACAAATACTCATTTTTTTCACAAAGTTTCCACTTAATTATCAATAGCTTAAAAAATGATACCAAATATAATTTTCTCACCAAACACAATAGTAGAGAAGAATTATAAAAATATAAATCATGAAAGCCTTACTCATCCAATAATTCTTACACAAGGAATCACTTACCATTTGTGCCAAAACTCTAAATCATGGTGCAAAACTACAACCTCACCACTACCGCACCACAAAGAAGTGAAATCGAGCAATAATGAACAAGATTTCACCAAAATAACTCAAGGATAAACCCTAATTACGATCCCTAGCTTCTGGACATTTTATAACGTCGTGAAAATTGGGAGAAACCCTAAGAAAATTGGTGGAACATGAGAGGAGACCCACTTACTTAAGATATCTTGAATAAAATGACCCAAATACACTAGTAAATGAATTTCCAAATAGCCAGAAATTAATTTGAGGCTCTAAAAGGATGAGGAGGTCATGTTGGAACAAGAATGGGTGAAAAAAAGTAAAAAATGATGGAGTTATGAAGGAGACAATTTACCTCTTAAATATGTAATATTTAAGAAATGGATAGAAGGTTTTCCATAATTCGGGATGAATATGATCTCCAAAGTGAGATAAAAGATAATGGGGAATTGACTTGGTTAATGTTTCTAAGGTGAGAGTTATAATCACTAAAAAACCATAAACATTGAATGAGATATTAATGAATTAAAAAAAATTAAATAGGGAAATTTGTTTTCAGGAAGGCCCAATACGTTATCAAAAAACCCAAATTCATCATGATTATGTATTTTTTTAAGGTCCAAATAGATATGGTGGTTTTAATATACCAGGGGATTCAAATTGGGAAGTATAATGGGTGAAAATGTTGAAAATTAATAGAGTTATAAAAAGACAAATTTTGTGTTTAAATCTGGAAATGGGCTAACGGTTTGGCCTGAGTCATGAAAACTCACCCTTTCTTAAAAAATATATAGGAAACCAACGCCATAAAAAAAATAATGGAAATAAAATGAAAAATTTAACTTTAAAAGAATTCATGGATGTGGAAATTATTTATATATATAATTATTTAAACTTTTTTTCCTTTTCTAAATATTCACCTCTCAAATAAGTTCTCCTATTTGGAGACTTATTTACGAGTTAATTTAGTTAACCATTATGTTTCCTATTTTCCCTTTTAAAATGATGTTTTAATATTAATTTTTCTGAAGTGGTTTACTTTGAATGGAATATTAATTTATAAAAACATTGATGAAACAAAATAATTTCAATTGAAAAATTCATTTTATGGGTGGTATAATTTAACACATTGTGTTTTTATAAATTGTAATTTTTTTGAATAAATTAATTTTTTATGGGATGCATTACATCGTACACTAAGACAAGATTTATTTAATGTAAACCAGACATTATTCTTAAACTACACACAACATAGGGAATATATTTCAAAAATGTCAAAAATACTTTTGGCTTCTGATAAAAAAATATCATCTTCCTAAGACATATTTAGTTAGATGCATGAATATTTTTTAAAAAACTACAAAATTTTATCAATAATATTATTAAAATATTATTATCATTATCACCATGTCATTGGAATGGTAGGTATCAATATAATAAACTGAATTATGAATATTTAGTTTAAATATTTCTATAAAATAAATTCATTGGTAACTATTAATTATAAACAATATTAATAACTATTTGAAAATAAATAAACTCCTTTTTCTAAAAAAATATTTTTCTATGAAAAAAATATTTTTTATTTAAATAAATCACACAAAAATAATTTAACAAATAATTTTAATGTAATTTATATATTATATCTTAAATAAACTATTTTACACTCATATAATGTGTTTTCTAGATAAGAGATAATAATAAATCCAATTTTATGCATAAAACATGTATTTTTCTAAAAGCCAATTTTACCAAATTTTAACGGTGCACTTATTTTAAAAAATATTTACCCTTTTATAAATTAAATTTTAAAAACTAAAATGTATTTTAGAAATCATAACATAAAAATTATTATAATTTTATATATTTTTATTTTTCCAAGAAGCTTTATTTTTGGATGAATATTGAAAAATAATGAATTTTATTTAAAATCTACTTATCTCAAATTTTATTTATATAGAAAAATTATATTTTTATTTTTTATTAAATTTTATTTAGATAAATTATACATCTACTAAACCAATATAGGTCATTGTAATCAATTTTACATTGAAATTATATATAAAATTTTTTCACACTATTGAACATCTTCAAATTATAAACCCATGGTTTTATCCCATCTTCTAGAATAAATTTAAATTAATTTCTTGAAAATTATATGATTATAATATATAAAAATATATTAAATAATTGTAATATTAATAATTTATAATTTATAATATGTTAAATTTATGTTTTTCCAAAAATATTATTGAGAATATTTAAAATTAATTACGATGATTAAGTGAATAATGAGTTTACTAAGGGACTAGGATTTAATCTTAAGGGGCCAAATGATAGAGAAACTTTTCCAAATCCAAATATTTAGAAATATTTATCCATAATACCCCTTTATATAGAATATGGATTTTTATTGGTGGAAAAGGATATATGAGAAACCACCAAATAATGTTTACATTTTTGGTATTTACAAGAATGTCACTCCAACTCCTCTATAAAAGGGAACTCAATATCTCTTCTTCTTTAAACCAGTCAAGAAATTTTTCTCAATAAAAAAATTCTAAAACCTCTTTAAAACATCCTTAAATTCATCCTAGTATCCTTACTTTTGTTATAAATCCATCCAAGGTTGTCCATTGGTGGAAACTAAAAGGAGATACTCGTAGAAGAGGTAATGTTTATCAACTAACATTTTTTTAACATTTCTTACTCAAAAACATAAATTATATTTTTAACATTATTTTATAATGACATAAGTATCTATCATATACTGTTATTTTTTAGCCTAATACCTACATCTTCACACACTTCCATCAAATTGGACACACAATCAGCATTTGTGTACAGTGAAATACTACATCGTGAATCGATATTGTTCTTTATTTTATTACAACTTTTCGAAGAAGGTCATAATGGTGGAAATTTTGGATATATATGATATATATAAAATTTAATATGTGTTTATGATTATTTAATTATTATATAAGGAATCCTTTTATCATTTCCATCTAGCGAGGATACGATAACATCGTGCATGTGTACGGTGGACAATCACCTAATAAAGCGATGTGATTCATTCACGATTTATATAGAATGTATTAAGGATGATTTTAATAATAATATGTGATATATATGAAATAATAAATTTATTTTAATGATAATATATACATATATTAATATAAAATTTACGTTTATTTTTTCCAATATGATTTGAAAATGGAAACAACGTTAATGGGTACACACAACCTACAATGTTCCTGAACGATGTAATTCATTTATAATTTCTATATTTTATAGATTTTTTATCAATAAATATATACTGAAGATATTTTATATTTATATATTGTTAAAATTTATTTAATTTATTAAATCATGATAAATATAAGAGCACCAAAAATAAAAAGTGAGAACATTTCTGAAAACCATAACAGTTATTACCCGAAACATATGGTTAACATGGAATTATTAACAAACATGTAAGATAATGTCATAATAAAATAATATATGGTATGTGATATGTTACTATAGTTATATTATAGATTTATAATAAAATTATATTTATTAAATATATGGTTTTAACATTTACAATAAGATTCAATACATAAGATAAGGGGATATATAGGCTCACTTTTATTTTTGCGTGACGTATGCCACATTCACCATTAATATCTTTTAAGTGGAGTATATACATACATATGAAATGTTAAGTCATGTTTTTAATTTATTTCATGATATTAAATGTTTAAATTTATCTTATTATTTTACATGTAGCATGATTCTAATGTTACTCAAGCTGTAAAACATTTATTCGTTAGTTATAATTTTTTGAGACCTATTCTATATTCATAACCTATATATTATATGTGTTTTATATACATCCCATGAATTTATTTCATGATTTTTCTCCTAAAATTTATCATTATCTATATATCTATTTTATGATCTCTCTTTCATAGTGTTTATGGATCAATAGTTAACAAAATAGTTAGTGAATTTTATCTCAATTTTTCTTCTTTGAGATACATATTGTGTTTCACACCATTATAATTTTTAGAGGTGTATATAATTAAACATTGAGAGGTTATATAAAAAAAGATCATTCTTAATGATATTTTATCCTCTATGTAATGTTATTATTTCATGGGAATATTTATTCAATATTAGGAATGTGGTAATATTTTATTTTTGTAATATCATCATATGACAAGATTATTTATGATTATGATTATATTGAAGGAATATTATGAACCATATCTCAATAAATATCATGAGTTTTCTTATCATATGGATATTAATTTTATCTTAATGTAATAGTACCATTTTCCCACTCTTTTGTACTTATGATATATAATAAAATGTTTTAATAATCTTCTAACTTTATTTATCTATTTATTCAGAAATATATTATCTCCCAAAAATTTGTTTTCAAAAATTGTTTTAAAAAATGTTTTTATACCCACATATGATTATTAAAATATATGTTTAACAATGTTTTACCTTTTTAAAAAATGGTTTTAAATAGAAAATTATTGTCGTTTTCTGATAAATTATCATTTAACCTATGCTAAAAACTAGAAATGTATATATATTTTTTACAGATTTGTCAAGTATGGAATTCACCTACATCATGAGAACTCCATTAGTTGATTATTCCTTTATATGTTATAAATAATATTTTTAAAATAAATGGATTTATTAAATATTTTGGAAATATTTTTATTTAACATTTATTTTGAAAAAAAAAGTAATTTTGAAAATGTTTTCTATTTTAAAATGTGTCTTCAATGATTTCCTACGCACCCTAAATTTGTTTGGAAGGTTATATTCAATGAAAATTTTTTTGAAATGGATTTAAATTTTAAAAAGTGTTATTATAAATAAAATCCTAGTTTTCATACAAAATTTTTTAAATGGTCTTTGAAAATTATTTTCCTTTTAAGATGACAAAATTTGATATAATTTATGTTCTAAAAATGATATAATACAAGGACATTATTCATATTATTCATTTAAAGGGTATATGTATTGGTGGAATAATGTTTGTATAACCCGTTTCATTTCCATGATTTTATCGTGTTTCAAATAGATTTACATGAAACCCATTAATTTTTAATGGGTCAATTTGGTTGTGATAGAATAAAGTTTTTATGATTTTGTATAATTTTATGAATTCTATTTGAACATTATTCTTATTGTGGTTTGTAGACATTACATATACAATGAGGTTGTGCAGATAGAACAAGTTAATCCCAATAAAACTTATACTATAAGTTAAACCAAATATAATTGGGAAATCCCATAGAATCTTATAGGATGGGGTGGCCCAAATAAGACTGAGTAAGCCTACATTAATTTGTATGATTTGGTATCCCAGATAGCGTCGGGTGAGTCCGTTATATCTTACATGATAGGTTCTCTCAGATAGCGCTTCAATGCATTGCGTAAAAATTTATATCTCATATAATAATAATGAAAATAATGGGGATTGATCTCAATTGTGTAAAACAAGGATGAAAAGTGAATTGAACTCAGTTCAGTAAGACAAGGATGTAATGGAGAGTGAACCTGGTTCACTAATGGACTTTATCCTCTATGATGGTATTAGTGGTGTTCCTTTAATAAAAAGGAAATGATTTTATATTCTTTTGTGTATAGAGAAAACTATATTCCTTATTCCTATTTTATTCCCCTATATTCCCTTATTATTCATTTATTAAGATCAGTCCATATTTATTTCATGATTCAAGTATATGATCTTTGATATACACTGTATAATCTAAAAATTATATGTTCATATTATCATACACTTATGTTCATGTCATCCTAAAGTATCTCATTTATTTACCATTACATATAATCTGAGACCACCCTTACATATGATCCATTTCCCATGGTTTTAGATAATGGGTTTAAGTTGGAGTACAAAATGGGATGATCTTTATCAGAAACATTGAAGATATTTCCCCTAGTTTGAAGATTATATATTATGATTCCAAATGCATTAATACATTAAGGTCTCTCGAGATTTTTTTTTATAATTTAATGAATATTAATAAACAATGATGTAATACCCATGTATGTTAAGCCATGGATTTCAATATAAAACTCTAAAAATCAATGATATTGTAATATAAAATGCTTTCAACTTTAGCAACATTTCAATATTAACCACATGTATGAAATAAAATCAAATGAAACATTAAATAAAAAAAATATATCTATAGTTATTATATAATATATTGATTGATTATTATATAGACCACATGAATGAAATATGTGGAGAATATATAATATGTATCACATAAACAAAAGTTAGATGAGAATCACTGACCACATGTCCCACATTACATTGAATGTGTTCAATTCCAAAATATAATACATAGAAATTCATTATAAATCTGTTAAATAACATTATTAGTACATATAATTTCTTATATGACTTATTGTAACAAATAATCATCCATTTGTTAAATTTTTGTTATTAAAATCTATTCTTTCAGGTGAAACCAATATAGATTATCCAGAATATTTTAGTTTTTCATTTTAGTTCCATGTAATTTCATCGTTGTTCAATCCAAAAATTAATTTTAATAATTTAATATGTATAATATATATTATTTATATAACATTTTATAAAAAATTCATATAATGTGGTGATGAAAAATGAATTACATCACTTCACAGAGATGATAGATTGTAAGTATAAATGAGAGATGTTTCAAAATTTCAATGCATGGAAAAATAAATAATAATTTATAATTAAACTTTACCGAAATATAATAATTTAATAATTATAAAATCTATTTAAAAAATCAACCATTATATCTATCAATGTGAAGTGGTGATGAAAAATGATACACATTTCTTTATGGATGTTGTAGTACAAACACACACACGGGGAATAATTTCTTTTCCCATAGGATATAAAGGAAGTCGATATTGGTTTTCAAATTTCCATAAATACAAATATGTATATTTAGGATATTTATTTAGTTATTTGTGAATGGATATCATATATTTATATGCGGTATATGATGAAATAAATTTTAATGTACATGGATAACAGTTTTACCTCTTTATTGAGAAACCATTTTGGCCTGCTTATTAATTCTTTAAAGAGTGGGTTTTTGGAAATATGAAAGGGTCTAGAACATGAGGAACAATGTTAATATGGTATTAGGTTAGGTATTGTATGATATGTATAGCTTAAACATTTTTAATAATGGAGGAGAGGAGGTTTCTTTTTTATATGTGACGGATGAGGCACTCTTGTAATGTTTCAAAACATTAAATTATTACATAGTAACATTCATTTAGATATTGTTCAAAATTGCATTACTTTTAATGTAAAGATGATATAGGGTTGAAATAAACTCAACCAATCCCATTCGTACATGTTTTTAATACATTCATAACATTATCTTCTAGGGAAACGAACTTAAAATTTTTTATCCTTAACCATGATAACATAACTTTTTATCAATATAACATAATTATATGTAAAAAAGGGGAATTAAAAATAATTTCATCAAAAAAATTTAAAAATGAATTTCCTTTTATCATAAAAAAATTTATATAGTTTAAATAAATTACTTTTAATATAAAAACACATTATGTATGAAATCATTATTTTTGAATAATACCTAATTTAATAGTAAAAAATAGTTCACCTTAAATTCAAGTAATAAGTCAGTTTCTATGTATTTTAATCTGAGAATTAATTAATAAATGATTTTTTATAATTTTTAGGCAATAAATATATGAATTTCATCCTCCTAATATTATATTATAATAAAATACCCAGAAATAGTTTATAATATGAATAAAATTTTACATGTCTTCAAAACAAATGAATATTGCTTTCCTAAATTTAATGTAATGTCTTAAAAAATGTAATTTAGCTACTTAAACAAATATATAGTAGTAAAAATTTAACAAGGATAATAGAAGCTGTTAGTCATATTTTAATGTTTTACCCCAGAGTTTTAACCCAATTTTACCTCTTTCAATGGTGTCATAATGATCCAAGCTAAACAAACATGGATATTACATCACTTTAGACTCATATTCCGAACATTAAAAATATAAATGCCTAAAGAACAAAATCATTTACTGTCTTTGGGTTCTAGGAAGATTTTATTCTTATTTGGTGAAGGATCAATATCATCCAATTTAAAGATCTTCCCCTTTAGTACTACTACTAAAAAATATTATTCATAACCTGGGGTTAGGAAACCTAAGAAAGTGTGAGCTCAGATTCTCAGTATGTGTAAAAATAATGGATATTCATAAGAAAAGTATATACATATTGGTATTAATATATGAGGATAAGATTTTATGGTTATACATTTCATATTAAAGATTATAATCCCAAGCCATGGCATAATGATTTGAAGTTCACAAGAAACAAATCATAATGAAATCTATGAGCATAAGCCATAAGATAAAAAAGAGGCATAATATAGTGAATTTTGGAATAAAAATCAATTTATAATTGTGTGAACATGGGTAGATACATAAAGGTTCCCATGAACATGCATTTAGGTCCTTGTATAGACTTATGCACATGCATCCAAGTCTACGCATAACATTCTGAACACGTAATAAGGTTCCCTTATAAAATTGTGAACATGTAATCAGGTCCAAGCATTAAAATATGGACATAAAACCAGGTCTATGAATAACATTATGAACATTTAACTTTTTTTACTCATAAAATTTTGAAAATATAACAAGTACCACTCGTGTCATTTGAAACATGTAATTTGGTCCACTGATAATCATATAGACATTCAACCAAGTCCATGCATAACATTACTAACATATAATTAGTCTCAAACATTTCATTATGAACATGTAATATGGTTAACTCATAAAATAATGAAAATATAATTAGGCTCATGTATAGGTGGCTATACCTTATGGGTAGGACACACAACATACCCCAATGTAATCCCTTTAATGAAAGTGGATCAGGTTACACCTTCTTCCCGTAGAAGATCAAGCCAATCGACTTGTCCCCATAATTAACTCATGAGTTATAGATTTGTTCCCAATTCATTTAAGGGAGATATATCTCCATCCTTTCACCTAATAAAAGCATACATTCATGTTAAAAAAGATAATAAATCATTCATCATATCATGACACATAAAAATAGCGGGTATTCATAAACATCATATCATAAACCATTAAATGAAATGGATATCCTAACTATTTCACCACATCATAAAATATGGAAAAGATACATGTTTCCTAATCATTTCATAAAATAATTACCCATGAAAAGAAGCACGTTTCAAAAGAATGTAATCTAGGGATGAGAAACGAGCATCATAAACAAAATTCCATAAAAAACATAAATCATTCATGAAATAATATGAATGGGATTTTTGGGACATTTTTTTAAATTGAATTTTATTGAAAAGGTAATACATGGGTAATATTTTATTTTAAAACTCATTATAAAACATTTTTTAAAACATTTTTAGAAAACATGGTTTTGAAGGAAAACATGTTTCTGACCAAAAATAGAAAAATAGCTAGATTTTATTAAATACATTTTAATAATTATCTTAATTAAAAAATGGTCAAATATTTGTAATATTATATGAATATATCATGAATAAGTAGAGGAGAATAATATTTATGTGATTTCTTGATATATGGATAAAAATATTTCCCAAATGGAAGCATAATAATAAATAGTCTTGATAAATGATAAAATAGTACTAATAAATTATTACAAATTTTCTGACATTGAATTGAAAACCACATGAATTAATATAATTAAGAAAAAGATAATATAACTTTGAAAGGAATATATTCATGATATAACATGTCAATGTACATTATATACACATCGTAGAAGAATATACGTGCACTACATTGCATGTGTCTCAAATAAGGTAAATTGAGATAAACAATAATTTACTCATTTGGAAACTTTAGAACCATTAACCCCATAAAAGAATAAAATAAAATGTATAAGTTAATAGATATTAATTTTAGGCTAATAATCATATAATAAATTCATTGGTAGTATAAAACCACACAAAAGAAACAAGTGGTGAATACTGTCTATGTCTTGTTGAAATAAAAGTGAGACGACAATTCCCTTTACTATGTGAGTAACTTTTGAATCATGGTCACCATTGACAGAATAAAAACAATTAAAAAATTTAATGTTATGATATAAATGAAATTCATGATATAAAATTTCATAGGGATGTATATAAACCAAAAAACAATAATAAGTGGGGAATATAACATATATTTCACAAAGAGAAATGTGAGATGAGGAAAACCCTTACCATAAGTATTAGCTTTAGTATTATATGTTGAAACCTCATGTATAATAAATATAAGTTTATTATTCATATAACATAAATAGATAATATTATTTATCAGAGAATATATGAATTTTTATGACTTTATATCACCCCTTTATAAATAATTCCATGTTAATGTTATGTTTCTGGTAATGATTACTTTATTTTTCCTAGATGTTTTGACTTTTTATTCTTGAACAACATTCCTAGAACATGATTTAGTTAATTTAAAGAAGTAAAAAATGAGATAAATATTTCTTAAATTTATTATATAATTATTAATAGTAATTTATAATTAATACAAACTTTAAATGGAATAAATCATTCATAGACACGATATGCAATACGTTTGTATAAAAAATATTTCCATTTTTCGGTCGTATTGAATGAAATAAACCAAATGATATATATATATATAATAGTTAAACTATAATTATTATATCATATATATCATATAAGTTCTCTAAAACCATCCATAATACATTCGATGTAAAGTGTGAACGAATTACATCGCTTTGAGGAGGCCAGAGTCTACGAGTCCACAAATGTAGTTATTCTAGTTATACAAAATGTAAATAATGAAGGTATGTGATATATAGTACTTACATAAGAATATATAAATCATATATATCATATATATCATATAAAAAAATAAATTACATCATTATTCCCAACCCAAAAAGGTGGAATAGAAGAATGAACAAAACCGGTTCACGAGGAGGTTGTCTTCCATAAATGAAAACAATGATTGTTTACCCCATATGATGTTTGTGGGAGTCAGTGCAGGTAGATAAATTATCATAAAAACATATCAGTACATTATAGATACTTTTTTATATAATCATTAAATAATAAAAATGGACTTGGTGGAAAAAGAAATAAAATAAAAGTTCTTATTGAAGGATGCTACATCTTCATTGGATAACTAATCTTGGATTTCACCAATGAAATTATTTTCTTTTATTTAAGCCCAAATTATTGCCTATAAATAGAGAGTACGTATTTTTGGGGGTTTAATAGGTTTTATGAGACAAATGGGATTGATATGTGTCTTGAGAGGAGGAGGAAATGAGGCCTTTTATAAGTGGGGAAAATGACACATTGGGTATTCATGAAAATATTAGTTTCCTCTCCACATTTAGCTTGTCCCCAATGAATAAAAAAAAAATTATATATCCTTATATTTTTAATGGTCTTAATATTTCAATAAAAATATTATTATACACGTTTAGGGTCATTTTTAAACCTTATATTCAATGCTTAATCACTAAGTAAACTTATTTTTACCATAATCAGTGTAATTAATTTTAATTACATTAACTAATATTTCCGGTAAATAACTACGTTAAAATTAATAAAAATTATAAATATTTTTTATTCAACATATTTAATCCATTTTTAAAAATTCCAATAACATTAGTGGTCTAAAATATTTTTAAATTAATCCCACAGACGGTTTAGGAAAATGGGTTTTAAATGTGGTGTTTTTGAAAATTTTAAATTATTTTTATATTATGATTATATATAAAAATATAACATTAAAATAAATTAGAATAATATATTTATAATTGACCTAATTACACATTAAGACCAATTCAAAAACTATTTTAATTAAAGAATGAAAATTGGATGAGAAAAAAATTTCAATTAAAATTCAAAATTTTTCCCTACTCATAAAAATAAGAATCATCTCAGAAAAATATAAAAAATTCACCCAAAGTAAATTTATATATTAATATATAAAAAATTAAGTTTAATTTTTCTTATAAAAATTATAAAAGTGTCATGAATTATATTTCAAATAAGTTCTGCATTAAAAGGTTGTAAAATTACATTTTAGAAAAAATAATTATTTTTATTTATATAGTTCGATATTTTCTTATCCAATTACTAATAAAAATTTAGGATTAGTAGAAAATAAATTAATTTAACATATAATATACAAATATTATTAATAAATTTCATCAAAATTGTTTTGTTTAATTTATTAAGATAAAACATGTTTGTAAAGAAAAAATGGGTTTCCTATAAAGTGAATTTATTTATTTTCAAATAGTTATTACATTAATTTATAACTTATTGATAACCAAATTATTTATTTAATATAAATTTGAAAACTATATTCTCAAAATTTAGTTAATATTATTCATAAATTTCATTCCAATGGCTATTTTGTAACTATAATAACATTTTAATACCAATATTAATAGTATATTGTAGATCAGTAAAACTCAACATTCTGGGTAACAAAATATATAAAGGAACATATAATTGAGTGTAACATGATCAAAACATTGTGTTTCATATACCATATGTTAATCTGGATGTTGTTTGTAGCGTAATATTAACTTGGTATTCTGTACAAGTCAAGGAAACCTTACTAATTTCATATAAATAAATCTATATTCATTGTTCTGTGAAAATAAAAATATCAAAAAGATTAAAATATTTGAAAAATTAATATTTCACAAAATATCGGTGTGCCACATGCCTCCCTAAATATGAATTTATCCTCAAAATTAATCTGGGTTATCAAAGGTTTCATACATGAAGTTCCTTTATTAGATACCCACATCATAAACATGAATACTAATACTTATTTTAAAAGGGGAAATTTGTAACTATAATGTGTACCCAACATAACTCATAACTAGATTTCCATATAAGAGAACACAGGTTTGGTGTGAAGTTGTGATATTGAAGGAAAACCTAAATGATTATATATAGTGATAAATTTCATTGATCATAAGTAAAAAATGATCAATGGAGATTTAAGGGCCTTAAAACCATAAATATTTGAGGATTTATAAGAGCATTAATTCAATAGAATAAAAGGAATTTGGATAAATATATATTAATATCCTTTTCCTAGAGATGAGGAATTATATTATTATCTAATAACATAAGGAAATATATTACTTTATTTTATTCCTTTTTATATGCACAATATCACCCGTTTGTTGTGACATAAAATATTTCCAATTTATCAATTACTCAATGAAATGAAAGTGAATTTGTTATTCATGAATTACTAATAGACCTTGCAGAATAATGATAAGTTATTATATCATTCATTAGTTAAAATCACAAAAAAACTGCTATCAAAATTGATCCAATATGCATAAATCCTCATATGTTGTGACAATACATTATTCTTGAAATGATAATATTGAGTTTAACTTAATTCAATCCTTAAATTCTTTATCTTATAACCCTCACATAAGATGAAAATCACAAAAATTAGAAAGAAGCTCACTAAATCGGTTTAGCAATGATCCCCCATATATCATGATATAGCTCTTGGTTTTCACATTCCAAACATTACAATACCCTCATCGTATACTCTCTTGAAACATGGAAATAACATAAATTACTATAAATCATTTTAGAATACATATATGCTTCAGTATTCCAAATATTACTTGATGTAGTCCAAAATTAAATGCAATTTTAAACAATATAAGAGAAAAAATAGTCCACTTTCTCTGGAAATCAATAATCACTTCCATTGTAATCAATACTATCCAGCTTTTTAATCCACATTAATTATCTCTTTATCTGAGGTAAACACAGTTTTCTCAATATTAAGAACACATTAAGGGTTACCTTTCCTTAATCAAAATATAACCTTTTTATGAAATAACATTTATAAGACATTATAACCATTAAACATATTATTTTCAATCCCTTATGAAAACATTATATTCAAAATACTTATATATTTTATTATTTTTATAACATAATATCTGATTTCAAAAACATATACACTTTAATTATCCAACATCATTCTTAAGTCCTTAATTAAGAATGAAAATATTATTCATAAGTAAACCTTTCTTGTTGTATGATATATGAATCATGTATTAAGGTTCCTCAACTTCAATATAATCATTCATCTTATTTTTAATGTGAAGAATACTATTTTAACACCTCATACCTTTTAAAAGGAATTTGTGGACCATTTAACTTCATTATTATAATCAAATAATTTAACTTCCTTCATAATTGTCATTATGATATTTCAACTCAAGAATTTAATTTTTAAAATTCACATACATTCCACTTATTAAACATTTAATTATAACCCTATTACTTATTTTTCATGCTATTTAGTATGACCCAAAATCATAGTGTGGGCAAAAATTCTCATATCATAAATCCACATAATCATGAAAAATATCTTATAAGATGCCTAAATAATGTCACTAATTATATATATATAACACAATAAGATTATTACTAGAGAAATACATATAAATATCATATATATACATTATATAAATATTTATAATAATTTATAAAAGATATAAATATGAAATTGAGTACACCTTACATTGATACTATAGGTCATATGTGCGAATGAATGTTGTTTCTATTTTCCTATAATATTGAAATAATGAAAGAAAATTACACACACAGACACATTGATATATATATATATATAATATTAATACAATATAATTATTATACAATATATATAATATAGTTTTACTAAACCCATCCTTAATACATTCCATGTAAACTATTAATGAATCACATCACTTTAAATAGGTGGTAGTTTACAACTCTACAAACCAAGCTATCACATTTATACAAAATGGAAATCCTGAAGTTATATATTATATATTAATTAAAAAAGAATAAAAAATTTATAACCATCAAATATATAATATAAAAATATGATTTCTATCATTATTTCCAACCATTTATTCTGGTAATGGAAGAACAAATGACATCGGTTCACGAGACAGTATACTGTTGTACACACAAACTATGATTGTGTATCCCATTTGATTGAGGTATGTGTGAGTGTAGGATGGAAACATAATACAAGAAAATATATTTATATTTAGGGGATAAAGGTTATTATATATGAAATAAATAAAAATAATTTATGTGGAGGATAATGAAATAAAACAAAAGTGTTCATTAATGGATGTTACATCTTCTTTGGGTAACTCCATTTGGTTTTCAGAAATTTGATTTCTTGGTTAGATTTATGAAACAACGGATTCCTTTAGAATAATTTGAGGGGTGATTTGAGTGGATTTTGGTATGGTATTTCAGTTTAAAAATGGCATGAGAGGTGTGAAAAAAGGTGGCGTAGAGGATGCCTTTTATAATTGGGGAAAATAACATAATGGGTATTCATGAAAATATTTGGCTAATCCACATGATTTAATTGTCCCACAAGTGATAGAAACATTCCATTATAAATTGATAGTGGTTTAATGGGTGAAATATGACAATAAAATATTTTTTCAACAATTTTAGGGTAACTGTTACACCTCATGTTTCATGTTTAATCATTAAGAAAACATGTTTTTACCTTAATCAATATAATTAATTTTAATTACATTAACTAATATAATTGTTCAAAAACTATTTTCACCTTAATAGAATTTAATAATACTATGGGATGTATATATAGAATCCATTTTTCTAAAATACAATTAATTGTGTAAAAAAATTAATTTAAAATTAATCGTGCAGATGACACGTGACACCATGTTTTTAAACTGAAAAACAATTCAATGGTTTTCCATGTTTGAATATTTGATTTCAATTTAAAAAATATCCCAGTGGCCTAAATTATATTATTTTATATATAATTGAACTAATTAAACATTAAAATAAATGAAAAACATTATTTATATATAAAATAAAAATTAGACAAAAATGAGGTTTTCAATTAAAATTTAGTAATTTTCAATATTATTCAAAACATGAATGTTCTCCAAAAAATACATAAAAGGTACCCAAATTAAATTTTTTATATAATACTTTAAAAAATGATGATTAAAATTTCATATATAAATCATAAATATGTAAAAAATTATATTCAAAATGGGTTCTCCATTAAAAGGTGGGAAAATTACCTTTCAGAAAAAATACTTCTTTTTATTCATATTAGTGGATTTATTTTCAACTTTATAATAAAAAATATTTTGGATTTGTCTAAAAAAATTAATAAAAAATATTATATATAATTTTTTTAAAAAAATTAATTTTTTTTAATTTATTGTGATAAAACATGTTTTTATATATATAAAATGTTTTCTTATAAAATGAATTTATATATTTTAAAATAGTTATTGATTTCATTTATAACTTGTTGATAACCAAATTATATATTTTAGATATATATGTAAACAATATTTTCAGAATATAAATAATATTATTAACAACATTGATTATAACTAATAGGTTGGAACTATTTAAATAATTAAATTACTAAATTAATAGTACATTTTAGTTCTATAATACTGATCATTTTTTTAACACAAGTTATCGACTGAACTTGATATTGTGTGTAATAGATGTCAAACATAGCATTACGTGTACTAAATGACAATATTAGTGTTGAGTGCAGTGAAATAATATATTCTTGTTGAATATAATGCAAGAAAAATGTAGCGAGTTCATATAAAATTGATATATTAAGTGTTGTGAGAAATGTAAAATATCAAAAGATTAAATTAATTTGAATAAAATATTTCAAAACATCTTAGTATTTTACAGAGGTGACAACGATTTACTATAGTTACTATTCATAAAGACCAAAATTTATTTTCCTCTAATTAAATATATTAATTATAATGATTAAAAATATATTTCCAATTTTATCAAATAAAATCCATATAATTAGTTGAACATAGTTTTATATAATATAAGAAAATTGTGAAAAAAATCTATTTTAGAAAAAATTTATTTTTAACCATAAAGATAGATTTTTTATTATAAGTCTAAAAAACAATAAAAACAATTAAAAATAATTTTATTGAAAATATAATTTTGAAATTTCCTTAAAATAATTAATCAATAGTAATTTAATTTAATAATTAATATAAAATAACATTTTTCACGAATAAAATGATTTTTCTAGAAAAAGATTACTTTAAGCCAAAAAATGAATATGTACCAAAATCAAGTTTAATATTTATTCCTATTTGATTAATTAGATTATAAATAATTAATGGAGTCATATGATACCTTATGATCATGTTCAGAAAATAGTGGGATATTTAAATTACATGATTTAATGATAAGAAACAATAGTTTTCCATAAATTGTTATTTTTTATTATTCACCTAAAATCAATAATTTTTTAAAAACAAAAAAAATTTACTGTATGATAAATTTGATATTTTAATTCCAAACATTATATAGATATTTTAAAATAAAATTTATATAATTAATATAAATTATATTATATTATTCAATCCCAAAATACAATAATAACCATTTTTGAAGAAAACATAATTTTGAAACATTAAATGAATTTTTTAACAATTGATTACTTATATATTATTAATTATTAAATATATTTTTATTAATTAGAAAATTAATATATATATTCTCTATGGTGATTGATCCTATTCATACCCATAATTTTAAGGTCTATGTTTTAATATATCATAGATCATTTTAACCAAGGTGTTGTGTGTCAAGAAAGCTATCGAACACATATAATTAATTTGAAGGAAAATATTTTCTAAAATCTCTGGGTGTTACATTATATACCATTAAATAGACTTCAACCCCATTATTTTTATCATGATAATTAGAAATTAAAAATTTTAAGACCTTTTTTGAAAACCCACATCGTACAAAGGGATTAGAAAACATCATTGAAAAGGGGGAAGTATGAAACAAATGAGTTAAACAAAATAACAGATGATCTGGTTCAAAGATAAGGATAAAATTTTAGGGAAGCCAAATTATATATATGATAAATATAATTTACACGGACTAATAATGTGATAGAGAACATGATCTTTACAATGTTTATGACAAAAAAATCATACTTTAGTAAGGGGTTAAAAGGCCATCGATTCATTAAAAAATAATGCTAAAGAATAAAAAATTTATATCATTATATTTTTCCTAATGATGTAGTATTAATTTAGAAGCATTATATTAAACTTGAGTACATAAAATTATGTCATTTATTTCCATTACAAAATGAAAAATTCATAACTTGGTTTTTTTCGATCAATTCCCACATCATATATTACTCTATTAACTAAATATTCGAGATTAATTTCTCATGAATGAAGAACTAAAAATAAGTATTAGTTGATCAAAATAACCATTACATAATGAAAATTAATTCATTCTACCTATAAATATTAACAAAAACCCAAATTCCTCCCCCATGTTATCAAAAAATTTATAAATATTACATTAAAATCAAAAAACTCATTAATAATACTCAAAGTTATAATTAATCCATTGATTTAAAATTTAGTCCATAAGATTCATCTGTATTATGTCTTACCAAGTAAAAAACTAAAATTATTATATATTTTATCCCATATTTATTTCAAGATAAACTTAAACAACTATCCCCTAACAACCTAAGGATATTATAATGTTACATACCAAACACCTGAATCCCAAGATCATATATTATCTAGAAACATGAAAAAACACTACCAATATAACCCGAATCATTATAAAACCTCAATGAAAGACTTAAATACTTCCAGAAATTAACTCTACACAAACTATTCAATATTTATCTTTAAGCCCAAAGTGTAGTAAATTTCACAAGAGAAAACATTAATTGAATTTTCATCAAATCACCAATCAATTACAATGTCATGAATACTATCCAATTTAATTTATTAATATGAATAATCAATTTATCCCCTCTAAAAATTATTTACTCAAAAACAATATCATATAAGGGGTTTTATATCCCTAAGTAATTTTTTACATAAATGTTGTATTACTACTTAATAACTTTCCTTGTTTGTGAATTCCATTCAGTATATGCTTATATATCATTAAGAAAAACTAAAATAGAGTAACCCTAAGATGTTTCATGATTTTAATAATCATAACACCATTGATAAACACTTCTAAAATATAAAATTTGATTCCAAATACATAAACTCTTCAATAAGTCCACATCAATAATTGGGATAACATATTTCCTTCCTTGTTAAACAAATTAGTAGTTTGATTAGGGAATTTACTAAAAAAAATTAAATATTGCACACAAATGAGACATTGAAATATAAATGATACGTATGGATTTAATTTCTTTTACTTTATATAACTCTTAAATTTTATATATTAATAACATGCTCTTTCCCCTTTCTTTCACATAGAAAATATATTCCCTTTCATTTGCAACATTCCTCTTTTTGTTTCTTCCTACATCTAAGAAATTCAAGAAGCTGAATATTACATACTCTATGATATTTATTAAAATAACAATTTATCATATATGTCTCATTTATATTATTGCCTATATTCATGTTTTTAATCATATATCAAGATATATGTTAAAGAATCATCACAATATTTAAAATTCAATCTCCCATTTCATTTGGTTTCTTTTGAGTAAAATAAATTAATTATCTATATTATTCCTCATTAAAAAGATTCCTATTGGTTAAAAAAATTAATGAAAACAAAAAATTATAGTGTGAGAAATTATAGTCATAGTCAGTAATATTATAATCATGAAAAATCATTCATAGGATGTCTAAATCGTGAAACCATCATTTTAATATATGGAACCTAAGGTTTAACCTTGTCCATTCATGGTCATCATCTATTCAAATACATAATAATTGTTTATAAACAAAAGCTGAATTAACTAAAGCATATCCACTATGACTGTCAATCCATGAGTGCAGTAATAGGCCATTAACCATGAAACAGAATGATGGAAATGACATATATGAGAAATTTTTTTCAAGGATATTTCCTCAAGATTCATCGATAATAAAATGATATCCAAATTTAGTGTTAATATAGGGTTGTATTTCAATGAAATCACAATAATATATACCTTATAAAAACATAATTTTATTACTATATATGTATACATATCCATAGAGTTTTATATAATGTTTTCTAACTGTAATCATATCATTTTAACTAAAACTTATTTTATAACTACTGATGTGACCCAAACATTTAATTCCTAAATATTACATCTTATTAGAATAATATTCATTAAAAATCATTAAAAACCATGATCTAACAATAATAGTGGAATTTACATATAGACTATATACATAAATAACATATTTCATGATATATATTCAAATTCTCCAATAAATATTATCTCACATTATGTACTTCATTAACATACCTAACTTAAAAAATTCTTCCTAACTAGTGGAGAGAATCATTATGAAGGGTGATATCAGATGCCTTATAAGGATACAAATAAAATATATGAATTGATGGTCATATGTAAGAATAAAATAAGCATATGTGTATGAAATCATAATCAAATCATACAATGTTCATACCTAATCCATCATAGATCCTAAACACTAGTGATAGAATAAAAATTTATCATTTCCAATGTAATGAATTATACGACAGAGGAATTATCATAAACCAATCATAAAATGTATGTTCAAATCATTATTATAATAATATTTCATAATGGAGTTGTATTATCATAGGGGTAGAAAACAAATCCCATGTCCAGTTTTACTACTATGACCATAATATGATATCGGATCTAGAATCAGCACATGTTTCCCATATAATAGGGAATTAGGTATCCCATTTAGTTTCCCATATCCTAGAGGATCGATAATCATTACATGTTTCATACAAATTGGTGGATCAGGCATCCATATATGATTCCCCATGTGTATTGAGTATATATACTCATTTACCATAATTATCTCATTAGATATAAGGCTTTAACAAATGAATTTCATGAATATAAATGACCTAATCATAACATAATTCAAAAATATACATATCTTTTCTATAAGATTATAAATCTTTCAACGAGTTGTTATATGGAAACCCATGAAAAGAATGTGGGTTTCCCATATAATTCATCATTTAATTATAGCATAACCCATGGGAATGAAATAGGTTTCTCTGAAAAATAAATAACTCATGGTAAATAAATGTGTTTTATATAATAAAACATAAATAATCATAATCATTTGACATCTAGATAAATAAACTGGATTGTATGAAAACATCATATTCTCAACGAGGTACAAAAATATTGAAATAATTTAGGTATAATAAAATTTCCCTTTAAATACCACCCAATCATTTCACTGAAAATTTGGGTATATATCATTTTCATTAACAAAATTAGAAAATAATAATTTATTTAATTAATTAAGATAAAAAACCATGCAAAAATTAGAACAATTCTATAGAAAAGCATGTCTTATTCAAAAAAAATAAAAACATACAAAAGATAAAGTATATTATTGATCCCTATTAAATTAATTAGATTGTATATAATTAAAGGAGGAATACATTAATTTAGTATCAAATAAAAATCTTATTGGGACTTCTTAATTACATTGTTTAATGAAATGAAATTAAAGGTTGAATAAATAAGTATTTTTAAATATTCATCCATAGGTCAACTATTATAGAAAAAATACAAAACATTAACTCCAATATAAAATTGGTATAAGGAATCCAAAAATATTTCCATTTTTTATAATATAATTTTTAAAAATGGTATAAATTAATTATAATATTGATGCACAAAATGAAAATAAAGAGATTTTTGAATAAAACATTGTTTTGAAACATAAAATTACTTTCAAAAAATGGATTACTTTGTGAATTAATAAATAAATTTAAATTAAGTAAAATATTATGTTATATATTGAATAATTTGGTTTATACTAATTATACCAATCAATTTAATAGCCATGCTATAATATATAATATTTCATTTTATTCTTTTTTTTTACGTGTCAAACTAGATATCAATCACTTATAATTTATTTAATGAAAAAAATATTCTAAACTTTAGGGTTTTTACATAGTTTGTGATGTCTTCTCCATGAGTTGGGAATGTACTCTATCTAGTTGATCTATGCGTATTATAATTTCACATAATGTGTGATTATTATATATAAGATTTATAACCTCAACTATCACTATGAATCAACCCGAATGTTTAAATTCATCTATAAAATCCTAAAAAACAACCATTTACACTATAATGAAGAATTTAGACCATAAAATAACATTTATATATAGTAATTGTAGATATTATAATCAATAAAATACAATAATAAATAGGAATATTTAATACTCATCTTCCATGGATTATTATCCTCCCACCCTCCTTGTCTATATTGGACCCACTTCTGGGTGGGGAATTTTTTTATGCAAAAAACTACATCTAGAAGTATAAAAAATGATTCTGTAACCAGAAAACCATATTCAAGTGTAATAAAATCACTACTTCGCCTCACAAAAACCCATATATAGGGGTATTTAGTTTTCGTAATTTTTTTTTATAATTTTCTATATGGCTATTCATGGTCCCAAAAAGGAATTATTGATGAAATGTTTTGGACATTAAAATTTGGAACTAAAAAATATGGATATCCAAGGAAGTTTGGGAGAAAATTATATACATTCACATCCCTCAAAGTTGCGTAAGTCCATCATAAAAGGTACCACGAATCTCCACTATCCATGTTTGTACATAATTTTCATGGGACCAGTATCATAGTGTCACATAACATTGGAATTTAATGATTTCTCACGACTTATATAAATCCAACATATATGACTATAAATATAACCACGAAATAGTATTTATGAATCATAAATTTGGACATCTATGTTGAATATTGTTAAAATAGACATTTTTGAATCATGAAATGGAAAATTTAATCATAGATCTCTAGAAGTGATAATTTTGAATTAAATACCTTTCATATGTCCTTAAAGTAATTGTATTATGATTGAGATAATTTTCACATAATTACATTCCTTGAAGAACAATATTTTTTAAAGATAACTATGTATTTTAAAATTCCATGCATCATGAAACAACCTTCCTTTGGTGAGCCCTTTACATGATAATCCAAATAGACCATTTTTCAAGGGTCTAATGTCTCAGTATTTCCTTTAATTTTCACATCACCCAACATGCATGATCATAATATCATATAATGTTATTTGATGTCTCCCTTCACCAATTTGTTTTCATTAATGTTGAGGCTACATGAATATAACAACACTTAACTTTATTACACAGTAATATATGATTTAATTATATAAAATTACACTTTACACAAAGAGAAATATATATAAAATTTTTTTCTTTGGGAATTAAGTATATTTCATTAAACCTATAAAAATGAATTACAACATCTTTATTGAAAAATTATTTAACATTATTGATTATAATACAACATTGGATAACCTAGAGAAATACATAATAAAGGGTTAATCCATAATTTCCCATAAGAGAATAAATAGTTAATAACATCAATATAATAATACCTATTAGAAAATATATATCAAGGATGCATAAACCAAAAATGAAAAATAAGGAATGAAATAGCATGATAATCATAAATGGAAAAAGTGGAAACAACTTAAAACACTACATCATAAACATAGGCCAAGGCTAAACTACCAAAACATCTTGGTGAAAAAATTCCTAAAAATATAGTAGGTACACCTCCGTCCCAACTAGACATATTATGATACTAAACATTATCCAATGCATTACAACGCTATATAATTATTGGTGCACTAGTCACATTCATTTCATTATCATGCTTACGTGTTCCACATAGATCATAAAAAATAGATTCATTCATAAAAATAATTTATTCCATGATCATGTAGGGTGGAATATATACAATTATGTACCTAGTCAAAAGGTATTTATTCATGAAGGGGAACATCTTTGATTTGAAATGGGTATTACATTCACTACACAATTGGTTTTGCAAGGAAAATCTCAGTGAAAATCTTGTAGCATAATAGAAATTATTAAAAATTCCAAAAATGGGATGAGGAGATAAAAATTATTTTATAATAATTTGGAAATGAAGTGGAGAATAATAGGTACATTTAAATACAAATACTCACATTTATAATTACAAAAAATGAATACGATAATAAATAACCTTAAATAAAAAGAGAACAGAAATTATGCTTATGAAACTATAGCATGTAAAACTGTGTACATAGGAAGGATTAGTGAGCGAGAAAGGGGTATATCATCCTTTTTATATAATATGGGAAGTATGGGGGAGGAGAAAAAACATACCCCATCATTATTAATTGAAAATAAATGGTAACAACATGATAATGAAACATGTATAAAATTGAGAAAGGAATGAACCCCAATATGAATGTGTGGCTCCAAAATCCTGAAAAGGGGATTCTTGTGAGATTGGGTCTCCTTAGAAGGATTATTTAGTGGATAGATAAGGGTAATAACATGAACCATGGTTTTTTTAGTGAAGCAATGTGGGGTATTCTTTCGGATTATGTAGGAAAATTGAAGGGTATTTCTTTTATATTTCACAACCATAGGTTTTGGACAATATATAATAGAATATTCAAAAGCAAAAAAACTCCCACAGGTGCATCGCATGTTTTTTCTTAATGTTGTGAAGTTTTTATTATTTTATTATGAAAAGGTATGAAAGAAGTAAAATATTAATATTTCTTATGTGGAGGTGAGTTACTCTTTTAAGGCAAAAAATTTAAAATCATAAAAATATATTATATATTTTGTAGGGTTCAAAAAAGAATAATAAAATTAATAAGGTAAACATTATATTAATGTTAAAATATTTATTTTTCTAAGAATACCCATTATTGTATTTATTACATCATTTTGGGTTATTATGATATCATAGAACACATAATGTATTTATATGGTTTTTATTTTTCCTGAAAATTAGATTGTCTTTAAAAATTATAAAAAATAATTGTTTGATATTTTTTATGTTTTTATTCAAAAAATAATATTCATTTTATGTACGCAATTTTATAAATATGATAACATTCAATTTTATAATAATATTCAACATTTATTGAAAAATGATGGGTTTTGACAATAACAGTTGTTGAACCCTTATAAAATGTACATTTTCAATCATAAAAACTATATAACCATTCATAAATAAAAAAATTATTTAATATCAATATTTTATTATGATATTTATTATTTCAAAAATCTAATAATTCATCAAAATAAAACCCTTAATTTAATTTGAAATGTAACATAAAATACAATTTTCGTTTAATTGAATCAAAATCAAAATCATTTAAAAAGTAACAAAAAAACAAAAAATACAATATTCTATAAAATATACATATCCATATCATTAATGTCTTGATACATATCCCTTTATTATACTAGCATACGCCCTATGACTAAGGCGTGAAATGGTGATACATTCATGAGGTTGTTCGGTGAACATTGTTTGGGACGTGATCTCGATGAGCTTTAACATCTCCTATAAATTGTTTCTCAGATGCATTTTTTGTTGGATATCAGTGTAGGATTGGCAGATAAAAAATTTAATAGATGACATCTCCATCATAATCTCTGATAAAAGGGCTTTATATAGAATGATTCTACTTATTGATACCATCACATCCCTTGTCCCTGTCAATCATATTTATTAAAGCCCAATATTTATAATAATTGTGTCATCACTTCTTAATAGCTATTATATAAATTGTAAATATTATTAATGTCATTTTGGATCCAATTGGATATAAAAAAATAGAATATGTGTATGTTTTTTCTATAACTATATTACATAACAAAACATTAAATCAAAATGGAATTTTATTTATAGTCATGCAAGTCATTACGATATTACCCCAATAAGATATTTCACATTCAAAATTTTCATTTACAACATTAACATAGATGAGCTTGACTTTATTTCATGAACTCCTCTGGTTACCACGTTTCTACTTCATACTTCTGGCTTATACACAACACTTTGGCCAGGTGCATTGTTTTATTCCATCCACCTTTGTCTCTACAATCTAAGATATTCAATATCTTCTCCTCATAAAAATGATAATTCACAAATGGTAAAATATCTTGATTGAATACATGTGAGGGGTTAGGTTTTTTACTTACACAAGAGTGATACATGTAATATATAATGAACTTGAGAAAGGTTTTTTGAGAGTGTTAGTCGATATTCCATCACTTGGATGTGATCATGGATCTCAAAGGGGCCAAAGTATCATAGAATATGATTCTCCTCCATCCCAAATTTCATCACATTATTCCATGGAGATATGCATAGGAATATCGTGTCTGCAACATCAATCACTAAGTATCATCTATGATTGTTAGTATATAGATTTTTTCAACTCTGATTTGCCTTGATGTTCTTATTAATGGTCATAACTATTTACACAATTTCCTCAATCATTTTAGGACCTAGAAGGGTTTCCCCAACATCATCGCAACATATATGTGTATTGAACCTCTTCCCAAAGATGTCTTCATAAGGATCCATTTGGATGATCGATTAGAAACTATTGTTGTTAGATAACTCAACCAAAGGAATATGATGATCTCATCCTCGTTTGAATTTAATTGAAAATAATCTCAATATTTTTTCAATTGTTAATAAAGTATGATCTCATTGGAAATCAGTTTGATGGTGATAATCCTTGAGGAATTACAACTAAGTGTTTAGAGCATGTTGAACATTTTTCAAAACATGGAGATGAATCTTATATCTCAATTGAATACAATCGATAGAGGTAGACCATGCATCCTAACCACTTACCTGATGTATATCCATAAAAGTAGATCCTGTGAGAATTCCTCTCATATTACAATGAAGTGTATATTCTTTGTAAGAATATCCACCATAAACCATATATAATTATTACCACTTTATGTCATTGGAAGATCGGTGGAAGAGTCCATGGGGATATTTTTCCATTTCCATGTAGCTTTGAGTAATCTATTCATCGTTCGCTTGGATTTTTTCTTTTCTCTTTCAAATGCAGGAATAAAATACATCTTGATGTATATTCTTCAATATCTTTATTTATATTGTTTGAAAAAATAGTGTTCTATATGATCTCGATTCATATTTGTGCTTCTTGGGTGGATGGAGAAGGTTGATCGATGTACATCATAAAACTACTGATTCTTTAACTAAAGATTTGATGTTAAACATATTCATGACCCAAATATCATAACAACTTCATCATTAACATTAATCTCTATAGATTTCCCAATCCTTTTAGCTTCCACACTCTTCTAAATTCCGACATCAACTCTTTATGTACCCCTTAACCTTCACATAAGAGATGGTTGACCATCATTTGTGATGGTATTGATGATATTCCTTAATTTTTTATACCCATATCCATCATTTCCAAATAAAAAAATATTACATACTTCACAATTCTCATTAATGAAAAAATTTATGGACCATTTATACATATAACATCTGTAACATTTGTCACTTTCACAAGATAGTTGTTAATTGAGAATTCATTTTCATTGACCATCTCTAACCATATTCATTGGCACATATTGACCCCTTTCAATATGAATATGTACTTGAGACATTTTTTATCTTTATATATTTCAAACTTATCCCCCTATAGATAATTTATCACAATTTGTTAAGAAAAAATCACTCCACACCACTCCATATCATGTGTTGGGTAGTTATTTTCATTAAATTTAAATTACTTTAATGAATAGGAAGAGACTTTTTCATTTTCAATCAACACACAAAACTTGACTATCTTCAAAGAATCACTGAATACCATGAAATGCTCTCAACATGTGGGTTGTGTGATCACATAAATAGTGATAAGACAACTTTTCTACTCCATGATGTTTTATTTTCATTCATAATTCCAACGAATATTGACTCCCTTCATTTTTAGTATGGTGAGAGGGTTTGACAATAGCTATAAATTTCTCATGAATTAGTGATAATACCAAGCTAACCCAAGGAAACTGTTCATATCTATAAATTATTTTGGCCTTAGCCATCCTTCAATTGATTCTATTTTGAATGTTTCTGAATATATCTCATTCCTCGTGATGATATTCCCCAAGAAATATACATCCCTAAACCAAAAACAACATTTTATTTACTTGGAATAAATGTTTTCCTCTCCCAATGTATTTATCATAGTACAAAAATGATCCACATAATCCTTCTTTATGTTTATGGTATATTAGAATATCATCTATTAAGATTACCGAAATCATGACTACGTAATATTTAAAGTTAGTATTCACCAATTCATGATGATTTATGGAGCATTGGTGAGTTCAAATGGATATAATATGAATTCATAGTGCCCATAGATTTTATGAAAACCAATATTCGGGAATTCCTCCTCCTTCTCCATTAATTCATTATATCACAACCTTAGATCCACCTTGGAAAATATTGGGTTCCATGTAGATGATCGAATAAATCATCAGTTCAAGGTAGGGGACAATTTTTCATTATCATGGTCTTTCTGAGCTCACAAAAATCAATACAAAGTCATATTCACCCATCCTACTTCATTGTGAAGAGGACTAGAGCACCCCCTGGTAAAGCAGTATGGATTATGAACCCTTTATCCAAATTATCCTGTAATTATTTATTTAGCTCATCAAGTTAAAAAATATTGATTTTATATGGACTCTGTGATAATTGTAATTCTCCTGGTATAGGATCAATTGAAAACTCGTATTCTCAGCTAGGGGGATGAAGAATAATGTCCTTGGAAAAAACATTACTATATTAACTCACAAATGGAATGTATTGAAGGATGTTATATTCCTTAGAAAGAATCTTTCTAGATATATAGAAACAATCAAAGGGAAAAAATATTCATTCTTAAGATGATACTGCTAAAAAAATATTCATTCTTCTCTTTCATTTTTATAGAATTTGAGGATGATTCATGATATGGAGAGTAAATTCTTTTTCATGGAACTATATGTTTTCTCTATATAGGGAAACCCAATCCATGTACAGAATTGTATAGAATTCCCCCAAAGGGAGTATGAAAAGGTTCACATGAAATTCATCGAACAAAAAATTATAGGGGAGGAGTTATACACATAAGATTAAATAATTATCCAATTTCGATTTTTATAGACATCACTACATCCATGCATTGTGGTGGTGTTTTAATAGATCTACTAAACATTTTTGATATGAAGGAATATGTATAACTATAATTAAAAAGAAAATTATCTATTATTGAATAATTAACTAGTGTAACTATTACCACATCATTTTAGAGATTCACTTCAGTGGTAGTGATGGAAAACGATATCTGGTGCTGCCTTATAGATTCTTGGATTCCTCAAAAAACATTAGTTTAGTGAATTTTATTGTAAAATTCGCAAGTTACTTATAGTTTTTGCAAGGAAAAATATGATGAGGGATGACTAGAGAATTCCTTTCATTCATCCCATCAGCATTTTTTCCTGATGGAAATCTCTTTCTAGGTTCCTTTCCTTCCCTCACCTAAATCATTTCATCTTCACCTTCAAGAAATTATCATGGTGATTCTTCCCACACCTTTCAAAATTCTGATGTTGTAAATTTTTCGCACCATTGGATCTCTCTATCTAACCACCAAAATTGATCTCCACTTTCTGTTTCTTATCCCCATGATACCCCTAATATTTTTTGATCTCCATTTTGACCATAATGGCACATCAGACAATTTATTAAAAGATGTCAATATAAAGGATCACCAGGGCATTCCTTAGGCTTGTTTTATCCTGCCAAAGAAATGGTAGACCAGGAACATGAGGGTTATGATAAGGAGATAGCTGTACTATGAAAGTATTGGGATGTTTTCCTCATACACACTGATATATTCATCATCTTTTTTATTGAGGTAAATGAAATACCTATGAATTTTAGGATGGAGAGTGTGAGGGATGTATTTATCAAAATACATTTCCCGGAAATCCTTTCACAACATTGGTTATATTTTATGATCAAAATTTATATTTTTGATCAATGTGAATGTCACACATGGAGTTCGTAGTGAGGTATGTTTTTAACTTTACTTTTTATCTCATAATTCTTATTTAAAATTTTAATAATTGTTTGTTGGAATGTGGCTCGAGCCCGCCTTGAGTCGTGCGCTTCTTCCACTGATAAATGAAGTCGATTCAGATGCGTGTGGTGCGCTAGTGGTAGTAGTGAATGATCCTTGGATTGACAACGCCTGATGCACGGGAAGGGCACGGGCGAAGCGGTGCGGCCTGCCCAACGCACGAGCGGACCCCTTTCCTTTTTTTTATTATTAGAATTTTAATCTTGTATTTATTTTTACATCAATAGTTTTTTTTGTTATCGTTATTCTCCATGTTAATATAAATTATAAAATTTAATTACTTTTTTTTTCTTTTGATCGATTAATTATTTTTTTTGGGGGTTCTATTTATTTGTTTTTTTTATCTTTTCGTTTTTTTATCAGGTCATTTCCTTTTATTATTATTATTTTTTTATTCCTATTTTTCTCTTTCCCCCGCAGCCCTTCACTATTTACACTTTTTCCCCCTTGTTGTCCGGCATCGAACCCTATCAGCCGCCACTTATCAGCGCACCTCCCTCCTTCCCTACTACCTCCAGAGGCCGCGACACCCTCCTAGCCACCTTGAGGTAACGCCGCCATCCTCTTTCCTTGTCCTCTCGCTGCACCTCGACCGCAACCACATCTCCTCCCTTGCTCCAGAAGGCACAACTAGCCGCCCGGGATCCCTCTCTGTCCACCGATGCACCCCAGCGGGAACCACCTCATCCTTCCTCCTTCGCTCTAGCAACCCCCTCTCGCCGGACCCGACGCCTCGACCTTCCTCTACTTCACCTCGCACAACAGCCGCGACACCTAACCCACTCCGGTCCTGCCCCCTCAGCGTGGAACCCCAGATCCTCATCGCTGCTCCTTCCTCCCTTGCAGCAACCCGCACACAGTAGCGGAGCCACCACACGGATGCGAAGATACCTCCTGTGCACCTCCTCTTCCGGCCAGACATCGCCACCAGCCAGCGGCGCGACCCGGTGCCCCCCTTTGATCCACCTCCCTGCCTCCGGCTAGCTCAGTTTCCCCTTCTGCCCAGTGCCTATCTGTAGTGCCCTCTCTCCCTCGCGTTGCAGCCTGTGTAGCCCAGCATCCCCAACCCTCTTGTCCGCTGCACTGCACCCTGCTTGGCGCACCCCTCTTGCACATCGCAGCCATCCCACCACCCCCTGAATGGTTTGTTTTATTTTTTACTTCTATTTTTACTTTTATAATTATTGTTATTATTATTAGTATTACTATTATTATTATTATTATTGTTTACTATTATTATTATTATTATTGTTGTTATTATCACTACTATTATTCTTATTATTATTATTCTTATTATTGTTATTATTATTATTATTATTATTATTATTATTATTATTCTTATTATTGTTGTTATTATTATTATTATTATTGTTGTTGTTGTTATTATTATTATTATTATTATTCTTTTTACTATTATTATTATTATCATTATTGTTATTATTATTATTATCTTTATTATTTTTATTCTTATTATTCTTATTATTATTGTTATTATTATTATTATGATTATTATAATAATTATTATTATTATTGTTATTATTATTACTATTACTATTATCATTATCATTCATGCTTTGGACTTTTCTTTGTTAGAAGGTTTTATAAACTTATGTTTGTTTTTGGTAGGTTTAGGATTTTTTGGACCCGTGCAGGGCGTTTCCGAGTGAGATCCATCGCTGCGCCTTATTTCCGAGGTTCTGTTGTCGTCGCAACTTGCCTCCGAAGTTTCCTTATTGTTGCTCCCCGATTCAGAGTGAGCGTTGTTGTCGCGTCGTGTATCTGAGGTAGGTTCCCTTTGCACTGCTTTTAAAATTTAAGTTACATTATTTCCTGCTATTTGCACACACTAATTGTTTAAAATAGATATTTTATTAATTCTAAAAAATGTGATATAATATACGATAATTAATTTTTAATATAAGATAGTTAATCTTTAAATGATTATTTAGTGTAAAAAGAGCTGTTTATTTTATACAAGATGCTTGAAATATTTTTTTTGACGACCAGACACCCAATAATAAAAGAATGCCCATTTGGATTTTAAACATAATTCACGGAATGTAAAATAGAGTTCCGGTTTAATGAGAAATTATTTCTTTTGAAGCATGAACAAGTACTTTGGTTTTTTTGAGATGTTTTCTGGTTGGCTCTTGAGGTTTATTTGAAAAAATAAAATGTTTTGGTTTGGTTTGGTTTATAAAAATACTTTCAGCCTGTGAAGTAGTATTTTGGGGGTTCTTTAAATGGTTTTAAACTGGGTTTGGTCTTGTAAAGAAATTTCACTTTTTTTTAGAGTAGTGATTGTAAAATGTATTAAATGCCCGTTTGGCACTTTATGGAAAGCGATAAAAATGTTTTGATAAAACCCCCTTAGGACAACTCTCATGCCTTGGTTGCAATTGATTGTTTGGGAGGCCGCGCTTAGAGGATCCCGAGTACTTGAGTAGTTAAAGGCAAGAGGTTTTCCCATGGAGTGGCTCGAGGTGATGCCTGTTGTGATTTATATATAGATATATCTGATTGGATGCTCGGTTGGTATCAGTTGGCTCACCCCCTTTTTAAACACTTGATACATGGGAATTTGGCATATTGAGAGAATATTCTAAGAATGATTGCTGCACTGGTAGGTTATGGTACTGACCAGTGGCCCATAGTAGGTGGATATATTGGGTTTATTACTATGGGATTTTCCCTTGACCTGTCTGAGAGAGGATGGTCGAGCGTATTTTGCGTTTTGATTTCATCGTGACATGTCGATAAGGATGATTTCTCATGTATTGGTGTTTTTTGGTTTATTCTCGATCTCCTAGGTTCACCCATGTCTATTCAACTTTTGTTGCTTGCAGTAGTGATGATGATTCTCACATGTATACCTACATTTCCCTTGCTGTGTGTTTTACTTTGTGCATTCTGGTGTATTGTTTTCCTTGGAAAGTGATAAATTGCTTTTGATTAGGATTCTAAATATGGTTTTCAAATAAAAGTGTTTAATCCCCTTTGTACAAATTTTAAAATTTAAATATCACTTTCCCTTTTCCTGAAATGTCATTGACACTAATGAAATGAATCCAAATTTGGAAATGGTAAAGGGTAATGATCCATACTTTGTTTTTAAGTAGAATACTTAGAAAAAACATACTTTTATAAATTGTATTTCAAACTTGAAATGATGTTTCTTTTATTTTAAAGGTAGTGCATTGGGAATAGATATCGGTCTAGCCTACTGAGTTTTAATACTCACACCTATAGTTCTTTTCTGTTTTTAGTGTTTGTGCAGGCTATAGCTTGAGTGTGCTCGCCTAGGGCGATGCTTGATCGTTGAGTCAGAGAGCGACCCGCGAGGTCACACGGAGTTTGTTTGGACGCCGTGTTTGGTCAGTTTTATTTTTTTCTCTTATTCCTGTTTAGTCACTTTGTTTGGTTTATCTTTTCTGCACTTCTCTGTATTATCTTTGCAGTCTGATTTTTATTGGGAGAAATTGTTCTCACAGCCTCTGTTGATGCCCTGGCGCTTGTCGCCAGCCCGGGAGGATCGGGAACGCCTCTCGGGCCATGTCGCGGACCAGCTCGGTTGACCCCTTCAGGGTCGACCCAGGTGGGTTCGTGACAAAATGGTATCAGAGGAGGTTATCTCTTAGAAAACCTCGCTTTTCAGAGCGTCCTTTGTTATTTGGGATGTCAAGGTAGATGGAGTAGGATTGTCGGGACTTGAGGGGTAGGTGCGAGAAGAGCGTCGCGAACTCTCTCCCGTACTGACCCTCAGGTTTCCAGGGGAAGTCCAGTTTAATTTGTTTATTTGGGGTTTTTATGGAAATTTTTTGTGATTGGGATACGACAAAGGGATTTTGGGCTACTAGTCCTCCTAACCCGCACAGCCTAGCAAGCCCTACAGAGCTAGGGGCATGGTCCAAGAAGGCTTTCTATGTCAGTGACGTGTTTGGCATATGGCCTCCAACCATATGGTCAATTCACCCACTGACACTAGTCCCCTGTTTGAGTTGTTTTGGGTTTCCCTTGATTTCCAAAAGTGGTTTGAATCAGAAAATTTGGTTTTGAAAAAAAAATGGTTGTTTGAAATGGCATGTTCAATTTGTAGATTGTTTTAAAAGAAGTGGTATGAATGGATTGTTTTTGGAAAATGAAGTTGCTTTGTTTTGACCTTGGTATTTCGATGAGTGCTCACATGCATTGTGGTATGTTGGAAATGTGGATGGATTTCTGGTACGGTGGATGGATGCCCGGGGGGCACAAATACATGCATGTGAGTGAGACTCAAAGGGATACCAATGGAGAGGGTTTAACCCACTAAGCTTGTTTTAAATTAAATATGTTTTCAAAGAGAAAAGTTTTGATGTTATGGTAACTTGCTTTCTTGTCATTTGAACTTATCACCTATGCAGTGTTTGATTTTTAGGTTTTTATTCACTCATTGAGTTGGCTTTGATTGGGTTTTTGATTTTTCCTCATCTAGCAGTTATCCTTTTGAATCTTCTATGGGTGATCGTAGTGCGGTTGATCAACCTAAGGATTTTATGATTGAGTTTAGGAAGTTGGATCCACCTCTATTTTATGGTCAAGAAGAAACTTCCGTGGCAGAGGAGTGGATGCACAAGATTGAAAGGGACATTAACCTCATTGAGTTGCCCGAGTCGTTGAAGGTCAAGTTTGTGAGCTTCATGCTTGAAGTTTCACCGTGGATGTGGTGGAAGTCAGTGTCTTGGAACAAGCCCCATCAAGAGATTACTTGGGATTTCTTCAAGGCTTTTTTCATTCGCCAGTGTTTCTCTGAGGAAGAAAGGGTGAGAAAGGGGATGAAGATGTGTTGTCTACAACAATGCGATGGATCCATGTTAGAATATTTCCAGCGCTTTGTGGAGCTAGTACCATATGATTCAGGGTATTCCATGAATGACCCCATGAAGGCTCGATGCTTTGAGGCGGGTCTCTGCCCTGATTTACAGTCGAAGGTGTCCGAGTCCAACCTGACTTCTTTTGTTGATGTGGCGAGACAAGATTTTCATGTCAAAGCCGCGATGGCAGGAGTGCTCGAAGTAGTCCTCCCTCTTTCGATCCATATAAGCAGTGGTGAAGATTCTGGAAAGGAGATGAGTAAGAAAATGAAAGTGGATGGAGTAGGTCGTGGAATCAAGAGGCCTCAGGATCTTTCATCAACCTCTTCAGAGCGAGATATTATTGTGTGTTATCAGTGTGGCAAGCGGGGTCACAAGAAGTCATCGTGCCCAAGCACTCTGAAGCCCTGCTAGGCATGTGGACGCCTGGGTCACTTGCGACGATTTTGTCGGGGCGTTGCAAGAAAGCGTCGTAGAGGAAGTTCTCAAAAGTAATGTGTTGTTGGGTCTTTGTTCAATGTTTCCGGTGTAGATTTTCTTTTTGTTTAAGGGATCTTTTATCATTGTAGTTGTATAGATGGTGTTTTGGGTTTGAGATGTATGGGAATGTCATTGGTCTTTTGACGAACTCCGTCTTTAAATGATGGTATGTTTTTAAATTTTAAAATTTGGTACTTTCCTTTGTCAAATCAAAAGATGTATGTTTCTTGTTGGGATTATCAGAACCTGACTGCGAGGCAGATTATGCTTCATCCATAAGAGCTCCAGCCAAAAGGTCTCAGAGTGAAGCTGACGCATAGTCAGTAACCCCCAGGGGAAATATTAAGGAGTCTGGTTAATGTTGTGCCTCTACCGTGCGGTGAGATAATTCTGGTGTTGCTGCTCTGGTTTCTCTATCGTTGTAGTTTTCCTCTTGTCGTAAAGCGCGCGATGGACTTATCCCTCGTGTAATGTCGAGAATTGTGCCTTTTGGATGTAAGTTGCTGATAAGTGACTTTGCATGGGCCACTGATGTAAATCAGTTGCGGCCCTGGTTTGTGTCCATCCCGAAGTGATGGGTCGTGAGTAGTTGTACGTCGTAGTTCATTGATCCAGTCCTTGGGCCCTCCCTTCCCGCCCGAGGGGTTAGGGTTTTTAGTTTTCGAAAAGTATCCATTTAAGCTTCTATCCATTTCATACGGGAGTAAGTGCTTTAAATGTTTTTGTTTTGCTTTTTATAGCTTGAGTAAGGCCCAGTTCTGGCCTAGGTTGGATTTCTAGTTGGTCTCTAATAGGTCGGTCCTTTATGGTGGGGAGACCCACCGTGAGTCTCTTTGGGTTTTCTCATAAGTCATTAACGAAAGATAGTTTAGTTCTTATGGTGGGGAGCCCGTCCAGGCCTCCCCTATGTTGGTGATTTATTTGGGCAATAAGGTTCAGTCCCGCTGGTAGCCAGTGTGATGTCTTTGGGATAAAAGGTTGGATCGTGTTGTGTGGAATCCTTTGGTGTTGATCGATCGGTTGGATAGTGCTGTGGCTTTCCGGGGGAGGAAAGCGTTATGGTGGGGAGAATTTTCACACTCGGAGTTTGTAGTGAGGTATGTTTCTAACTTTTATTTTTATCTCATAATTCTTATTTAACATTTTAATAATTTTTTGCTAGAATGTGGCCCGATCCCTCCTTGAGTCGTGCGCTTCTTGCACTGATAAATGAAGTTGATTCAGACGCGTGTGGTGCGCCAATGGTACTAGTGAATGATCGTTGGCTTGACAACGCCCGATGCGCGGGCAGGGCACGGGCGAAGCAGTGCGGCCTGCCCAACGCACGAGCGGGCCCCTTTCCTTTTTTTTATTATTATCATTTTAAGCTTGTATTTCTTTTTACATCAATAGTGTTTTTTTGTTATTGTTATTCTCCATGTTAATATAAATTATCAAATTTATTTACTTTTTTTTTCTTTTGATCGGTTAATTTTTTTGGGGGTTCTATTTCTTTATTTTTTTTAACTTTTCGTTTTTTTTATCAGGTCATTTCCTTTTATTATTATTATTTTTTTTATTCCAATTTTCCTCTTTCCACCGCAGCCCTTCACTATTTACACTTTTTCCCCCTTGCTGTCCGGCGTCGAACCCCAGCAGCCGCCACTCATCAGCGCACCTCCCTCCTTCCATGCTACCTCCAGAGGCCGCGACACCCTCCTAGCCGCCTTGAGCCAACGCCGCCATCCTCTTTCCTTGGCCTCTCGCTGCACCTCGCCCGCAGCCACCTCTCCTCCCTTGCTTCAGCAGGAACAACCAGCCTCCCGAGATCCCTCTCTTTCTGCCGCTTCACCCCAGCGGGAACCGCCTCATCCTTCCTCCTTCGCACTAGCAACCCCCTCTCACAGGACTCGACACCTCGACCTTCCTCTCCTTCACCTCGCACAACAGCCGCGACACCTAACCCACTTCGGTCCTGCCCCCTCAGCGCGGAACCCCAGATCCTCATTGCTACTCCTTCCTCCCTTCCAGCAACCCGCACACAGCAGCGGAGCCACCCCACGGATGCGAAGAGACCTCCTGCGCACCTCCTCTTCCGGCCGGACATCACCACCAGCCAGCGGCGCGACCCGGTGCTCCCCTTTGATCCGCCTCCTTGCCTCTGACTAGGTCAGTTTCCCCTTCTGCCCAGCGCCTATCTGCAACGCCCTCTCTCCCTCGTGTTGCAGCCTGTGTATCCCAGTATCCCCAACCCTCTTGTCCACTGCACTTCACCCTGCTCGGTGCACCCCTCCTGCACATTGCGTCCAGCCCACCACCCCCTGAATGGTTTGTTTTATTTTTACTTCTATTTTTCTTTTATAATTATTGTTATTATTGTTAGTATTATTAGTATTATTATTGTTTGTTATTATTATTATTATTATTGTTATTATCACTACTATTATTCTTATTATTATTATTATTATTATTATTATTATTCTTATTCTTATTATTGTTATTATTATTATTATTATTATTATTATTGTTGTTGTTGTTGTTGTTGTTATTATTATTATTCTTCTTCTTCTTATTATTATTCTTTTTACTATTATTATTGCTATCATTATTGTTATTATTATTATTATCTTTATTATTTTTATTCTTATTATTCTTATTATTATTGTCATTATTATTATTATGATTATTATAATAATAATAATAATTATTGTTATTATTATTACTATTATTATTATCATTATCATTCATGCTTTGGCCTTTTCTTTGTTAGAAGGTTTTATAAACTTATGTTTGTTTTTGGTAGGTTTAGGATTTTTAGGACCCGCGTAGGGCGTTTCCGAGTGAGCACCATCACTGCGCCTTATTTCCGAGGTTCCGTTGTCGTCGCGCCTTACCTCCGAAGTTTCCTTGTCGTCGTGCCCCGATTCAGAGCGAGCGTTGTTGTCGCGTCGTGTATCTGAGGTAGGTTCCCTTTGCACTGCTTTTAAAATTTAAGTTATCTTATATCCTGCTATTTGCACACACTAATTGTTCAAAATAAATATTTTATTAATTCTAAATAATGTGAGATAATATACGACAATTAATTCTTAATATAAGATATTTAATCTTTAAATGATTATTTAGCGTAAAAAGAGCCGTTTATTTTATACAGGACGCTTGAAATATTTTTTTTGACGAGCGGACACCCAATAATGAAAGAATGCCCGTTTGGCTTTTAAACATAATTCAAGGAATGTAAAATAGAGTTCTGGTTTAATGAGAAATGATTTCTTTTGAAGCATGAACAAGTACTTTGGTTCTTTTGAGAAGTTTTCTGGTTGTCTCTTGAAGTTTATTTGGAAAAATAAAATGTTTTGGTTTGTTTTGGTTTATAAAAATACTTTCAGCCTGTGAAATAGTATTTTGAGGGTTCTTTAAATAGTTTTAAACTGGGTTTGGTCTTGTAAAGAAGTTTCACTTTTTTTAGATTAGTGATTGTAAAATGTATTAAATGCCTGTTTGGCACTTTATGGAAAGCGATAAAAATATTTTGATAAAAACCCTCTTTGGAAGACTATCATGCCTTGGTTGCAATTGATTGTTTGGGAGGCCGCACTTAGAGGCTCCCGGGTACTTGAGTAGTTAAAGGCAAGAGGTTTTCCCATGGAGTGGCTCGAGGTGATGCCTGTTGTGCTTTATATATAGATATATCTGATTGGATGCTCGGTTGGCATTGGTTGGCTCACCCCCTTTTTAAACACTTGAGACATGGGAATCTGGCATATTGAGAGAATATTCTAAGAATGATTGCTGCACTGGTAGGTTATGGTACTGACCAATGGACCATAGTAGGTGGATATATTGGGTTTATTACTATGGGATTTTCCCTCGACCTGCTTGAGAGAGGATGGTCGAGCGTATTGTGCATTTTGATTTCATCATGACATGTCGATAAGGATGATTTCTCATGTATTGGTGTCTTCTAGTTTATTCTCGATCTCCTAGGTTCACCCATGTCTATTCAGCTTTTTTGCTTGCAGTAGTGATGATGATGCTCACATGTATACCTACATTTCCCTTGCTGTGTGTTTTACTTTGTGCATTCTGGTGTATTTTTTTCCTTGGAAAGTGATAAATTGCTTTTGATTAGGTTTCTAAAAATGGTTTTCAAATGAAAGTGTTTAATCCCCTTTGTACAAATTTGAAAATTTAAACATCACTTTCCCTTTTCCTGAAATTTCATTGACACTAAAGAAATGAACCTGAATTTGGAAATGGTAAAGGGAAATGGTTTGTACTTTGTTTTTAAGTAGAATACTTAGAAAAAACATACTTTTATAAATTGTAGTTCAAACTTGAAATGATGTTTCTTTTATTTTAAAGGTAGTGCATTGGGAATAGATATCGGGCTAGCCTACTGAGTTTTAATACTCACGCTTATAGTTCTTTTCTGTTTTTAGTGTTTGTGCAGGCTATAGCTTGAGTGCACTCGCCTAGGGAGACTCTTGATCGTTGAGTTAGAGAGTGACCCGTGAGGTCGCACTGAGTTTGTTTGGACGTCGTGTTTATTCAGTTTTATTTTTTCACTTATTCCTGTTTAGTCACTTTGTTTGGTTTATCTTTTCTACGCTGCTCTGTATTATCTTTGCAATCTGATTTTTATTGGGAGAAATCATTCCCATAGCCTCTGTTGATGCCCTGGCACTTGTCGCCAGCCCGGGAGGATCGGGAACGCCTCTCGGTCCATGTTGCGGACCGGCTCGGTTGACCCCTTCAGGGTCGACCCGGGTTGGTTCGTGACAGTGAACCAGTGGAAAGATTCACATTACATATGATAAAAGCTCACAGAACCATAACTTATTCAGAACATTTAAGGATAGAGAAGATATTTTCAATGATGTTGATATAATATTTTGTGATTAAGGGATCAGATGACCCATTGAAAGTAGGATTCCATTGAAACATGGATATGTTGATTTCTAAATTTTTCCCCCTTAAGGGGGTTGGGATGATCCACCTTATCCAGGTTTCTATTTAGAACCTAGGTCAGGTGACATAGTATCATCATTAAGTGTGTGAATCATGCTCCGATTGAGTTGGGCATCTCATGGGAGAGAGAAAAAATTGCTCTTAAAAATGATTATTTACCCAATTACTCCCATTTTCATCCATTGGATATAATAAAAAGAAAATTAATTATTAGTATATTTAACATTTAAGAACATTATTGGTAATTTATTTAAATTTAACATATAACTTATATCATATATGTATTTCCTTACCTTTTGGAATTCTAGGCACCAGTCTTGGTTATTCATGAACTAGTTACTAGCTTATATACTCATGAGAATTGTTTTTATCCCAAAATAATGGTTCATAATGAGATTATGAATTGAAAAAAGAATAACCCCTAATAGTGTATAACCAGGTGCATAGTAAAGCCCATTGTCATGAACCAGGTTACCCCATGTCAGTCCTGAAACACCTAATAGAGTTGTTACTCTTAGGTATATCTATCCCAAAACAATATTGACTTGTAATATCCATACAGGGATGTATTTTCATGATAAAAAACATACCATATACTAACAAAAATATAGGTCTTAATTCTTATACTTATTCTTATCATTGGTATTTAATAGAGTTTTGTAATCTTAATCCAAAAAATGACTAAACTTTTCCTTTAATATCGACTTTAATAACACTTTTTTTCATTACAGATTAATACATCTGTTAATATCATAAAATTAAAATTAATAAAACTATAGAAATATATATTTCAAGTGTGTTTAGGAATTAGGTACGTTGAATTACGACTTTAAACATGAATTATACATCTTTATTAAAAAAATATTTAATATAATTGACCTTAAAACTTTATTGTACTTCTTAGGGAAATACATAAGAAAGGGGCCATACAAAAATCTTAGTAAGAGAATAAACATAGAATAACTTGAAAATAACTATAAATTCAAGAGAATTAATATCAATGAGGCATAAAAAACATTAACAAAAAGTCATGATATAGAATGATAATCCAAACATGGGAAATGCAAAAATAACTTAAAACACTACATCATAAACACTGGTCAATGATAAACCACCAAGAATTAAGGGTGGAAAAGGTCCCATAAATGAATAAGGTACAAACCTACAACAACATGATAAATTATGATACTAAGCATTACCCAATGTGTTGGGGGATATATAATTCCATGTGCCCCAGTCACTTTCTTTTCGTTCTCATTATTATGTGAGGCACAAAGATCCTAATACATGGATCCATTCATCACCATAATTTATTCCATGATCATATAGTGTGGAATAAATATATATTAGTCCACAATAAAAAGGTATATGTGAAAAAAGGTGAACACTCTTTATAGAAAATGGGAACCAAATTCACTATACAATTGGTTTTACAAGGAACATTTTGGTGAAAATTCATTACCATAATGACATCACTTAAAAAATAATAAAATATATTTAGAAGAGATAAATAAGTCTACCAACATTGGTATATGAACTAAATAGTAATAGTAACATTTAAGTACATGTCCATACATTTATAATTAGAAAATGAAGTCATATGATAATAAATAAACATGAATAAAAAGATAATGGAAATGATGCTTATGAAATTTCGACAAGGTAACAGGTGTACATGGAAAGGATTAATGATAATGGGGTATCTTATCATTTAGAAATTATAATTGAACTGTGTTGGAGGTGTGAAAACTTACCCTATCATTAGTAATTGAAAATAAAAGGGTATATCTAGATAAAGAAACATGGATAATGATGAGAAAGGAAAGAACCCTTACTTGAATATGTGGATCCAAAATCAATAAAAGGGGATTCTTTAGAGCATGGGGTGCCTTAGGAGGATTCTAGAGATTTTATGAAATACTAAAATCATGACCCAATTATGTTTATTGATGGGATATAAGAAATGTGAGGGTCATTATTTAATATTTCACAGACATAGGTTTTGGACTCTATATAATTGAATATTCAAAAACACATACCATAAAATAGTTTTTCACCTTTTTTCTGAAAAATGGTAAAGGCTTTTATTATTTAATTTTGAAAATTTCTGAACATATTGAAATATTACCCTTTATTATTTGGATGTGAGTCATATTTTAGTGAAAAGAATTTAAAATCATTAAATATATTATATATTTTGAAGGATTCATAAAATCATGATAAAATTAATAAAATAAAAGTAATATAAAACTATTATAAGGGTAAAAAAATTATTTTTCATAGGATACCCATTATAATATGTATTACATCATTTTTGTGTCATTATGATGTCATAAAACCCACCATATATTTATACGATATTTAATTTTCACTCGAAAATTTGACTCTCAGAAAATTTTGAAAAAATTGTGAATTTTTAATTTCAATGATATGATTCCAAAACTAATGTTCATTTTAACTTAAAAATATTCAAAATATATTAATTTTCACTTTTAAAATAATATTTGACATTTATTGAAAGATGATTGGTTTTTGACAACAACATTTTTTGATCCCTTATAAAACGTACATTGCAATTCAAAAATATTATAATATAATTTATAATTAATAACACTTATAGAATATTAAAATTTTATTAAAATGTTATTTATTTCAAAAGTAAGTTAATTAATAAAAATAAATCCCCTAATTGAATATGAATATTAAATGAAAATACAATTTGTGTTTAATTAAATAAATATAAAATTCATTAATAAAGTGTAAAAGATTAATATATATTAATTATTCTATAAAATATAGATATTAATGTTATCAATGTCTTGATACATATTCCTTTATTAGACTAACATGCACCATAAGATTAAGGTGCACGACAATAAGTCTCTCAATGGGCCATTCATAAAACATGGTTTGGTCATGATTTGGATGAGCTTGAACTTCTTCTGTAAACAGTTTCCCTCATGATAAAGTTATTTAAGATCTAACAGTCTTGTTCAATATAAAATTACATAGATTCTATCTCCCATGTATGCTCAGATAGACATGATTTATAGGGTAGGTTCTACTGGTTGAGGTCATCACTTCCTTTTTCTATATCAATTTCTTTTTTTTAAAGTACTATATTTATACTAATCATGTTATAATGCTTTAAAACTATATTATCAATATCAAAGAATCATAATATTATTTGAAATATAATTATATATAGTGAAAACAAAGTATTTCATGAGTTTTCTATAACCATATAACATAACAAAACATTAAATAACAAAATAATTTTATTTACAACTGTTTGGGTCATTACAATGGGGCCTATTATTAAACATAAGTGTTTTTATAATGTATTTTTTGGATAATCACAAATATACGATGATTAATAATTAAAACTGATGATTAATGAAGAAATAACTCACTAAATGTGTTTTCATTCCTCAAATGTTGGACTTATAAACAATTATTTAAGACTGATGAAGTTATGGATATCATTAAATAGTGGATTTATCAATAATCATTGACTAATTAAGAAGGATTTGTGTTACCATGAATATTTTATTTTTTGAAAGAAATTGATTTTTATTAAAGGATTGATTCAATGGTTTTAATTAAATATTTGGATTATTGTTTTCCATCAGGGAATTAATTTACACTATGATTGAACATGATGAAACGAGGATTCATGATAATGAAACACATTTATAAAGATTGGGTTAAAATATAGATCATGTTTTGGAGAATTAATGTATATATGGGAAAAATATATTATAAATGAAATTGAAATTTTTCCTAGAATTTCCCTTTTTTTAGGTTAAAAATATAAGAGGACATTCTATTCACTACACCCTAATGTGTCAATATAGATAAGACTTGTTAATCCATTTGAAGTTACATGATGTTCTTTGAATATTATGAAAGAAGTATAAATTCATATTTCTAAGAATTTTGGATTTCTTATAAGGCCATTCCATGATAACTATTTTCACAGCATGAATAAATTTGAGATCTAAAAAATTGGAAAAGTAATTCAATGTAAGGGTATTTAAAAGACATTTGTGAATGGTATGTGTTGTGGTGTAGAAGGTCACACATTCATGAACAACATTATAAGAATCATATTTGTCAAAACAAAAATTATTAAACTAAACTAGTATATTGAGTAGATAATTAAATATATATCTACAAATATACCCCACCATGAATTAAATGATTCACATTAAAGAAATCAGGGAAAAACTATAGAAAAGAGATTCTCATTCCCGGACAAAACAACTCATGAATAATGGTATATATGATGATTCTTGGGTTTTATTAAAATTGATTTTTTAATGTGTCATAGAGGGAAGGAATAATTCACACCCAAAACTATCTCGAAGTTAAGAATAAGATTTATAAAAACAACCACCTAGTGACAAAAATCACCGGGTCATATCATGAATATGGTTTTCTATAGAATTTTAACACATATGATGATATGGTGGTATTATGACGATTTTATTACTACCTTTAAAGCTTCAAAAAATCATTTTGGTTTCTAGGGTGTATACCTAATGGAATAAGTTATTAAAAGAATAAATTGAAGTCACAAATAGTGGACGTAAAACGTGATTTTAATTTTAAATCAAACCCAGTTATTTTATAATTTTATATGTTTAATTAAAGAAACAGAGAGATAAAAATATAAGAGTATATAATTAATAGATAAATAAAAATGAACTGTAGTTTATAAGAGGAAGTTGAAAACAATATAAACACCATTCAAGATCTATTATGATGATAATAAAGTAGCTATTGGATGGAATTAAATTAATGATCAATTTGAATGGGATATATACTATGAGTTATTTTAAAAATCACATTAGTAATGTAGCATATATATATTTATGTTATTGAAAGGAGAAAGGATGAATACAATAGATGACTATTCCTCTACTATATTTATTCAATATAGAGAATGTCGATTATTTTTTGATAGAGATCGTTTTGAAATTAATGAATCAACTCTTCTAAGAATTATTTGTATATATATTTATGGTTATTTGAATGCAGTACATGGAATACATATGGGAATATATTTTTATCATTAGTATCTAATGATTATCATTTCTACGTACTTATATAAAAGTGAAATTTATGATAATAAACTAACAATATACTTATATGTTTATAATTTGATATTTTTATCCATCATGTATGAAATTCATTGAAGAGATTAATAACTTATAGAACTTAATAGATAAGTTATATCTACCAAAATTTGTAACCTCATAATGGTTAAAGAGTGTTTAATCAAGTATATCAACACATTATTGACATTTTATCCTTATATTTCATTTTATATGTATAATAATTATATTATTGGTGTACATTCACATTTCAATATAAACACTTATATTTGATTTGTGATGTGGATTCACCAAGGGAGGAGATCAATTAAATAGTTTTCCTTTTAATTAGAGAATTATCTTGAAAACATGTATAGAAAATATAAAATTTTAATGTTGTATTCACCCCGATTCTCCCCTTATACGGGTTTCCTAATTTCACATTCCACCATTTTCTAATTCTATTTCCTTTATAAAAAATATATACTCTTGACCAATATCATCAACATTAACTTAAAATCCTCTTATAATAAACATATGTTGGGATTTATGCACACGTGTGGATCCCAACTGTGGATCGGGTATCAAATATTCGTGGGCAATACCCAACCATATAGCCATGTTCCCATGAATCATCCTGATCCTCCCATTGGTTATAGGACCCAATTGGATATTCACTATTGTTGTGATTTAAACTATAATAAATTTACCATTAACTCTATTTGGGAACACAAAACATTAGAACTTCCAAATACCTTGTTATCGCTTTCTTTTCACCCCAACCATCCTTACCACAGTATATTAAACTACATGATATGGTCCTACCATATAACCATATATAGTTTGTTATAACTTAACATCTTACTTAGTTTTTAATGATCATAAGTACCATTTGGGGTGATAAACATTTCAATTGTGAGTACATTATCATTTATGTTTATTTATGAATTTATGTAGTACTTGGACCAAATGTTGGCCTCAAACAAGATGAAGAAGACAAAGGGAGGATCTCCCTTAGTTTTCACCACCATTTACCTAGTGGGGTGTCACTGGCTTGCTAGTGGAAATCAAAGAAGATATAAATCCACTCGAAAACAATTATATTCATAATGTAATGTCACAAGGAAACCGATGGGAGTGGAAAAATACACTAGGAAAACATGTAGCTCATAGGATACTTAGTGGTATCCAGTGGCTTCTTGGTGGTAGTTCTAGTATGGAGGAGACCTAAAGGATGCCATTCGACTAGAAGTATTCAACATTTGGTTGGAAAATGGTTCTAATTTTATTAGTAAAAATGTATATTAATGATGGTATTCCATTACTCTATGGACCCTATTATCCATCTAGACCAACCTATGGACCCCAATAGGATATTAATACTACTATTTCAAGGCAAATAATGAAAAATATTATTTCAATTATGAATTCCATTGATCCAAAGATATTTGAAACAAGGAAGAGTTAAATAATTTCTCCCATTGTACTTCCTCATAATATCACATTATTATTCCTCCCCATATTTTTCTAATCTCTTAATTTCTCTGATTTGTTCCCTATATTTCAACATTCCAATTTTTCAAGTGAATCAAGTCATTTAAATAAAATTATTTTCACTTAATAAAATCATCATTTTTTATATCATTTAATGTTCTTGGTAAAAAAATAAAAACAATAGATATTTCTCTTTGATATTATGTTCAACTATTTAAACAAATGTCTTGTTTGTAGTTTCATAGTGAATTCTAAAACCAATTGATTTTTTTGGGTTTCATAGATACCGCTAAATTCCGGGTTTATATATTAAATAATTATATATCCATTTAAGTGGGAGATTTTGGGGCTCATTATTGTGCTATTTCCAAAAATTTCTAACAACTATCTTGTCTTCTTTATATTTTACATCGTTTATATTTTAATCTAATTCATTAAATTAATCAATAATTTGTTTAATCCATCAATCACAATCTCATTTATAAATCAATATATCACTTAGCTTATTATTTTGATACCACTACACATACCATTTTGAATTTTAAAAATATATTAAAATTTTATTTTTATTACTTTTTTAACCTTTACTCATCTCTTTATTTTATATTTTAAATTGATTCATTAATTATTATTTTTAAATCGAAATTCACCCCCTTTGCATTTTACTTAGAGAAATAGTTGTTATTAAAGGGGAGTTTGTTTTGAATATTTTTTTAAATCTTGATTTCAAAATTTTATTTAGGTTTTTATTTTAATTTTTATTAATACTTGTTTAATTTTTTTTAAAAAATAATTATTCAATTTCAAGAAATGATCTTAAAAAATGGCCTCTATCTCTAATAACAAAGTTTCCCCCAATAGAAACTCAATTGTTTATTAAAATTTATTTTATGGAACAAACTATTATTATATTAAAAATCATATGTCAACAATTTTTAGGAATGAAGAGACATTTTCAAAAAATTATTATACTTTGTTACACAAACAAAAAAAAAAGCAGAAAAATGAACACCTGATGAAATTTTCACTTTTAAACATGGTAATGAAGATAATATTTGATCATAAAAATGTTTTTAATAGTAACTAATTTAATCATGTTTATAAATGAAATTATAATTTTAAATATATAAATTTATTTAGGTTTATGATCAAGTAACTAATAATGTTACTGATATTGGACATTACATGTATAGACACAAATTTGAATGTTTTATTATATATTACAATGAAAAAATTATAACATTTTAAAACGTTTTAATGCCATATGAAATGGTATAAAATCTATTTTATGAAAATTCTATTTAAATAATGGTTTATAATGTATATTAGGACATTCAAAGCTCTAGGGTACCACTGGTAATGATTATTCAGTAAGAAAAAGAAAATAAGAAAATATGAATTGAAGAACTCAGTGGTTATCATAGGACCTATGCGGTCACCATGAAGTGACAAAATGAAAATGAATCTAAGGATGTGAAGGGAAAAAATAATTTTTAGAAATCCATCAATGCTTATACTTGGAGTGTAAGTGATGATTCCCTCTATTAATTGGATACACGTTATAGTAGTTATCAATTTCTCATTACTAAAATTATGGTATGTGATGAAGTTAATTCACCAACATATTCTTCCTATAATTACTTTACCAATTCATTATAATCAATTAATTTATATTATGAATAATTAACGAATTTATTTACAGAAAATTAAAAAAAATCAAATAACAAAAAAATAATTGAAATCATGTATTTTTGAAAATAATAAAATATCAAAAGGAAGTTAAGATTTATCATTGAAAATAAAATAAAGATAGTGATTTTAAATATGAATAAATAATTAAATACCTATAAAATTGTCATTCTTAATTAATTGAAGGTCTTAATTTATTAAATATTATTATTATTTCTCTATGATATGTTAAAATTTATTTTGGTTTTTATTTTTCAAATTAGGAAAGAACCTTAAAAGTTAATACTAATCTTATAAAAGGATACTCACAAGATACATTTTCAAATTATTATATATTAACCAGGGATATTATTTGTATATGCGATTTTTAAAATTATTTTTATTGAATACATAAGTCAATTAAACTCAATTATTCTACTTTTTCGATTTTTTATAGAAATACATTTTCTAAACAATTATATATTCTACAATATATTTTGGATAAAATATGTGTACCCAAATTTGGGGATCTAAAATATTTATTTTATTAATTATTTTTCATGAAAATTTCATCATGATAAAAACCTATGGTTCTACATAGTAATTTGTATAATGGGATCATGAGACAATTGTGTAGTGACTAATCCATTTTTGTTCATCTTGAAACACATGATAGAGGTGACACCACTTTTTGGATTACTCAACGAGTAATATAATCAGTATAGGTACCATTGGTATATATATATTTGTTAATATTTATATATTTTTTATATATTAAATGTATAAAATATGGTTCTCTAAGCATTATTCAATTATGTGACAATGGTTTTAAAAACTATTTTTAAAATGTGTTATTTTTTTTTGACTCCAAACAAAAAAATAATAATTTCAATATTATCATTTATAAAAGGTTTATAAGATTAATTTTAAATATATTTCAGTTAAAAATGTCAAATTATTAAGTTCACAAGATATAGATTCATGTATTTGACATATTCACCTTTGTCATTCCAGAACACACACACATTCCAAACATTACCAAACCAAACTAGTATTGGATTAACCAAAATTACATTTATGAATAAAAATTATTTCTTAAGCTTTCCAACCTAATATGAAAAAAATCCTTTTAATATAAAAGGGGTGTATCCACCTCTATGCCTCTTGAACTTATCAATATTTATATTTTTGGACCAAAACACTTTTCATGTATAAGGGGTAAATCGTACACTTATTTAAATATCCATGATTATAATGAATTTACATGGGTTTATTTCTAATATTAGAAAATGAATATTTCCATGTCCTTATTAAATAATCCAAGAAGGTAAAAAATGAAAAAGGATATATGATTATACACCTTTAGAGTGATCATGGTGAAGAGTTTGAAAATAATTATTTTGATGAATTTTATACATTACAAGGTTATAATCATTGGATTTATATTTCAATAACAATATATAAAATTAGGTTGTTTAGAGATGGAGTCAAAATCTTCATGAAATTTATATAAAATTATCCATTGAACTAAAAAACCATCAATAATTTTGGTAAAATGTAGTTAATACCACTTCTTTTACCTTGAACTATGTTCCATTAAAACCCTTCCCTATAAGGATCAATAATAAACATTCAAAAAAATCCTAGCATTGTATATTCTAATGTATATAGATTTAAATTATATATTCAAAAAAAACATAGGAATGTTTGAACCTAAATCTTATGAATGTATTTCTCTTTCATACAAAAACTCAAGCATCACGTACCATGTCTTTTTAATAAAATTACCAATTCCTTATAAGAATCAATTTATATAATGTTTTATGATAATTTTTCTAAGACTTATCACTTAGTTGACGACACTTAATTTCACCTAGAAAAATTTCCCATAAATAATCGTCATAATTATAATGAAATTAATGTTTTATATGAGCCACCAAATATTTGATTTACAAATCATATTTAAAATATATAGAGGATCTCTTAGAAAATGTTAAAGATTATTTTAAAACTAGTAATCATACTAAATGATAGAATTTAATTGATGTTCAATATAATCTAATGGATTCACCCATAGATCCTTTATATATTTATGATTAGAATAATGATGATTTCTTTTTACTATAAATTAATAATAATTAAAACCAATTCCAAAGGTATAACATTTGTAATCTCATGTAAAGACCACATTATCATCCCAATATTAGTATTAAATTGGTTTTTAAAAATAAAGAATATGAAAAATGTATCATAACTGGTATGAAATCTACATTTGAAGAAAAATTCTATAATAAAACATAAGTCATTTATTATGAAAGGACCTTTTCACCCATCAATTGGATTGAATCTATTTAAATGTATGAGCATTCAAAACACATTTTTTATTTTATTTTTTATTTCTTAATGGTTATTATAAGTTATTTATAGTGGTTTTATTAATGAATTGTTTCATTGTAAAAAACCTCACAATTATTAAGATTCAAAATTGAAAAACCATTTTAATGTTATCCAAGGATCTTTATGAATTAATAACGGTCTGATTGGTTACATTTTTATCATTAACAATCTTGGTTTAACCCCAAACCAGTCACCTGTGCCAACCCGTGACAAAGCCCAACAGGAATTCCTGATCCTTCTGGGTTGGAAAAAACACCAGGGCATCAACAGAGTATCGATTGGAACAATTTATCCCAATAAAAAAATAATAAAATAAGCGAAATAAAAAAACAAACCAAACTAAATATGGTTTTCAAACTCCACATCATTAACATTAAAATTAATGTAATCAAACCCTAAAATAAGAAACCAAACTAAACCTAACACCCAAGACATCACCGTGGGACCCCGAGGGTCACCCTCAAATCCAAGACCAACTCTCACCCCAAGTGATCATATCTAATCCATAACCTGTAAAAAAAGATAAAAAACAAGAAAAAACTATAGGTGTGAGTATTAAAACACAATAGGTTGGACCGAAATAATTTTTATTATAAATAAAAATTCATTAAAAAAGAAACATTGATTAATATGTTTTAAATACAATATAAAAATATATGTTTTTAGACTTTTATTTTAAAAAAACTATCATAATCCATTGCCCCAAATGATTTAAAAAAATTCTAAAGAGAGAAAGGGAAAGGGGAAAACAAATAAGAGTTCATCTTTCATAAAGGTGAAAAGAGGGGGAAAGTTCCTAATCATTCCAAACATTCTTCTTTGAAACAATTTTATATAAATACACAAACAATCCATTTACCAATAAACACCAAAAAAAAAATACAAATAATATGATCCTACATAATGGGGGAAATTACACTAACTATACTAGTATCATAGAAACAAAATAAAACCAAGGAACTCTGAGGAGAATAAAAAAAATACTAATAAATGTTACCCTATACCTGGTGGAATTCCACACATGATGAAATCAAATTCCCAAATGCCCGAACACCCTTACATAGGACTCACAGAAGTTATCAATCCAATATTAATAATCCAAAATATCTTCCTAATATGGGACAAAAGTCAGTGAATGAACTACCAATGTAGAAATCATTATCAGTAATCCTTGTAGCAAAGTAGGGTTTTCATGTTATATTCACAAATGGGGGTTCCGCACATTAAAAATAAAAATTAACATACATACCACCATACATCTAATTCAAACCAAGGCCACCCCAGCCACAACATGGAGTATTCCTTTCCTTAAAACTATTACTATACAAGGTAAGTCCCATACTGAAGACACCCCCACATAAAGATCATCCAAAAATTCAAGACTCACTCATAGTGGGATTTTCCAAATGAAACCATTTAAAAAATTATAAATAGGCCACAAAATATCTTTACAAAACAATTCATTGAACAATAACCATAAATATACCATTTTTAAAACCAAACTCACCATTGGAACTCATTTAGTCAATAAGATCCACAATTTATGTATAAAACAAATTTGTAAAGGCTAGAGCGGAATTCCATCTCACACATGATATGAGAAACCAATTTGAAAACAACAAACACCATTTTGTATTAACAATTTTACATATAAAAATAAATAATTACATTATGAATTTTAAACCACATGTAATTTCTAAGAAGAAATATTTAAAAAATATATGGTGTGTAAAACCCATCAAACCCACACCACAAGATCAAATAGATTTAGAAAAAACACTTTATTTAACATGGAAATTTTATTATATGGAATTAGAATCAATAATTAATAACTAAGTTTTGTGAAAAAGTTAATAAAATAATGAAAATTTTTATTTATAGAAAAGTGGAAAGAGATACTACCTCAAAAGATGATGAAACATCCAGAATAAGGTGTGAAACATTGTTCTCACCTCAACTATAGACAAGGGAGGCTATATTCGACATTAAGGAACCCTAAGAATAAAAAAACCCAAAAATAAGAAACCCTATCCATGAAAATCAGCCAACATGGCCACTAAGGTTAGGGAAGAACAAAAAAAGATGAGAAATCGACATGGGAGGAGAAAGAATCCCTAAGATTCGACCAGAGTGATCAAAGACCATGAAACCCCATTGGATCCCTCTTGGAGGGGATTGAAGGTTCAAAAATCCCCCATGGGAGGCACCTTGGTAAGAGGTGGCTGAATGAGGGAAATAGAGGGGTTGTGTTATAAATATCGTAGAGAGATAATGGGGTTTTAAAAATCAGGACAGGTCGCATAGTTAGTCCACATGGTATGTCAAACTGTGCTAACAACGTGAAAACTCTACTAAAAAGAAACAAATATACCACATGGCCTACCTATATGGTATTGATAACTATATGGTATACATGCAGTATCTAATACTACACGAAGGATCATTTTCATGCTTACTTGGGCGAGGGTGCATAGTTACTCAAACCATGCACCAGCCATGCACCTCAAACTGTCTTGATGAAAAATACCTATTTTCTCGGAATATCAATTGGGAAACATATAAAGAATGGTGGGCCATGAATGGAAGGAATCAATACTCAAAAACCTCAAACATTCCACACCCAAATCCTGAGTAAAAAACCAAAAAATGAACCTAAATAGGAACAAAAGATGAATTCCAAAACCACTATTTGAAACTTCTCCCCACATAACATTTTACGCTCCTAGAAATCCAACCAAAGGATTATACCAAACTCAATACCCACTATATCTTTACAACACAATGATATTCACGATGAATGACAACCAAATGGATTAAAAACAGTACCATAAAGGAAGAACTAACCAAAATAACTTAGGAGACTTAATGGACTCCCCCGGTAAGTGCCACCCACCCCTATAAGTTCAAACACCTCTAGTTGATAAGTTCAGAGGATAAAGAACCACCACATTGAAAAAACCAACCTCAAAACATAAACACCATAAAAATAAACAAGCATAACTCAACCAATCCACCCAATAAAGAGAAAAAAACATAAATCACCACTCTCGAATATATGTATAGCCATACATAACCAAACTTCCAGAAACACATCCATCCAAACCACTACACAAAGGAAGAATTTAAAATTTAGTGGTGCACACAAAACCATCTCCCACCCCACTGATACAAGGAATGGAAATAATATATTGAGATGCGCGGGCATGAATGAACTCCCTACCATAAGATACAGTTCACACCAATTCATTTTGAGGAATTTCAATGATACCCATAGTAGGTATCCCTACCATAAGAGCTATCAAGATTAAATGGACTCATGAACCATCTGAAAAGAACCAAAAATTTACACCACAAGGGGAGGGGAAGGAAGGGGCCCATCTAATGGACCAGGGAAACCAAAATAGACAATATACCAATGTTTCCCATTTCTGAAAAAATGCAACCCTTCCACACTCAATTCATATAGATGGGCCACCGAAGGGCCATAAAAGGGGAAGGTCACACTCAGTGGGATAACAAAACTAGGAATTTAATAATATGAAACAACTACACCTCTACATAAATCAGGGAAAAATAATACATCAAAATGGGTCACAACATGGAAATATAGTTCCCACAATATTTACCATTGAATGAAACCATCAAAACTTGAATTTCTATAATGGAGGCTTGAACTGCCTCGATCCTCAACACTAAGGATGAAGATTAAATCAAGGCTTTTTCCACCACTAGGATTATCTTGAATACATTCCAGCTTCACTTCCAGACCAAAGACCAGAGCTTTGATGGTTGAAACATCTCTGTCCATGCTATTAGGCATTAGAAACCCCCAAACTAAACTTCCCCTTCTCATGCCTTAAAATACCACCCGTCATTTGACTCTAAACTCGTAGAACCAAACAAAACCCAAGAGCAAATAATGTGATCAGACACCAATGAACATGTCCTTTACAACTAAAAATACCATTAATGGGAGAAGGATCTTAAACTATGTTCCTACCACTCTCAGTTCATACAAATGGATATAACATCTCTTTACAACCAAACTCACAACCATTGTGTCCTATAATGACCATATCTAGGCAAAAACAATAAAAGATACAAATATAATTTCTAAGGCAGTGGATAGCACTAACAGCTACAAAACATGTGTTCCCACTTCTTAACTAGAACATTCCCTTCACCACTTCCTGATTATGGCTCCAGACAAACCAGTTTCAAATCCTAACTCTAGCCAATCGAGATACTAATTCTTCCTTCAACCTACCTCACATCATCCCTCCTTCTATGAGAGGTTCTTCTCAACTGAAAAAGGAAAAAGGTGGACCTGAGTACCAATTTCCAAGAGGGAAATCCTTTCATTGATCCACTAGATGGTTTACCACTGTTGAGGTCACCCATGAAAACATTCCAAACATACATTTATTCTTAATGGGGGTTCAATATATCTAATAAGGGAAAACCAAGGACCCAATTAAACTAGTCCATTATTTGAAATGTACTAAAAAGGAACACTAAATGCCTAAAGGTATCCACCAAAAGGGATTTCCAAATAACTTCCCCCGTGAATTCACAAACTATTAACCCAAAACTAACTCATCAATATGAACTCAACTCAACAATCCCTTGATACATGAATGAATAACATACTAAATGAATCTAAAAAACAACATTATCAAATTATAAGAAGGAACACCACCAAACCAATGGTATTTAAAATTACTCATCATTCCAATAAAAAAAATTCAATAATAAAACAGGGTTTTTATGTTACATCTGCACCGATGGTATCCCATCGAGTCTCACACATACAAATCCTCAAGACATATTGGACACCAATACCATTTCTCATAAATATCTATACATGTGGTCACCCATAAAAAAACCAAATGTCAAAAAACACCTTTCATGTTAAAGAATTAAACTCAAACATCTATTTTAAATCTGACAAATCCCCTTTCAAAAAACTATTAGCCACACAACCCGAAAAATAATTCGAAGCGTGCAAAATATTTGTAAAATAATGTCAAAAATTAAATTTTAATTCCACTCCAAGTCCTCACCCATCATTTCCAAAAAATTACTCAATTTTAGAAAACTTAATAAAAGTTTCCAAGCCAACCAACAAAAACCATTTTCCATAATCCACCCCATTATTTACAAAACATCTCATTCCATTAAAAATAGTTTTAGTTTTATACCAGATATTAATTTCACAATAAAAAAAATCATGCATATCATTCTTATAAAATTATATGAAAATCCATTATCCACTTATCAAAAAATGCCATTACAATATTAAATTCTGATTTTTATAATTCCAAAACAATACATTTAAAAAAAAATTCCAGAAATATGGTAAAGCCATAAGATTCACAAAAATGGAGACTGGAATTGATGGGTGACATGACCATATGGTTTGTGACCATATACCAATCCCACCATTATCACATGGTGCATTATAGGGTAATTACTCAGATCCACATGGATTTTGTGGCCCTTCGAGCTCATGGAGGCAACATTCCCAAATCCCTTTTCATTTACCAATAACACACAATTTAGAAAAACCAAAAGACACCAACATACCCACAGTTCCTTTGGTAAACTGAGGTTCAAAATGAGTTAGGGTTCATGAAGTCCCCCTCATTCCTACACCACAAGACCAAAAATCATACTATTTCTACCTTGAAATCCCCAAATGACAATGAGAAATCTAAAAATAAATGTCCACTACAGACATGACCTACTCTGATAACATTTTATACAAAAAAACTCGGTTCGAACCCAAACCAGTCACCCAATATGACCTTTGACAAGACCCGATAGGCATTCCCCATTTTCCTGGGAGAGTGATAATCACTTGGGAATCAATAGAGTACCAATGGGAATGATTTCTCCCAAAATTAAAATAAAAAAACCAGCAGAATAAAAAAGAGAAAAAACCAAACTAAATTTTTCTTTCATGATCCACATAATTTACATTATAATTAATGAATAAAAAAACTAATCTAAGAAACAAAATTTATCATGACACCCAAAAAATATACATGTGATCCTGGGGGTATCCCGTCGATCCATAACCAACCATCGCCTATGTTGATCGAACTGACACTGGAACCTATAGCTGAATCTAAAAACAATAAATACTATATGTGTGCTTATTAAAACTCATTGAGTAGTCCCAAATTAATTCTATTCCTCCTTCCCAGTCTTTAAACTTTGAAACATTGATTAACAGGTTCAAAATACATTATACAAATATAATTGTTTTAATACATTTTATTTTATAAAAATTATCATAATCCATTTCCTTCATGATATTGGACAAGGATCAAGAGAGAAACTGAAATGGGAATAAAAATAAGAGTATACTTTTCATAAAGTTGAAAATAGGGAAAAAGATCTTGTTCATTCAAAACATTCTTCTTTTAAACTTTTTTAGACAAAACCGTCCACTAACCATTTCAAAAGAAAAAAATAAAACCAAATACAAGAAATATGATCCAACACAAAGAGGTAAATGGAACGTATGGTACTAGTATCAGAGTAACACAAAAAATGGAGGAAATCCAAGGAGAACCAGAATATACTAATACATGTGAACCCATCCCCGGTAGCATGCCACACATGATGAAATAAAACACCCAAATGACCGAACACCCATACTCATGATAGACAGAGGGGACCAATCCCATAACAATTATACTAAGTATCTTCCTACAATGGGCTAATGGATAGTTCATGAACTATCCATTGGAATAATAATTCTCATTAATCCTCATACCTATGATATGTTCCATTTTTATGTTCAAAAATGGGTGAGCGGAACATTCCAAAGAATAAGTCACATACATACCACCATACACCTCACACAAGCCATCACCACCCAATCCCCCTTAAGGAGTAGTCTTTTACTCCAAAAATAGTCATAAACATAGGACCCATTCCGAGGACACTCTTGCCTCAAGATCAAACAACAAGGAATGAATCACTCCTAGAGGGGTTTTCAAAATGAAACCATTTAACAAATGTTAAACAGGACACACAAGATGTTTATATAATAATCCATTTCACAATAAACATATATAAACCATTTTAAAAACCAAACACGCTATGTTAACTCATTTAGTCATTATGAATCACCATTTAATTCTAATACACATTTGTAAAGGAAAATAGGAATTCAATCTCACATATGAAGTAAGATAGCCATTTGAAAACATCAATCACCATTATGGATTCAAAATTTAAAATGTTAAAACCATGAATGCCTTTAAGAATCAAAAACCACATGGAAAGGCCAACCAGGAAATTTAACAAAAATATATTGTTTAAAACCCATCAAACCCACACCACATGTTAAATGAAATTTAGAAAGTAAATTCATTTTGCATCGAATGACTATTATAAAAATTAAGAATCACTAAAAAATAAATAAAGGAGGTTTGAAAGTCTATAAAACAATGAAAACATTGATGTAATGACAAGTGAAAAGGGGTTTTATTCCAATGATGAAGAAATATCCATAATCTGGTGTCAAACCTCATTAGAACCTCAACCACTACCAAGGGAGGTTAGATCCAACATCAAGGAACCCTATAGTGAAAATACCCCAATAATGAAAAACCTTATCCCTGAAAATGGGCCAACATGGCCACTATAGTTAGGGAAGAAGTGAATATTGAGGCTAAATAAACATGGGAGGAGAAATAATCCCTAACCATTCAATCTGAGTGAATTAACCCCAATAACACCATTTTGATCCATCTTGGAGGGGTTTGAAAGTGCCAAGATCCCCTACCGAAGGTTACCAGGTAAAATGAGGATGAATGTGTAAAAAAGAGGGGTTTCGATATAAAAATTGGGGAGATGGAAATAGATTGTAAAAATTTGGACATGTTGTAGGGTTAGTCTACATAGTCTGCCAAACCATGTAGATACCGTGCGATCGCTACTACTGATAAATAGATTGACCACATGGATAACTTCACAGTATGACTAACCATGTGGTATATACTACCTCACACACTATCTTACACATGGTTACTCTTAACCATACGCAATAAAAGTTGTGCAAACAATCTAACCCAAAACACCTATTTTCCTCAAAGATCATCATACAAACCAACGAATCATGCTTGTACAAGAATGTAAAGAATTAATGCTCTTAAAAATCAGACCCGTCTCACCATATTCTCGATGAAAAAACCAATAAAATGTCCCACACTAGGACCGAAGATGAATTTCAAAACCTGTGTGTGACAGTATGATTAGTTGAAGAAATTTATTTTTTAAAATTATTCTATGTTATAAAAAAATAATTCAAACATGTTTTTAAAATAATTTCAAATGATTAATTGATTTTTTAAATTTAGTACTATGATCCTATTTCATATTATACTAATGTATATCTTTATAATGACTATTATTATTTAATTCGAAATGAATTTGAAATAGGTTTTCTGGGAGATGTACTATTTTTTTACTAGGTTTAAAATTTCCTAAAATACGGTGACATTTTTCTATATCAATGAAAATACAATAATGATATTATAATGATAATTGTAATAGATCCTATAATGTAAATAAGTGATCTTTAGAGTAATACTTGTATGCTTATATTGGATGAAGATGGTAAATCAGTTGATGACACACTTTATAGAGGTATGATGGGCAACCTTCTTTACCATAATATGATATGACCAAACATGAAACTTTGTGTATTCCTTTATGCTCATTTTTAGAAAATTCTAAAATAATTAAATTTGAATGAGCATAAAATTATTTTTATAAATTTAAAAGTTTCTAAAATCATTGTTAATTTTATCCAAATGTCACTTATTTCTTTTTTTCATATAATGATTTTAATGGATGATAATTGGATGGGAAAAAAATTATGACTTGTCACTAACTTGAAAATTTATATTGTCTCTTGGAGTAGTGAAAATTAAATCACTATTTCACAATCTACAAATGAAGAAAAAAAAATTTCCTCTATGAGTTATTTTGCCAATTTTTTTTAATAAAACACACTATATTTGATTATGGGATAAATTAAAAAAATTTCACTATAAATTGTAAAAATAGTAGTCAAATTAATATTTCTATGAATCAAATTCATCAAATTTTCATTATGATTAATGATATGAAGAACCAATTTTTTATATATCACTCCCAAAAAGGTGATATTTTTCTTGAGTTCATTAATACCAAGATTAGATTATCCAATTTGTTGAAAACCCCTCTTTTAGTGATTATGTTTATATTATTAATTATTATTTATGTATGGTAATATTCAGAAACATATTCGTTAACATTATAATGATTGATTAATTTTAAATGTTTAAGATTTTGTAATATTGTAATATTTATAATAATAGGTTAATATCTTATAACTTTCAAAATCATTGATTTTGGTAAGGTAAAGAGATCGTAATATTTCTTGAAAATGAAATCTTATCTAAATACAAACGGATGGACATTAATTTGAGGTAGATTCACATATAGGCTATAATATCTGAAAGGGATTTTTTTATTTAATCTGATCTTCACCCTATGCATGATTACTGGTCCTTTACTACACACATATAGATATTTTATTTTTACAATTAACATAACCTTTAAAAACAATAATGTTAGATTTTAAATGTTATGACTATTTAAAATGGATTTTAATCTATTGAATTTAATTATTCTATGGATCTTTATATTTTTTAACGAAACATTTTTGTGGATATTTTCTTATTAATACTAAAATAGCCATAGAGGATACACCCTTTTTTTGAAAAATGTGATTTCATTGAAAATAAAATTTATTTTACACTGTCTTATTTCAATCTTGAATATATTTTAAATTTATATAATTATTTCCATTTTGATATTATATAAAATATTATTTTTAAGAAAATCTAATTTTATATGTTTATAATATAACGGTTATTTTATTTTTGGAATAATAAAATACAAATTTATTTAAAAAATGTTTTTCACTTCCTCAAAAGATCATTAATGATGACTATCATAATATTGTTTTTATTTTGTTAACTTTTTCAAATAATATTTTTTAATAATAAAAAAGGGGAATAGATTATTTAATTTAATAAATTTTAATTTCATGGAGAAATTAAAATTTTAAATCAATTTCTAGTAAATTTATTTATGGTTTTAATTTTCTGTTAAAAATATTTTATATTGATATTGTTTTGTACTTTCATTACATTATTTCATTTTCAGAATTCATTTTCTTAATATATTTAGGATTGGAAATGATTTTATCATATCATTTTAATTTCATTATGAAATATTAAAATTTATTTTCAAATTATATATAGTCTATTTAAAGTTATTAATCATAAAAAAGAGGGATGTTGTTCTACCGCACTCTATTTGAAACATTTTAATGATCACAAACAACTTATGGTGTTCTACAATTTTCAATTAATATTATATCAACATTTATGTTCATGAATGAATGTAGTTATAAATCGGACCAAATGAATGATTTAAACTATATGAAGAAGGCCAAGGGGGGATATCCATTAGCCTGTTCCCACAAGTAACTGGATGGGGTCTCCTTGTCTGCTCGATGACAATGCGAAATGATTCAAAAAAATTGAAAGCCAACTTGATTACTATTTTAATTTCACTAACCAATCATAAATTTTGGAATAATCTACCAAATTTATATGTATCTCATTGAAAATCCACTAGAGACATCATAAAAGGGGAGAACTACAATATACCTACAAGTTAGTTGGTGGAATCTAAAGTCCATCTATTTGGGCATATTGTCTATGTCAAAATGTGACTTAAATATTGTATTCAATGGATTAAATGACCACATTAATCCTATAGATCTACCCCTAGATCCCCATATGCTATAAATATCAGCATTAGGATGGTTGAAAAGAAATGATATTGATGAATTTTTAATTCCATCAATCCAAATCATTTGAAAACAAGCATCAAAAACAATTTTTATTCTTTTTTCCATCCTATTGATATGTGTTTTTATTTATTTATTCATACTATATGATATCCATTTTTTTATTCTCCCTCTCTCTCTCATTTTCTAAATTTCATCTTTTCTACCTTTCAACATAATTGGAATATTTTATTTAGTTGATATTTTCAAAAGAAAATATATATTTGCACCACTTTTTTGGGATCTTTTTGAACCACTAAAACCAAGGGATATTAATCTTCTTGTTCAAAAAATACCTCTAAATCCAATGCCTTGTTCTAGGTTTCTTGGTATCTTCTAAAAACCTGGTTTTATAGTTTTTTAATTTTTCTTGGATATGGATAATGTAAAGTTCACTATCTAAAAAAATCATCGATCTATTAATGTGGTAGATATATGGGATCATTATTGAGATATTTTTGAACTTCCATAATAAATTTCTCATCATATTTACTTTCCAAATATATTATTTATAAATTTATTTCATTCAATTAATCAATCAATTGTTTAATACGTCGGTCAGTTAATCTATATTAAATCAATCTATCACATATTTTATTATTTTGGTTTCCACTATGATTTTTTTTAAAATTTCCTAATATCATTTTAATTTTATTACACAAATAATGATTATATTTATTTATTTTTCAATTTTCATTTTATATACCTTATAATTTTTTTAAAATTTTCAAATAAATTTCACCATACTCTTTCAAATTTCACCTTATCATCACTATAAACTAAATAATATGTTGGTATTTATACTAGTTTTTAGTAGGATATATAGGAATCCTCTTTGAGGTTTAATCATAACATCATCAACATTCCACCCCCCTCAGGAGGTAGTATCTTCAAAAAAAATTCATGTTTTTGGACCATAAAAATTCACTCACCAAAATTTTAAAATATTTACACAAGAATGTCAAATATAGGCCACTCCCAATTGCGTATTGACCAATAATTGTCCCATACATTTCTTTTTTATGTGGAAATGTCCCTTATTTAATTTAAACCATTACACTCTATTACGTCATAGGGGTATAAGCATCCCTCTCTTATGTGGGGAGAAAAATATGTCTAATGTGATAAGCCTAGTAAAATCCCTCACAAGATGCATTATAAACACATACATAAGTGATGATCCTATGATTACATATTTAAAGAGCATAATAATCCTATATAATGATCATATGATCTCTCCGCCCATCACTTAGGTGGTGATATAAATATTCATTCCGCCAAGATAAGATAATTATGTGCTTTATGTGATTAGAATAAAAATAAAATGTGATGAGAATGATATCTAATAATTCTACCCTTAGGAAATGATACTAATATTCAACCCATCATTATATGATGAGAATACAATTTTTTTGAGACAAGAATAAGCTACATTTGGCGATGAGATGAGGGTGCCTTTTGTGGTTATCATCGGGTTCCATGTGTGTGAAGTAAAAGATTAATCCTTTGATGAGTATTGGATTACCTAGGTGATGAGTGTATGATTCATTATCAGAATAGTATAATTGTGTGTGTGCAAGAAATAGGATATCCTGGGTGGAAATTCTATCATTCCCTATATAGAAAATGAAGTATTCCCTCATAGTCCATCCTAAGAATGATATTTTATCCTACCCAACATACCCAATAATTCCCAAATGTTTTTGAACACTAATCCACTCTAATAAATGATGTTCAAAATTATATGGGATCTAGTGGAGTAATTAAAAAAAGTCCTAATGAAAGTGACACCAGGAAAATGATTTATTAGTATTTCATAAATCTAAGAGGGAGACCAAAACAAGGAAATAAACTATTTGAGGATTCCATAAAAAACATTATTTACTATCATGCCATTTTGATCATTAATATAATACCATCAACCCCAATGTGGAAATCCCACTCGATATTAGAAAGAAGGAATGTGGGAACACATGATCATGACCATTTTAGGAGTAGTATGATAAAAAAGTAATTTCATGGGAAAATCATAAATAACATATGAATTATGAATTATATATTTATTTTTTTACAACTTTTTTCATTAATATATAGTATTAAGCTTTGGAAATATTACTATAGATCATTGGGAATCTTATTTGTTTTACATTTATTCTTTCTATAAAATTAATAGAGGTTTTTTCGTTGATGGGTTGTTTGGGGTAGTGATTTTAGTATTTAATTATCCTTTAATTTTTCACATATTAAATGGAATTTGTTAGTGTAATTCATGAAAATAAATATATCAATGTGGTGGATTAGAATATGGATCCGCATTATTCTTCAATTTTTATTATTTTAATGGTTTTATAAGTTGGAGTGTGTCTAATGAGGTAGAAAAAATGATTTAATGTCAAAAGATATTCATGTCTGGCATATATAATTCAAAAGGTCATATATTTTAAGGGTGGATTTGATCCATATGGTCGTCAATAGGATACTATTCTCATATTAGGAAATATTTTTTATTTTATCATTCAATTTTTATGGATTAAAATTTATATTTTTGTATTTTGTTTCTAGATATTCTTTTCCTTCTTGGGTAAAGTAGTGTCATTTTTGAGAATATTATTTTCCAATTATTGGTTATTGAAATAGTATTATCATGATATGTCTATTTTCTTTAACCCTTTCATTGCCTTAAATGGTTATGATACTATATTTTTCCCATCAATGGAGGTGTGAGATGCCAAGGTTTAATTCCTTAGAGTAAAAATTCCTTTTTTAAACCATGGCCTTGTGATTTTTGTTATAGATAAAGAATAATAATTAAAATCTTCCAAAAAATTGCACCATCATTATTAATTAATTTAGTAAATTATTTCATTTAATGATTAAATTGAATATTTTTTGAGTGTCTTGATGAATAAAATTATCATCACTGAAAAATATAATAAAAATATTAAGATTATTTTGGACTTGTTTTTTAAAATTTTAAATTGAAAATTATATTTTATAAATTCATGAATCTTGACCTATAGTTAAGAAAAGTTGTATTTGTAGGGAATTGTTTCATTAGTAAATATAAATATTTATCATTTAAAGGACATGATAATTTAATAATGTCCAATAATTAAAATAGTGAAAAATATTCATATCTTTCTTGACTTGGTTGGTTATTACGAAGGTTAATTGGAAACAATTTCATGATTATATATCCTAGTAATCATGGTGACATAATAAATAATTAAATATTATTAGTCCAAGGAATATGAGTATAGTTTTCAATAAATTAGTAGGAAGTTATTTGGAGCCCATGTACTAAACATTTCATATATAAAATAAGTTTTTTTTTCATTTATAGTAATACCTTAAAAAGAATAGAGTGATAATGTGATACAATATGTATTATATAACATAATAATTTATAATAAACAGAATCCTAATAATTAAGTAGTGATCGATATAGTTATCCTTTCCATGAAGATATTCCATCATTAATTGTACTACAAATAAATAATATATATTCTCAAAAATGATTAAAATATATATTCTTATAGAAGGATTTTAAAATGAAGAAGGGTACGTAATAAAAATTTCTAAAGGATTGTGATTTCATTATCCATTATCATCTTAGAATGGTAGAAAAGGTAGTGGATTCCTTTAGTAGAGAGGATCGTCATACTTTATCTTATATAATAATTGAACATGGGTTTTTTTGAATTATATAGTATGTTATACATGGGAATCATAAATAAAATAAATCATATCATATCATTTCTATATCATCACAAATTTTTCATTTCAAGATAATATCAAGGATAACCAATGGGTTGATGTCGAGTAAAAAATGCTAACTAATTAAATTTTAGATATAATGATTCCTATGTTCAACATTGTTGGTGATAAAGTGACTTTGTATAAAAATAATATATTCATTCCATAAAAAAATATTTTGTTGTTATTTTTTTATGATGCTCACAGGTTTAAATTATATATACATCCATGAAGAACCATGATATAGAGTGATATTTGAAGGATTTCATGGTTGGTGAACATAAGTCATGCCAGACTTACAACACAATATATAGTACTAAAAACACATACAATATATATATGAATTGATAAAAATTGATATTACCCAAGAAAAATGTATCTATATTTTACATAACTTCCATAATTTGGACATTACATCTCACATAAAATCACAAAATCCCATAATACTATGGTACGATGTATTTGAAAAATAGATACTTAAGGAACTTATTTTAAACTATTTTTCCCAATTTCATCATAATATAACCACACTAAACTAAATTTTTGGATACTAATAGGTTATAATAATCTCCATAACCTAGTGAATTGAAACATATGAATGGGGTGTTCTCAAATGATCATTAACGAATAAAATATAAATATGTCATCAATGGTTAGATAATAATCATATGAGAATCATTAGAATGAGAGAAGTATCATATAAAATGAACAAGGGATAATAAGACTTTTAAATAAGGCAAAATATAAGGATATGTAATCTCAAATGATCAAACATATACTAGGACATTAATGATTAGTATCACAAGACCATAAACAGGATCTAATGTATATTATAAACTCAATATAACATATAAAAGTGTAACTAATACGAGTATAAATTATAACATAAAGTATAAAGAATCACTTCATGTTTCCCTTTATTTAGTAGGAAACACAATCAGTTTCAAAAAGTGTATGAGGCATCACTACCCCTTTCTTATAGTGGATTGAGAATCATTAGTAATTTTCCATTATTTTACCATGAAATGTAAGAATTTACCAAATGTATAGTAGGGTTATATAAAACCCATGAAATATATAATAATTATACATACCTATCTTTACAACGTATAACTATTCCTTGATCATATAATAGAGAACCCATAAAAATAAAATGGGCATCATAAAATTTCATAACGATATCACATAAAATGACTTCAGGACATATATAAGTTGATAACTAAATATCAATCATCATTAAAGAGTATTATATAAATATATTTATATGGATATTCATATCATGGAAATAAATATGCGATTTATCCTTTATAAATAGCGAATATAATTGTAGTTAATATTTATAAAATGTTCTTTTTAAAATAGTTCTTAACATCATTAGAAAGTGAAAATGTTATGATTCACCTTTGAAAAATTATTTTTTTTATTTTACATGAATTTTTATTCATAAATTATATATAAAGAAATATCAATAAATATCTATGTATAATGATATAGAGTTTTTCTAATGTAAATGTGGTGTGGAAGATATAACGATTGATTTGGAAACAAAAGTGACCTTTTAATCAATTTAAATATACCTATATTAAAATAAATATCATAATTAGAATGAGAAATATTTAATTTGAATTATGGTAAAGTGAAATTTGAATGTCATTGGAAGTAAAATATATTTGGATTTAAAAATTATAAATGAGAACATTTTTGAGAAGAGTAAACATTGATATAGATGATAAATGGATGATTTGGAGATGGTTATAATGATTCTTAATGTAATTAATGTTTAGGAAGAATGATATATATCAAATAGTGATACATTGAGGTGAAAAAAGTAACTTGACTTAAAAAATTTATTAAAATAAATATTTCATCATCCAAGTATAGAAGACAAAATCTTGTAAAACCAAATTCTAGGTGGGATTACTAAGACTTTAGGAATAATATTTAATCAATAAAACCCTTTACCTGTTTGTCCCTAATTCCAAAAAATCACATTAACCTCATGTATCATAAAAATAAAAATCCTATAAACCTATTTCATAAAAATAGTCATTTATTTTATCTAATATACTGATAAATTATAATAATTCATTTACATTTATTAGTTACATAAATTCTATTTTTACCCCCAAATATTTGCATATTTGGTTGTTTCATACACACTTTAATATATCAATGATAATTATCATTCATTGATTATAATTTCCCCAATCATATATTATCCATGAAACTATATTATATTATTTATAAAGATTTAAAATTTTCTAATTTCTTTTAATAATAATTTTATTCATGATTCATAATGAATAAATCCTCAATGATTATGGTTATGTAATTTTTTACAATAAATGTTAATTACTAATTACACAAATATTAGTAGAAATATTCAAAAATCACAATTATGTCATCAAATTTTTTTAGTTAATTATATACATTCATAGAATCATCTATGTAGTTTAGTGATGAAAAATAAATACAACATTCCAGAGAGTCGGAAGTCTGTAAATATACCCGAACAATATTTTCATTATCCATTAAACAAGAAAAAGGATGAAAATGGAATATATTTTAAAATTTATAAACATATTATATATAAAATACTTTTTAGATAAAATTTTAGAACCATTCATATATATAAGTTACGAGGAACAAAATATGTCACTCCATAGAGGTAGTTTTCCGTATATATACACACAATCCACATTATTATTTTTATAAGTGTTGGGAAAGGGTATAAAAAGGTTATAAAATTAGAATAAAAATTTCAATATACTAATATTAATAATCTAATTATATAAGAATGGGGATAATATATTTTGAGGATTCAGATTAAGGAGAAAAAATGTTACCATGTTTTTAGTACTTATAAATAGAATTTGAAGAGTATCTTAGAAAACCTATTATAAATAAAAGATTTATGGATTTTATGTAAAAAAAAGACCCTACAATAGTAGGTAAACACTATATTATAATACAATTTCAAAATTTACACAATAAAGATCAATTATTCATGAATATATTTAAAAGTTAAATTTGTCAAATTTAAAGATTTATATTTTATAAATGGATTCTATATTGGGACTAATCATGTCATAATTATATTTGGGTATTTCATTGAGTTTTTTTTGAAATAATTTTTTTATATGAATAGGTAATATTACATATTTTTTCAATATTTTTTATTGAATTTATATGTGCATGTACTACAAATTCTTAAAATTATATAATTTACTAAATATTTGTTTGCAGACAAAACCCATACATATTAAAATAATATTCTAAATTTATAAAATATGTGTTTATCAATTTATACACATATGTAATATTTTCTAATAAAAGAAACTATTTTTATGTTTTTCTAAATAAATATTAATTTTTCTAAATTTAGTTTTGTGTTGATTTTAAAGACAAAAAAATTGATATTATTTATTATAAACCAATTTATATATATGATTAAAAAATAAAAAATTTCTTAAAAAATAATTTTTTTTGCATGATAATGTAAAAATTAAATTTCCCTCAACATATAAATTTCATTTCATAAAATTGAAATTATATTTAGAATAATAATTTTATAACGATGTTTCAAGGAGTTTCATATTTTTAGGAATGGAAATAAACTACTTAGGGTATTGATTAATTATCATGTTTAAAGTAAAATGGCTTCATTAAATAAATTAATTTAATAAGAGTTATAAAACTTCTATCTAAATAAATTGGATTAATATATTTAAATTATGACAATAATGTAATTTTTAAACATATACAATATATTTAAACACTCATTCAGTAAATTATTAGTAAAAAATAAAAAACTATGTCTAAATATTTAAAAGGCGTTCATCAGTTAAAACTATTTTTCCTATATTATATTATTGAATATAAAAATTTATTTTATAAAATTTATTTATTTATTTATATTAAATAATGTCAACATTCGTACTCATAATGCTAAAAAAAATTTAGATGGGTTATATTTTATTTTTAGTAACAAAATAATTACATTGGTTGATTTGCAACCAAAATCAATAAGGGTAAATAAATAATATCAAATTTTCAATAATTAAGAGGCCACACACACCATTTTGAAATTATTTTTAGGTATGTAATTAAGACCAACATTTATAACCCACCATTTCTCTCCATAACTCACCTAACCCACCTAACACCCTTTTGATTCCATCTTACCCATTACCCAATGGAAGTTTCAATTAAAACTCCCCTTATTTACATATAAAAGGAACTCACTCCTAACCGTTATATCATACCATTACACCCAAAATAAAATAGTCCTTAATTTACCTTCAATATCCCTATATTTAGGCCTCATAAGGAGTTCATTTGGTTTTATAAATTTGTAATATTCTTTAAGAAGCATCAAAAAAATGTGAGGGCTTTCAACCATTTCATTATAATTGAAATTAATTTATTACAGTATAATTTTAAATTATATACATGATTTTAATTTCATGTTATTATATCCCATTTTATTTTTTTTATTAGATAATAATTATCCTATATAATTATTTCCCTTTTCCCTATATTATTATTATGAAGACATAAGGGTTCCCATTCCACCCCTTTAAATTTCAATTACAAATCATTATTATAATTTTATCCTGATTGTAATTAAATTTCATTATAACCCATTTGATATATTGAAAATGATATTTTCTCTAAATATATACATTTACTATGCCATCATAGTGGGAAAAAAATCCAAATTTTCGGAAAATAGAGACTATATGGTTTTCCTACAAATAACATCCATGTATGAATAATAGCATGTTGATATGAGTGTGGAATATGTGAACATAGGTGTAATCACTAAGAAAATTTTTTGGGTGAGTTTTAACTCAATATTCACTCTAGTTCGTAGTGAGTGGTTTTAATAATACACACCTTGGTATACACTTCAGAAGGATATACCTTGGATCATTCCCATACCCTTTCCAAAACCTAATGAATGGTTTTTATATTGTTACTATGGTATCCTATGAGTGAAAACTATGGAATTAGATTAATGTAATCTATTTATAACGAAAATTGATTAATGTAACCTTATCGAAAATATTCTAATTATTTCCCATTTATTTATATTTAGAATACCAAATTGTTTCTATGATGAATATGCATGGTTTAAAAACCCACCTTCTTTATCTATATGGATCATTTAACATTATTATATTAATAAAAATTGACCCATCACTACCATTTTCTTTCTTAACCATCCAACATTAATTTGAATAAATTTTATCTCAACTACAATACATTGTGAGTACCCAATATTCCATTTATTGGATTAAAGGTTGTTCACATTTATTCAATATATTTATTGATTACAAATATTATCAACTTAATCGTATACTCGTTTATTTATATGTTTTTAGTTTTGGGTTTATTACATAGGAAGTGAGAATACTTATTTATTATAAAACTATTGGAAATCTATATATTTTTTATTCTAAAAAGGATTTTGATTGATTAATTATGAATAAATGATTTGGTATTATTAAATCAGTCCCACATATGATAAAAGTATTAGACAAAATTATAAATGTGTGAGTCGAAGTAATAAATATCCCCTTAATGCATCATTAGTTCTCTTGATATAGTCTACCTTTATTATTAGTAACATCTTTCCGATTGATCTCTTTTCACAAGGCCTTGGAAATATGATTATGTTTTTAGGAATTATGAATTCCATCAGTATGGGATCAATAATTATCTTCCATTTTTATTAAAATTTATTTATTAAAACCTCAGTTTGATTAGATTATAGAATTATTTTGAATATTTATTTCCTTTTCCCACACTATATATTAAAATATTATATTATGACATCTGCCAAAATATGATACCACTAATCAAGAATATGAGATATCCCTTATTTTATTTTCATTTTCCCATGAAACCAATAATATAACTCTGTGTAATTTTAATGGATCTACTATTATATATTTACATTTTTTGGAGGAGTTTTTTGTTAGTTTTTATATAATATTGTGTAATATAGAAATTATATATGTATATAGTCTTTCAAGACTAATAACCAATATTGTCCTTCATGAATTATTGTATTATATAACAATACTAAAATATGACATCTTTTTTTTTTTTGTGTTTTTATAGAGGAGGTTGTTATATTTTTTTTCAAATTAATTCTAAAAGAAATATTGTAGACTATATTTAGAGGATCTTATTTAGTTTTCAATAATATATAGAAACCATTTAATATTTTAGGTAATATCAATTGAGGAAATTTACTAAGAAATGTGTTTTAAAATTCAATATCATGTGATAATTACATTATTTATTATATATGAAATTTAACAGAAGGATTAGTAGTCATATCAACAATCATATATAATGTTTGAATGTTACTCTTGATAAAATCAATGGAAATGGAGTAGGAGTTGGTTAGATCTTAAAAATATTAGCATGTTTAATATTGGATATAAAACATAACCTCACACATATAGTGAAATCCAAGTATCCAAAAAATGGGGAAACCATGATTGACCACATCATGTGACAAAAAACTATACTATTCAATGAAATAACTAATCCAATAATATCCCAGAAATAATACAAGTCCATAGAAAATATTTTTCTCTCTTCAGGAAGTAGTGAAAGGGAAGAAAATTCATTGACGTATATCATCTAATGGGAAACATAGATCAGTGGAAGTTATTAATTCTGAATAATAAAGATAAATTCCTGATAGATAACATAGAAATGAGAACTTTAAAGTAGATATTCTATGAAAAATACATTCATTATGGCTAAACTAATGATTTTGGATGAAAAATAATCAATCATAAATTATAGCAGGATGAAAATATTACCATGTATAGGGAAAAAATTACGTGGTCATCTAGACATACTTCATACTATATTTTTATATTATAAATAAATATTCTCTATTTATTTATAGGTATAAATAAATTTCTTGAAAGGGAATTATTCATTAATATATTTTCATCATTTGAGGATATAATATCATTTTACATTAATATAGAAATGGATTACTCTATTAATTATGTTTTGAATTGAAATATTTATAACAAGAGGTCTAATTTCCACTATCAAAAGAAAGGTATGTCAAAGGGTAAAAAGGAAAGATTTGAATTTCCCACATGTAATAATTGTGCACAAAAAATTCAAGGAATTTCTTTAGGGGAATGGTACTTTGTTTCAAGTGAGAAGAAAGAGTCCATAAATCTCTTCTATTTAAATGAAAAGAAGAAGTTTGGGATTTACCATTCTTTTACTATAAATATAAATAAAATTTAAAACTAATTCCGGAATCATTATGTAAAATTACCTCAAAAAATGATGAGAGAAAATGATCAGGACTCTATGATCACAATAACTATAATTGAATTAAAAAATAGAATGATAACTGGTACATTGATCCCAAAATAAAAATTAGCCAATTTTTTATTTGATCATATATATATATATACATTCCATCATATCATGATTCGTTTCTACAGACATTGAGTCATCCAAAAATATTTGGGGAAAGGAGCTTTCAGTTAGGATACCTGAAGATATAATTTTTAAAATGAAAATTTATTGAGTAGACTTGATTAAAAGGAATATATATTCCATAATGGAAAACATTATTGTAATATCAATGGTATATTTGAATATAATACTTTTTATAGATCAACTCTCAATGTATAATGTATGTATTTATTTTTTTGGGATGGAGATTACTATTTTTGACGGGATATAAAATTCCTTTTTGGAAAGGAGGGACATCACCCCTTTAGTCTTTATTAGACCCTCATATAGCATCTTACCTTAATTAGATTATGTGAGAATATTAAGAGAAGAAAATATATAATATTAGGAATAAATTCTAATGATAGATGAAATATCCATTTTGTAAAATGTCATTTATGTATTTCTAGAGTAATTATCTGGTAATCTAACTGAACATGAAAATGATTTTTCCATTGAACTCATTCCAGATGAAATATCTAAATTGAATACTCCCCATATAATGAATCCTACAGAGATGTTTGAGATAATGAAACTACTAATAGATTTGTGTTATACGGGATTTATATTACTTTTTTTTCACCATGGTATCCCCTTTCTTATACATGAAAAATAAGAATGCTTTAATAGAATTATGAATTGATTATAGGGATATAGATTCTATTTCTATAAAAAATAGATATCATTTACCACATATTAATTAATTATTTTAAAAAATAAAATTAAATAAATATTTTTCAATGATTTATATTTTCTTTAGTTATGGTATTTAATTGGTGAATGAGGAGGATATATAAAAAATAAATTTCATATAAAATATAGAGATTTTGAGTTTAGAATAACATACTTCATATTTACTAACATAACTTATGATTTTATATATATGATGAATAGATTATTGAAATATTTTATTGATATTTGTTTTGATATTAATTGATGATATATTTATATAATCTAAAATATATGAAGAACCTAAGAGTTATTTATGAATAATTCAAATGAGCATGAAGAAAGGGAATTACGTTAGAAATTTTGTAACTGTTAATTATAGACCCATTATGATTCTTATTTTAATCAAACTATATCTAAAGATGTAATATATGTGTCAATTCATATAATACAAAGGATATAATTTAATGTACTACATAAAAAAAATATTACCAAGATGTATATATTCCATGGTTTTTATGTTATTATCGATAGTTTGACGGGCCGACATTCTAACCAAGTGTACACATAAATGAGTTAAATTTATATGGTCTAGGGAGTGTGAATACAGTATTGAAAAGATTATTATGACTTTAATTGAGGAAATTGTATTGAATTTTTAATTAGTAAAGGATTTGGAATATATAGTGACCCATCAATGAATGGTCGATTTTGTTTCATTAAAAAAATGATAGAGTGGATGATTATGCATTAATGTAATTTATGATTTGTGAAAATAATTATCCAACTTATGATTCTATGTTAGAAGCTGTATTATATTCCCTGATGACATGGAGAAAATATTAATATGATAAATATGAAATATATATACATGAAATATAAGTCTGAAGTATATTTTCTCTACGAAATAGCTTAACACGAGTCACTGAAGGTGAATGGAACTATGCACAGACTATGATTGTCTGATAAAATACGAATCTAAGAAGGTAAACATGATGAATGGTTTATTGAGTATGTGGGTACATAGAGTTATGATAATAATTAGTATTTAGTAAGGATCCTATATTCAAGGATATAACAAAGATGGATATTTTAATTTTTAGGAAATGTGATACATTATTACTTTTTATGAAATTACTTAACCATATAAACGTAAAAATATAGGGATTCAAAATAAGGGTGATAAAGATATAAAAATGAAGTATTTAATAAGGTAATGATTGGAAAATTGTATAATTCATATATAAATATGTAGGTCTAAATTATTGAAATTGTTTATGTGTTCCATCTATACATGAACTGAAGAGAGAGGTACTGGATGAAGCACATATCTCAAATTTCTCTATTCACCCATGTAGCACAAAGATTTATTGGGGTTTAGGAAAATATTTTTTGGTGGGATTATATGAATTGGGAAATTCTGACCATCTATCCATATTCTCAGTGTTCTAGCAGACAGAGGATGAAATAAAACAACCTAGTGAAGTCATGAAACCAATTCTTATACCTACATGTATATGGGATAATATTATAATGGAATTTTCACTGGACATATGAATATAATTAGAATGAACAATTCTATATAATACACCATTTTTATCCTTACTAATTATGAAAATTTATTATTATTAAGTGAATATTGATCCATTGAGTAGCTCTCCTAACACTATATCAGGGAAATCATGATACTTAAATAGGAACCTACATCATTTGTATCGGATTACGACCCTCTACTAAAATAATAAGTTTTTAAGAGTCCTCATAATTTTCTGAAAAATGAGGTACATTTAAAAACTACCTATCATCCATGAAACAATGTAAATTATGAATGTACAATTTAGAAACTATAATACAATTTGAGAAAATTTTCTCTTGACTTTTAATGTGCATGAGAGGAGTAACAAACTATTGCGGAATTTCAATACAAAAACACCTTCCATTTTAGCATGGAAATGGAATTGCATTAGGTAGTGTTTGTAAAGGGATATCATACTATAAACTCTTTGGAGGAAGAAATAAAAAGGAAGTGAGTGGGACTGATTTTTTTATAAAACAACTAAAAATGTACGGATAATTCAAAATCATGTCAATGTAGTTGAATATAGAATAATGGGTTTTCTAATTATAGATGGAAGGAATTTGAATTCCTTATATGGGAGATAATTTATTCTTAAATGTGTCTCCATGGAATGGAGTTGTAATATTTTTTAATATGGTGATTTTATTCCATATATATATTAGTCCTTTTACAATTCTATAATGAGTTAGAGTTGTAGATTATAGATTATCTATGACACAAAAATATTCTAAAGTACATGACATCTTTAATGTTTCATTATTAAGATAATACATGCTGGATCCAACAAATATAATTTCATTTTAGGGAATATAGTTGTACCTATTCTTGTATTATAATGAGGAGCCTTTATAGGTTCTTCACACTAGAGAACATTTTTCAGATAATCAAACAACTTGGCTAGTGAATGCTTTTTTAATGAAATCAGAATCTATATGAGGAAACATGGGATCCTAAAAAATATATGAGGATAGAATATGCATAGTTATTTTTATTATTTTTCATGTATCCAATTTCAAGGATGAATTGATTTTGGAAATATAATACCCATGACCATACTTTTGGATGAAAACAAAAAATCCCAAAACTATTTAATAATACACACTTTAAAGATAATTTAGTCATGATTATATATAAAATATAGTTTTAAAAAATTCTACGAATTCTATTATTTAAATTTCTTACATATTATTATTAATCATGTTAAAATTAGCTAAGGGTTAATTTTTTCATTTTTTTGTGAAATAATATAATTTTAGGTGAATAGTGAAAATAAAATTTTAATCAAAAATGTAATTTCTATGAATTTATATGAAAAATTACAATAAATTAATAAATAAAAATAATTAAAAAAAAATATTTATTTCAATATTAAATTTAATCTTTTTAAAACAGAATTATGAATTTATTACATATATCTTCAACATTTTATGATGATAAACAATATTTTCCAATAAAAATAAATGATTTTTAATTATTTTAGTGAAATATTCTTTGGTAAAAAAGAGTATTTCTATGTGTTTGTATCCACGTATAATATATTTTTATATAATAAAAAAAATTTCATCAAAATTAAAATAATGGATAATTTTATCCAAAACATAATTTTTATGCTTACAAATATAAATATTCTAGAAAGTGGTTTTTACACGTGCTAATGTAAAAATTAGTATTTACAAAAATATTAAATTTATATGATAAAATGTAAGATATATAAATAATATTTATCTAGAAATTATTTAATAATCCCAATATTATTTTTATACGTTAAAAATAAAATTGATTTTCTATATATTAATTTCCACATTAAATGTAAACTTATTTTATAAAATAATTAAATTTACAGGAGATATAGAAATTTTTTCTAAATATATTAGATTAATATATTTTAAATTATGATTATTATATGATGTTAGACACAAAAAATACAAAGAACCATTTAGTTAAAAATTAATAAGAGGTAAGAATAAAACATATTTAATACATAAAGGACATTTTCTATAACAATAGTTATTCTTATACCTTATAATTTAACATATAAGATTATTTTTTTTCACATTTAGATCTAGAATTATATTAAATAGAGTCCAAATTTTGATTGATACAGAAAAATTTGTGTTTTAGGGTATTCTAATATATTTAGTTATTAAATAGTTACCATGGTTATTTTTAATAATGAATAATAATTGTAAAAATGGGTCATTGAAGTATCTAAATTTTATTTATAATTAAATGGTCACTTACACCTTCTATAAATATTTTTTTAGTATGAATGTTATACCAAAATGTTTGACTTTCCATTTTTTCTCCCAACAGAAAAAGTCACCTAATCTACCAAACACCAATTTTATTCTATCATTACCCCATTCCTTACATTGATTTCTATGAAAAGACATTATTTTTCACCTATAAAAGCATATCACTCCCACCGATCCCATCATTCCACTCTAACTGAAAGGAATTTAACATGAATTTATATTACCTATATCTCTCTAAATCACTCCCAATTTGTTGTTTAGGATCTATGGTGTAATGGTCCGTACATCATAGTGTATTACATTGTCACAATCCAGTGTTTTGGGAGTTCTGGGAAGCAAACAACTATAGTTCTTCCATTGGTGGGTCAAATTAGTGACTCATCATTAGTAAATTGCATTGATGAATCGGTGATGGTAGATCAACCTCATTATCTCACGTCAGTATCTCACATCGGTTGCTTGCATTGGCATCTCGCATCGGCATCATGACTTCGGTAGGTAAGGGCGTCAATATGTGAGGGCATAAGTAGGTCATGTAATTAGTAGTTCTGGGCATTGGTATATCAGGGTGTTAGTCGGTCAGGGCATCAGTAGCTAAGCGACACGGTAGGTTGGGCATTGGTAGGTCGGGAATCATTGAGCGGTGTCAGTGTGTTAGGCGTCAGTGACTCATTGTCGGCGACTCACCCATTAGTGAGTTGTTTCCAATTTTTATAGTTTCACCCATATTTTGTTTTATTTGACATAAACTTAGTTTAAAACTAGTTTTAAGCATTTATAAGGATATTTAAAAGGATTTAAATTATATCCATAATATTATTAATGCTCCCAAAACATTAAATTAGTAAAACCACATAATCTTGATCACGAACCAAATTTAATGGCCCATGAAACCGCTCCCTTATGTTGATATAGGATCAAGATATTCTATGTGGTGTCTCTTCCTAGTAATTTTTCTTTTTCTCTTGGTTGGCCTAGACCCATTATTCCCATAGATTTTTGTGTTTTGTCATGGGATTCGAATTCATTCTTCCATGGACTCTCTTAGTGTTTGTGTTACCCCTATTTTGGTGTATAGAGGTGTTGTTGATCATCTGTTCTTAGAGGCAGGAATTATTTTTTCTCCCTTTTAATAATGTATCATGCGGGGTGGATAAACTCATATCTCATTGAGAATAGGATCAAATCCAAATATTAATTTAGGGTGTTATGCAGATGAATAGACATATTAGGATAACGGGTTTGGATACCTTTGAAATAAATGAGGGGATGGGAAGATGACGATGATGATCATGTTGTTTTATCTATTGTCATTCATCAATATTGTGAGTTATATGCCTTCTGAGAATCATGATTGTTGATGGTATTTGTTTTATTAGGGGTGATTCATTACACTTGTTATGTACCCCCAATTGAACTCTAGAAATATGAAATTGAGTAAACATGTATACTTGGTTCAAAAAAATGGATTCCCCAGGATCAAAATGGTTTTGTAATGACCATAATTTTATCAAAGTGGAATTAAATAAAGAAAATGTTAAATATGAATACCATTTTTCTTTATTGGTGTGGCTATGTTTTTTATGTGTCTCTTTTCAATCTTGTTCTCCGTACAGGTTCTGTGGTGCTATTTTTGAGAGCACAATTGTGTGTGTTGATATTTTGAGGGTGAGATGGTATCTCAAGATGAGATATTGACTAATTTGACATTGGATGATGTTTTTGAATGGTGGGTATGCATTTGGGTTGTGTTCTGGTTATTGGGCAAAGACTGTTATTACAGTGGGACTACAACCAGGTTGAGTTTTATTTTTGTTGCGGGATGTGGTAATTTTCATGTAGCGGGGAAACCAAGGATGATTTGGGGGGGCTAATATTGAATAATTATAGTGTTACCTTTCATAATCATTTAGCCCTGATTTTCCCATGAACAATATATCAAGAATAGGTGTTAGTGTGGATTATCTTACCCTGGTCCTTGTTTCTCTATTTTGTTTAGAAGTGGTTGGTATGGTTACATAACCATTATAATGTGTGTAGTGTTTAGTATTTTCTCTATTAGGGATGAAATCTATATTTTTTCATAATTTAATAAAGAATCAATTGGATGGGGTTATGAATTAAGTCTTTGGTTGGCTATGGTTATGTATTAGATGTGGAAGTAAATGATGTTTTTTATGGGCTCATTGGTTGTTTGGAAATCCATAGGTTAGGATGAGTTTTTGAAGACTATATTTATATACTTTTTGTTCCTTGTGATTTCTATGCACACCCCTTAATAATTGAGAACCATGTATTGAACACCCCTATTTTACTGAGGGGGATTTCTTTCTGACAAACTGATTGTAGGATGGATCGCCGATTATTAGATATTCTCTATTCCTTCATATAGGTACTGGTATCCTATTACTTTTCAAGTAGATTGTGGTGCTTTTGTAAGGCCCATGGTTCTGTGTTAGAGGTGTGTATCCCAAGTGACATTGGGTTGAGATATGCAGTTCATTCCCAGGTGTCTTTGTTATGAGGTTTTGTTTTGTGTCCTAGGTTTTTTCAGGTGGGATGTGGTATGTTTCCCAGGTGCGTGCTGGTAGGTTGTGGTAGTGGGGTTTGTGGAAGAGCATTTTAGTGTTAGGAAGTTCTCTTTTAGGGATGAGAAGTTAACCAGAGGGAAGTTGTGTGGGGTACCCTATCATCGATGTTCTTACTAATTTATATTACAAGGCTTGTGTTATTTCGGGATCATTCCTTGGTGAGGTTGGGTATATAGTATACCTTGTTAGGTTATTTTGAGTTTCTCCTATTTTCTCAAAGGGGAATTATTATTCTCTTCCAAATTGTCCATGAGGAACTTTGGATTTTCCTATTGACTATACTTGTACACTCACCATACATATATAAAACTATTTTCAGGTTTCCATGGAGATTATATAAACAACGATAGACCTTAAAATATTGGGTGTGATGATAATTGTTTGGTCCTTTCTTTTATTTGTTATTTTGCTATTTAATTTTTAGTTTTTCATTTTATTTCTATGATTTTTTCTTTAAACAAGAATGTGGGATAGATTTTTCCTTCTTTTATATATATGTCTAGGAGTTGTTTTGATGTTGATAAATTATATCTCCTTATATTGGTTATAATAAAAAGGGAAATTCATCCCATTTTGTGAGATTTATGTAACCTTGGTGTGGGTATCCACCCTGAGGCCTACTAGAGGTGAGACTTGGGGTCATAGTCTCTCTTTATCCATATCTAGATTAGGAGGGGAATATTTGGAGGGTGGTGGTCATGATAGAATTGTATCAGAGTTGATGGGTGATATATATAATGATTTTTGGAGTTAGGAACAATGGGGATTGCATGGGATGGTAGGGAAAAATTTTATGGTTATCATGCTATGTGGCATAGGCTGGGGAAAACTAGTTGGGTCATGGGATTTTAGGGGCCCCTGTGATCCGATGAAAAGACTCTGAGCTTTCCAAATGACCAAGTGAGGATACATCGTTGGTGGGGTAGAGACCCTAATAAATGTACATGCATCATGATAAATATTGTTCTTTTTTATTTGGTAGATTTGGAAAATTAAAATTATCATAGAGTTAAAAAGAATCCTAAATAAATTCTATACAACTTGGGATTAGGAGATCCATTTTACATCTTCTGCTATAGAACCCAGTCGCCATATGCATGTGGTATGAGCATTGGAGGCTTAGTAGGCTATCCTGGTGCATCGACAGAGGGTTGGAACTTTGGGGGAGGATGATCAGTAGTAGAATATTCTTCGTTCTTTCCTGAAGTAGACTCTGGGAGTGTATAAGGGCAACGTTTCAGATACAGAGATAGAGAGTTGGCTTGAGGAGCAATTGATCTCTTTTAGATTGAACTAGTCTGTGATAGAGTAGTGGGTTCTATTGGTAGTTAGGAAAATTAGGGGAGTCCCACATTATTGGTGGATGTTATACCCGAGGGAGATAAGGGGGAAGATGTTCTGTGGGCTGATTTTGAGCAGGCTATATGGGAAGAATTACATTCATTGACCAAGAAGGTTGAGAAGTGACAAGAGATACTCTCCCTCTAGTATGGGATTGTGTCGGTATCGGAACTGGGGATCAAGTTCAAGTATCTCTTTCTCTATTCTCCATATTTCATTGTGGAATAGGATTCTATGTAGAGATGCATAGAGGATTCACTCCACCCATACCTCCAATACAATGTTCCTCCCATCACCTTTTCGAAAAACCTAGTGGACCAAAAGAAGGTGGAACAGTTTGAGAGGATTCACTCACAAGGAGGTTTACTATGAGAGGGGAGCTAGTAGGGTTCATTGAAGGGAAGGGATACTAGAAGCATGTCTCAGGGACCAGTTCTTTCAAGGATTTGGCCAATGGGGACTCGACCACATTATTTTCAGTTTCTACCATATATTCCTTGTTATTTTTGAATAATATTTGGTACAAGGTGTTTCTCTTGTGGACATTTTAGGAACCATTATAGTGAGTGCCCAGTAAGATCCCATTATGGTGGAGGTGTTTAGGTTTAGTTCTTTAATTAGTATAAGTTTTCATCCAGGCCGTTCTAGCAGTAGTGACATGAGGCTCTTACTCCATCAAGGGGAGATGGAGTTGGCGGAGGTCGACCACATGGCATTCCCTAAATACCTTAAACTATATGTGTTCAAGGAAGCGTTTGACATTATAGGTGAAGAAGATCTTAGTGTGGTCAATTTTAAACCCCTAATGCAGCAACACCTATAAGGCCAATGTTCGTTTGGGGTAACATCATCTTTTATAGTACTCTTTTTTGTTCATTGATTGATTCAGGAGCTCCACACTCCTTTTTTGCACCCACTATAGGCCATGTATTGGGACCAGACATTAGGATACAATCCATAACCCTGGTGTTTAGTACCCCAGTCAGAGGTCAAACTAGATTATTTGTTGTTTTCTGTGGATGTAGACTGATGTTGGGGCTACATCTTTCCATTGGGGATCTCTTATTGCTACAGATGTTGCCACACAATGTCCTCCATGGCATCGACTATTTTTTTCCATACAATATGTCATCGACTGATTCTGGAAGAGAGATGTGTTTTTAGACATGGATGGCCAACATATCTCTTTATTTGGAAAGAGGGTTTTCTAATGGGTAGTCAGCTTGTAGATCCTCATCATTCCATATCAGTTGATGTATCAGTGGAATCAGTGTATGCTGAGATGGTGAGGGTTCCTAGAGTTGTGTGGGATTTCTTGGATGTTTTTTGTAAGGATGTTGTGACTCTACCCCCTTGATGTGACGTTGTTTTCAGGATAGACATGGATCCCAATGCTTCTATGATTTTGATAGATTCTTATAGGATGTCAAATTTGGAGCTGCGGGAGATAAGGATTCTGTTTGATGATATGATTAAGGAAGGCGTTATTTGGACAAGTGTGTCATTGTGGGGGGCTCCATTCTTGTTTGGGAAGAAGTTAGGTGTTGGTATGAGGATGTGTATAGAATACCATTGGTTGAATTGGGTAATGGTCAAGAGTTGTTACCCTCTCTTGAGGATTGACTAAATTTTCAACTAGCTAAGGGGATAAAGTTGGTCCTCTAAGATGGATATATGGTCTAGATATCACCAGTTGAGGGTGGAAGATAATGATATCCAAAAAAATGATTTCAGGTGAAGGTATGGTCACTTCGAGTTCAAGGTTATGTTTTTTGGTGTTACGAATGCACCAACCATGTTCATGGGACTTATGAACTCTATCTTCCATGAGATCTTGGTCTAGTTCATCAGTGTGTTCTTCAATGTCATCCAGATCAACTTGATGGTAGAGGTGGAGCATATTGAGAATCACAGAACTATCTTAGAGATTTGTTGATGCCTCCAGCTCAATGGGAATTTGTTCTATTTTATGTTTTGTACACGAGAGGTCCACTTCCTTGGACATGTGGTGTCTCATTATGGTGTAAAGTGGACCCATGAATGGTTGATGAAGATGTTTCGTTGATAGAAACAAATAATGTGGTGGAAGTTTGTATATTTATTCGTCTAGCGGGCCATTAAAGAAAATTTGTACCCAATTTCTTTCAAGTTTTAGCTCCATTTAAGGCTCTGAGAAAAACATTATGTTCATTTTATTAGATATAGTGGTTCCAAGTAGTGTTCCTCTATATAAAGGGGATGTTGGTTAGTGATCTATTGTTCTAGTTTCTAAATTAATGGGTGATGTTTGAGGTTTTTGTGATGATTCCCATCTAGGATTTGTGTGTGTACTGATACAGAAAAAATGAGTGATCTATTATGGGACTATCCAGTTATGTCCCCAAAAATATAACTATTAGACCCGAGATCTCAAGCTATTTGCATCCTTGTTTTCACTGATGTTGTGGCAGCATTACCTCTTTGGGGATCACATTGTGGTCTTTATGAATCACAATAGATTGATGTATATCCTTTACTAGTAATACCTGAACTTCTTGATGCATAGGTTGATGGATATTCTCTAGGATTATGAATTTCAGATTGTTTACAAATTAGTAATGGGGTATGTGGTGGCTGATACCTTGAGTAGGTTGTCGTAGAAAGAGGTAGTGAGAAATTATCTGTATGCATGGAGGGTGATGGGAAAGTTGGATAGCTTGCACATAGATATAGGAATGGATGGCGGTAGAAGTTATCTATTCTAGATGATGGTGTAGTCTTCTCTGAGGTAGAAGATGGAGGAGTCTATGTGGGGGATAATCTAAGGAGGAGTTGACAAGTGATCGCATTAACAAAGGTGATTCTTCGTAGGGGTGGTTGAAGGTTGGTAAAAATTTAATGTTGTACATTGAAATTATGTTTGTCCCAATGGAATTACATGATGGAGTTCTCGATGAATTTCATTGATCTCCCTTAGTAGTACACCATAGAGATTCCAAGATGTACCACGATATGAGAGAGTAGTTTTGGTGGCTCAGGATGATGTACATTGAAGGAGAGTTTGTAGAAATGATCCATATGTTCTAGTAGGTGAAGGCTGAGTACCATGTTCCCAATAGTTTTTTCAGCCCCTATATGTACCCATGTGGAATTGGGATGACATATTAATGGATTTTATCACAATACTTCCTAGGGATCAAAAAGGTTGTGATTATATCTGGCCGGTGGTGGATCGAATAACAAAATCTGCTCAATTATTAGTGATTATGGAGTTGAGCACCGTGGATTCCTAGGGGAGTAGGTATGTGGATGAGGTGGTGCAACTGCATGGGGTTATGAGATCCATTTCCTCATATCAGGATACATGTTTTACCTCACGAGTCTGGAGGGGATTGCAACATTATTTTGAAACTCTGTTACACTTTAGCACTTCATTCCACTCTTAGAAAAGTGGCTAGATTTAGAGGACCATCCAAATGTTGTAGGACATGCAACAAGAATTCATCTTGGAATTCGGTGGGTCTTGGGCATGACACTTTTCATTGGTATTTTCTTACATTAATATCTATCACTCTTCCATTGGTATGGATATGTTTGATTCTTTTTATGAGATACTGTTTGTTTACCATTATGCTAGACAAAAGTTGGGGATGATGTTTTTCTTGATCTAGACAGGGTGAATAGTTTGACCGTGAAGGTTCATCTTTTTCTTGATAGGATTAATGCCTAACATGACCAAAAAAATTCATATGTCGATCGTAGGAGGAGGCCTTGGGAGTTTTTGGTTAGAGACCATGTGTTCTAGAAGGTTTCCCCTCGATGAGGGTACTGAACGTTTGTTATGGGGGGGATATTCTCACAGGTTCATTGGACCATTTGATGTGTTCGGATGAGTCAATGTGGTGGAACACTAGTTTTCATTTCCACCGAAGATTGATAGGATCCATGACGTCTTTCATGTCTCCCAGCTTCGTCAGTATGTTCACGATGACTCGCATGTCATTGACAGGGGAGAGTTGGATATCGATGATGAGGTAACACTCATGGAGTAGCCAATGGATATCTATGATCATCGGGAGAAGGTTCTATGTGGACGTATTATTCCCATAGTTCATGTGTTGTGGAGGCTTAGTGACCTTGATGGGATTACTTGGGAGAGGGAGACACAGATGTGTACCCAGTACCCAGAGTTATTTTAAGCTTTTCTTGTTCTGTATTCCTTGTAATGTAATACTTGAACATTGATCTCTATAAAATGAGTTCCTTTGATATTTCCTCTAATGTTAGATAATGTCCCAAAATAGGATAGGGGATGACCCGATTCCTAATCCAGACGCATTAAAAATTATGCAATTAAACATATGTGAGTGAGTAAGTGCTGCCCAAAGTGGATAATATCTCAACATAGAGGATGTAATTCCATAATTCATGTTTTATATCAGTGTGATTAATATTCTTGTGCAGTGTATGTATGGTTGTTTGTGTTAGAATATGTGTGTGGATATGTACTTTGAGGTTGATGTTCTACTCCATGTTTCGAACAACACATGGTGGTTTATCCATGAGATGTATCTTACGAGGTTGTTATTCTGAACCCTCCTTCTTCTGAGTTCTGTTTTTACTTCTATAGGGAGAGAATATTTTGAGAGTTATCTGATGTAATAGTCTAAACCTCCCCAGTTGATTAAATTTTCAAAATACAGTGTTTGGGGTTTTCTGGGAGGCAGTAGTAGACCCTCTCAAAATTTTTCCAAAATTCCATTTTTCCCATCATTGGGTCGTACTAATTACTCAGCGTTGGTAGCTCGCATAGGTGACTCATTTTTGGTAGCTCGATATTAGTATGTTGCACTGGAAGCTCGCATCAGAATCTTGCATCAGTATCTCATTGTCTGTAGGTTAGAGCATTGTTAGGTTAGGGTATCGGTAGGTGTGAGCGTTGGTAGGTCCGGGCGTTGGTAGGTCAGGGCATCACTATGTCAATGTGTTGGTAGGTCAGGGTGTTGGTATGTCAAGGTTTTTTTAGGTCATGCGTTGGTGTGTAGAGTTAGTGATTCATGCATTGGTGACTCACTATAGGTGACTCAACCATCGGTGATACATCCCTAATTTTCTTAGTTTTTTTAGTTTCACACCTCTTATGTTTTATTTGACACAATTTGGGGTAAACCCCTTATTTGAGTGCTCTGATGGGTGTTTTAAAGGATATTAGTTATATCCTTAATATCATAATGCTTCCGGAACATAAAAATTGTCCAACCACTTAATCATGACCATGATTTTACTTTAACGGCCCTGGAAATGACTAACTTCCCTTGATATAGTATCTTGCTCTTCTATGCTAAGATATTTTATTCCTAGCGTGTTTCCATTTTCTCTTGGTGATACCAAATACATTATTCCCCATCAAGTAAAGTTCTTGGTTATAGACATACGATTCAGTCTTATTTGCTATCTCTTGTGATTTGAGAGACCCGTTGTTTTGGAACAAGGAGGAGTTTTTGGATGTCTTTTCTTCAAGGTATGAATTCATTTTCTCTCTTTTAATTGTGAATCATGTGGGGTTGGTAAAATTTTGTATCGTTGATAATATGATCGAATCAAAATCTTAATTATGGGTGTTATAATGATGAACATGATTTTAATGATAATGGGTTTGGTTACATTAGGAATAAATGATGGGTTGGGAAGATTATGATCATTCTTTTGTTGTTTTATCTATAATATTTGATCCATAATGTGGGTTTTGTGAATTTGGAAAATCATGGTTGTTGGTGGTATTTGTTTTCACATTGGTGATTCATTACAGTTGTTATGTATCCCCTATTGAAATCTAGAATTTTGAAATTGATTAAGCTGGTATACCCTGTTAAATAAATGGATTACCGAGGATCAAAAATGTTATATGATAACCTATCTATCATTAATATGTAATTAATTAATTAATGTGTTAAATCTGAATACCCTTTTCATATTTTGGTGTAGTTATTTGTTGTGTGTGGAATGTTTCTTCCTTGTGCTTTGTAGAGATTTTTTGGGGATGTTGTTGAGAGGACGGTAGTGTGTGGGTATGGTTTGTGGGTGAAATTATATATCAAGTTAAGAGATTGATTGATTGTGGAATGGATGAAATTGTATAACTTTGGCTCTATATCTTGGTTTTTTTGGTTGTCGGGCATGGTATGGTTGTGAATTTGGACTACAACCTGGTTGAGTTTTGTCATTTTTTTAGGATGTCGAGCTTTTCGAGTAGTGGGGCTGATGAGAATGATTTGGGATGGATGATTTTGAAGAAGGTTGGAGTAAGATTTCATAGGAATTTAGCCCTGAGTTTCTAGAGATCGGTATATTAGGAATTTGTGTTAGAGTATATTCTTTTACCCTAGTCCTTATTTCCCTATTTGGATTTGGTAGTTGTTGGTACGATTAATTCTCCCTTATAACATTTTCAGTGTTTGGTAGTTTCCAATGTATGGATGGAATCAATAATTTTGGATTGATTTAGTAAAGAATTAATTGCATCAGGTTATGAATTTAGTATGTGGCTGGATGTGGTTATGTAATAGAGGTGGAATTAAGGGAAGTTTTGTCTAGTCTGGTTGATTTTTTTGGCACCCATAGGTTGGTTTGAAAATTTGATACCTATATTTATATACATGTAGTTCCTTGTGATTTTTGTGCGGACACCACCCGAGTTGAGAAACATGTGTAGAACAACCCCATATCATGGGGGTGGGTGTTTTTTCCATCATCATTATGTGAGGATGGATGGATTGTAATTATATCTTCTCTACTCCCTCTTCTAAGAATTGGTAGTCCAAGATTCTTCAAGTATGTTATAGTGTTTTTGTGAGGCCCAAGTGTCTTTGAGTTGAGATATATAGTTACTTCCCTCATGTCTTCTGGATGAGGTTGTGGTTCCTGGCCCAGGTGTTTATTGGTGGGTAGTGGTATATGACCTAGGTGTGCACAAGCAGGTTGTGGAAGTGGGGCTTGTGAAAGAGTGTGGTAGCATTTGGATGTTCTCTGTTAGGGATGAAAAGCTATGAGTAAGGAAGTGGTGTGGGTTACCCTATCATTGAGGTTCTTAGAACTTTAAATTAGTTGAATTGTATTTTTTGGTGAGTTTGGGGTAGATAGTATAACATTCATGTTCTTTGGAGTTCCGGTTTCTTTCTCACATGGGTATAAGTATTCTTCTCCCACTTGTTCATGAGTGACTTTGGATTTTCCTACTGAGTATACTTTTATGCCCACCCTTTGTATATAAAACTATTTTAAGGTTTCCATGGATATTATGTAGACCGTGATGGACCCTGTTAGATCGAGTGTCTAGATAGTTGATGTCTCATTTCTTAGCATTGTTCTTATTATTATTTAATTAGGAGTTTTCATTGTATTTCTATCAGTTTTACTTTAAACAATCATATGGAATAGATTTTGGATCCACACAGAAACACAAATATATATATATATATATATATATATGAATTGGAGTTTTTTTCAAGTTAATACTTATAATATCACGATCTTGGTTACTATAAAATTGAAATTCCTCCCATTATGTTAGACTTCCATACCCTTGGTGCCGGTCACCACCCCGGGTCCTACTAGAGGTTGGACTCGGGGGCTCATTATCTCTCTTTCTCCATTTCATGATTAGGAGGGGAACCATTGAATGAATGCGGTCATAAAATAAGAATCCCTACCATGATTTGAAAATATAAATTGGAATGTAAGGGTTTCAAATCAATTGCATTCCCGTTTAAATGAAGTTATGTTTTTATAATACCATTTCAAAAAATTTAAATGATTTTATTTTCATGTATATATCTCCATTTGGTTATGTTTATTAATTAAATACTACTTATCCCCTCTCATCTAATCAATTTTAACTTTATTTTTATTACATCATTATATGGATTCTCATTCCAAACCATCCATTTTCAATGACATTCCATTATTTTAATTTCAACAGAATTGTATTTTTGATGAATTATCACCCTTTGGATATATTGAAAATGATATTTCATCACATTAATTGTTTTCTTAAGACATCATAATGACAGAGAAATCATAAATTTAAGAATGTAAAGACTATGAATTTTTAATAGTAATGACTTACCATTCTAGATACTAGAGAGTGGATATAGATATAGAATATATTCATCTAGGTGTATCAATGTTGAAATTGAGTAGTCAATTTTCAAATCAAGCATCACACTAGTGCTTGATGAGTAGTCTTATGACTGTATGACTCACTAGAAATATCATTGGGGTATGACATGGGTAATTAACATGATATTTAGAAACCATAATGAATGACCTTACTACTATTTCTAGGGTATCCAACCATTGAGAACTATTTAAACCAATTAATAACATATATTCAAAACCCAGAACATTCAAATTACCCTTCCCCTCCACCTTATCAATATTTGTTTGATATCGTTACTTACATTTACATTATGATTACTCCATAGATTCTATGTTGATTATGTATTGTTTTACTACAAACCTTATTTATCTTTAGGGAATATGTAACATTATATTTTATCAAATATATGATCTATCATGACCTTCTTATTACCTAAGCATCCACCATGAAGTGGAGTATATATTCTATATTAACTAAAGTTTTTATATTTCTTTAGTTGAGGGGTGTTTACCTACATTCCATATATCAATTGAATGGAAATATTATTGACCTACACATATAATTTTATCCATGATGTGTTAATTTATTGATTCTAACATATAATGATATTTGACTTATTCATTTGGGAACCTGAAAAAATATTAATATTTATATTATGAAAAGGAGGATTATTGATTACTTTGTTAAAGAAGCTTAAGTGTTGTTTTTTCATTTCTACATATCATGACTCCATTGGAATTATTTATTTACTGGTGAGGACTAGTTATAGACATCCCCTCAATTCACCCTTAGGTGTAATTAAAAAAATTCGTTGGGGTTGTGGAAAATGACTTACCCATTAATATATAATGTATTGGAATAAGGCATTGACTTAATGTTTATGATATATAACATTATAAATTTCCTTCAGTATTAGATAATTAATTATTATCCATGTTTATTATCAAAGATATAGTATTCCATAAATCTTATTTTATTATGAAATTATATGTATAATTTATTTCCATTTTTCCATTATATTTGTTGTATTCTTATGTGATGATATCTTCAACTTTTCACTACCCCTTACTGAGCATCTGAACTCACCATTAATTTTCTACATTCCCAAGTAAACATACAAGAGAACTATGTAAAAACATCAACGATCTAATGAAAAGAATAATATTTTAACCAAGTATGTTTTATGATATATTTTATTTTCTCTAGTTAAATGTTTAAAATATATATATTCATCTAGTATTTCGGTACAACTACTCTATTTGGTCCTTTGGGGTCTATTGTATTGTATAAATATATTGTAATATTACAAAAAACTGGTTTTCAAGAGAATTTTTTGTTACATTTTAATTGGATTATGGGGATTCCAAATGTGTCAGAGTTCTCTACATGAAGTAAAAAAGGAATTGGTTTAATAGAAATTACATGTTTTATAGTGCATGGGAAGGCGTGGTGTAAGTATTCTTTAATGATCTATGTATGTGAAATTTCATTAATAAGAGTATAATTATCCTATGAAAGTGACACCAAAAGTGGAAATTAATGGAAATTGAGTGAGGTTAAAAAAATGGACTCAAATAATCAATTGGATACATATTTTATCATTTTATGTATTTTACCAATTTTTTTTAATCCTTTTAACATTTTTGCTTTTAGAGTGGTAAATAAATTTTTTCTATGTAATTTTTTTATACCTAATCATAAAATGGAACCTATTACATAATTTCAAAATATAATTCCTAATATTTAATCCCTTTTATTATATAATAGTTATAAAAATGAAAAATATTTTATTCTGAAATAATAATTGTATATTGCATTAAAAAACTTTTAGAGAAAGATATTGATTATGTTATATAATGTAAAATACATGGTTTGATTTAAATTTGATATTTTAATGTATAATTTTAGTTCTAAAAATATTATTTTTGTTAATAAAATTTTATAATAATTATTATGTTACATTTGTCTCATACTTATGTCATAAAAGTTTTGGTATTTGTAATAAACTTATTTTTCAATATTCCCAATGAAACTAATATTTTAAAACACACCAAAAAATTCAACCTATGATAAAAATATTATGAATAATCAAAATATGATATTAATTTTTCAATTTAAAATTAAAAAGTTTCTGAAGTCATCATTTAAATTGAAATATAAAATATAATGAAAAAAATTATACATTGGTTCTTTTTCTTAAATTAATCATTCTTATTCTCAATTACCATTAGTTAAAAATTTATCTTAATATTTTATTCATATTAATAATTAATATTATCATTATTTTACCATGATATATTTATTTTGATAAAAAAAATTAATTCATTTGAAAATTAAATTTTCATGAAAATACAATTCTAATCATAAAAAAGATATTTTTATTTATTTAGCTACAGTAATAGAATTTAATTAGTGGATTACATGAAAAATGACTTTACTTTTTTATTTCTGTAAAAATTTCATATTTTGGTAATATTTAGTTATACCCTCTAATTCAATGTATGCAAAATAAAAATGACATTCAATCATTAGAATTTTACCATAATTAAATGCATCACGATTCATTTTGGTTTGGGGGTTTATGTGAAAAAGTATATGCAACACAATATTTATTAATGGAAAATAAATTATAAAATCACAGGATGTTACAGAATTTTAAGATATAGATAATTGATTAAAAATTGATGTTCTTAGTTAATTAATAAGAAAATTATTGCTAGAAGTTACCCAAATGAATTATGAATCCATTTTCTATACCAATACATAAGTTGTATAATTTTGAAATTGTTTTAAAAAAGGAATTAAAATTAAAGCAAATAGTAATTGTGTTGTATTGTTTGTGGTTGGTCATATTAAAAATTAATCTTTTTTATAGAAATTCCTCAATATTTCTCCATTTATTATCATGTTAATATCTATGTAAGAGATGAAATCATACTAGATATATCACCTATATTTATTTTATATGTAAATGATACATGTTTACCCCAATTATTTTGCAATAATCTTCATTATAGATTAATCATAATGCGATATTTCATCACTATATATCACCCTCAAAATGTTTGAAAAACTAAAAGGACAATCCAAACATTGAATGATGTGTTAAGGGATTTCATGAATTATTTTCAAGGAAATTTAAATTAACACCTTAGCATAGTGGAATTACTATGTAATAATATATATTAGTCATTTAATCAATTATATTCTTATATTTGATAATGTAGGAATAAAATTAAAACACCATCTTGTTGGGGTGATGTTTGTAAGAGTAAATTTTATTGAACATGTTTTATTTATTGGAAACTAGATAAAGTGAAAGAAATTTTTTTGAATTAAAATATTGATTAGATTAGGTAGGAATCCTATGAACAAAATAGAATAGATTACTTTAATTTTGAATTCAATATCAATTATTTTTAATTATATCTCTTCAGAAGGTATCATATGAATAAAAATGAATTAAAATTTGAGTTCATGATATATTAATCTCTTCAATATATTAGAGTCAATTAGTGATTTCTAAATTTGGATTACAACACCATATATCCTATCCATTTCAATGCTTTTAAAGTTTTCTGTATTTCTCTATCAAGGAGTTGAATATTGGAACCATAAAATATTGTATGGACCGAGGAGACTTAATTGGAGCCTAAGAAATCTTATAAGCAAAAACCAACAGAAATCCTAGATCACTGGGGACATGTTTTGAGGAATATGATAACCTAGTTTGAGATGATATTGTAGTTAAATAATGAATTTGGGGATGAGATTTTGGAGCTATATAGAAGTACTAAAAAATAAGTAATGAAAATTTTATACTGAATGGGAATGGATATATTTTTTAGGAAGAAATTTATTTAAGGGTAGCATATTTCATAAAATATAGCTTATATATCCTTTATTTTTCAATTATTATAGTTTTAATTGTTATTATATATATTAAAAATTATAGAAACATGTTTTAAGAATAAATAATTAGATAATTAAACATTTTCATTTAAAAACCATAAAATTATTTAATTAAAAATATATATAAAATGAAAATATTATATAAGGAATATATATGTAATAGTATAAATTAAATGAAGAAAACTTTCAAGAAAATAAGAAATAAATCTCTTTACACAGATCCTCTATTAAACATTTTTCAATTTTTGGTATGATATAAAAAAAATTTAAATTAAATATTAGAATAGATAATTTATGTAATGAAACTAAAATGATATGTATTTTAGAATTAACAGAATTTTAAAGATGTTACATGGGTTTTTCTTATTACATAACAATTTGAAATTGATAAAGTAACATTTGGAATTTTTTTTCACTAAAAAATAATATAGTCATTACAAATACGTTCTGTTGCACTAAAACAATTTGCATAAGTATTTATTTAATAATGAAATTTAATATTTTTATATAGGGTTTTCATATAAATTTTTTATAAATTTTGGAATCATCACATTAAAATTATAGGATAGTAAAGTTTTTTAATTTTATATATATGGCTGAGTATTTGAAAAAAATTAAATAAGGTAAATTTATAATGTATATTGTATGATGTTATTTTGAAGGAATTTTTTTTGAAAATACATTTCATTATTATTTTAATTACCTGACATGTGCATATCTGGTTGAAAAATGATTTCTAAATATTTTAAACATACATCCAAAATATAAATTTTAAAATACATTAACATATTTTATTCCATTGAGAAATTTTTTATCCCTTATTAAGAATTAAATATTATTTATAAGGATTTTCTATTCTCAATTGATGAAAAGTTGATAAAACATATTTTTATATATAAATATGATGGTTTGGTATTCAATTTTTTTAGAATCCATTAATTAATTTTTAAACAAAATTATTTTATCATCAATATTTCAAGGTACTGATTAACAATTATTAATCCATTCTCGAAATCACTCAAAAAATTACACTCTATCTACCCATTTCTTGTCATAAAGAAAGTATATTAATATAGTTCTATAATGTCATTTATTAAATATCACTCCAATAATCTCTTCAACCATTAATAAATTGTCTATAATGTTTTAGGAAAGTATTATTTTTGCTATCAGTTTCAGCACATTGAGACCCTTTTTTATCTTGATTTCTTTTCTGTGTTAGTTTATTATTAGATTCTCTTGTGTTTATTCCTCAATGTGTAATATATTTTAAATATTTATAGCTAATATTAAAAAAAATTGTAACCATTTCATTAAACTCCTTCCACGAGATTATAATTCTAGTAGAAGAATCCCCCCTTATTCGAGTAATACACAGTCATATAAATCCACTATGTGTCTTACATTTTTGGGTATTATGGATAAAAATTTATTTGAGGTATGATGTATTATATTCTGGACAGTTTATATTTACTTTAATACTTGTAACTATATCAATAATTCTAGTACTATAAGTTTTTCCATTAATAATTGTGTGTCCCCAATGTGAATCAAATATACAGGTTACATACCAATAATTACAGAAGTTACTTAACCATTATTTCTCTTACATGACTTTATTATAATTCCATTCAAATTATCATATTATTATTATGAAAAAATATATACTAATACATTTTGAAAGAAAATACTTAATATATATTAAAAAATTTGTAGCTAGTAGGGTTTATTTTTACCAATAACACATTAATCCAAATAACTCATAATAACCAATGGACTATTTACCAAGTGGATGGAGGGATATCAACTAGTACCCTGCGGTCAGAGGTTCAACCCCCATATATTTGCATAATTTTTATTTTATTGTAATGAATCACTTTAGTGGACTATATTAGAGTACAAAAATATATTATAGTGGAGAACTATAACAGATCAATGCAAAATGTTAAAATATATATAGGTCAAGCCACTATATAAATCCTTATATTGGTACTTGGAATATCATAGGGTTTCCACTAAACATACAAAAGTGTTTTTAGTAATAAAATAACTCATAGATCATTATTTCATTGAATTTTATTCACCTAGATATCCATACAATTTTATTGATTGGGTAAAACTATGGACATGGTCGTATATCCATTAATTTTTTGCAGGAAAACCTCATAATTAAATCATTGTTGATTATTAATCCACAAATTGTTATTTTTTTATTCTATTACATTATTAAATGATTTAGTTATTTATTTTAAAATTATGATATAATGAATTGTATGAGGTCATATTAATGGTATATAAAATATTTATATATCCCCTTAGTGGACCAATATGTCTTGAGAGATAAATAATATATAGTAATGGGTTCATCCTTAACATGTATGGATTATTAATGTATTATTTCTGTGATTTTATTGTTTTAAATCACTATTGGAATTCTTGATATTTGCGACGGGTTACTTGCGATGGGATCCCGTCCTAAATATGCTTTAGCGACAGGGTCCCATCGCAAATAATCGTATTTGAGATGGGAAATATCGACGTCGCTAATAGTTTTTTCAACGGGACCTCGTCCCATCGCAATACATATATATAACGTTCTGCGACGGGCCCGTCGCAACAAAGTATTTGCGACGGGCAAGCAGTCCCGTCGCAAATATGTTTTTAAAAATATATAGTTAAACTATTTTTGATGGGGTCCCGTCACAAAAGGTCCTGTCGCAAATAATAAATTAATTTTAAAAAAATAAATTTAATAAAATTACGATTAATAAAAAAATAATATTAATATTATTGAAAAAATAAAAAATATTAAATTTCTCAATATTCACAAAAAATGAATAAAAAAATCATAAAATATTATTATTATTATTATTAGTAAATAAAAAAACATTAAAAAATATAATACTAAAAAAATATATTTAATAAAATAATAATAATATTATTAAAATATTAAAATAATAAAAAATATTAAAATACTCAATATTCACAAAAAAAATATAAAAAAATATTAAAAATTAAACTATGTAATATTTGCACCGATATAAAAGACAAAGAATGTAAATAATTTATATTACAATGTTAAATTCAATTGTTTGTAACATAAAAAAATCACTGGGGTTGTCTTCTTGAGGAAGTGGAGGACCTGAAGGAGCTGGTAGTGGACACTTCATCCCTAAACTACATGTCAGATGGCGCGTGTACTCCATCTTCTCTTGATGCTGCTGCTAACCTTGATGCGTCTCCTCCTCATGCTGATGCTACTGTTGATGTTGCCATCGACACATCTGTACCTCTTAATGCTGCTCCTGTTGTTGTTGTCGTCGACACATTTCTTCTTGCTACTTCTGCAATGTCTCTATAAGCCTAGCCTGAGCTCGCAACTGCTCCTGATACTGTGAGCCAAAATATGATGCCTCTCCACGAGATCCTCTTGAGCTGGACACCGACATAGTAGGAGTACCATAATAAGTACTAGGAGTCAAATGAGAGCAGATACCAACTACTCTGCCCTTCTCAAGGCCATACTGAGTCCCCTGCATCCATGATACCTAATCGAAATGGTGAGCACTGGTCTGCTCAGTCGTCTCATCCTGACCCTCAGCCTATGTATGAGAGGTCTCAGCCTCACATGACTCCTTCAATTCCAATTTAAAATTAAAATTGTAAAAATATTATACACAGTTAATTGTCAAACTGAAAATTTAATACTAACCACAATCTGACGCTGGTGATCACCGATAATCTCTTCAGTGGATGGATTACTGTGCATCCTTTGATAAAAATCGAACTCTATAATATCGGGATGCTCGATTACCTATAGAAATATAAAAAAAACTATTAATACTTAATTTTATAAAAAATATTTAAATGATATACTTACCAGATTCTCTCTATGCGAATAGAATGTACGACTACCAGCTCGATGTTTCACGTCCTGTCTCCCCCGGTTCTGTCATCCCACTAAAGATCTCATCTGAAATACACCACCCAACCAGTGTAAACATAATCCATCCCAAACGTGAGATGAAATGTACTCTGGTCAGTGGGCTCTACGTGACTCCTCAAATTCCATCACTCCTGCTTTCTTAATGGATGTCCTTCTCAAATTGTTCAAAAACTGACGGAAACGGTCACGTATAGAAACCTGCGAAGCCGTGTGGATAGTGTCACACATGATATTATCGATAGGATACCAAGAACCCTAAAAATAATTTATAATATAAAGTTGTTAATAAAATAAATTTCAAAATAAATATTATTTATTTACGTACCGGCCAATGATGGAACATGTCGCATCGCACATCAACAGTAATCTGTTCCAATGTGATCCATGGCAGAGAAAAATAATTGCATAAGATAGCGCTCCCCTGTCCAATAGCTACATGTTCAAAACTGAGAAAAAGGAATAAATAATCAAACAATTAGTATATATATTAATAAATTAATGAAATCTAACTAAAATATATAGGTTACCATACCTCCGTGTACATGGATTGAAGCCAAGACGTGGACGTCGCTCGGGGATAGGGTTAGGAATCATCAGTCGCACAAGACCATGCCCCCTCCGCGTACCTCCTGAACCACCATTAGGATGAGGGTCAGAAGATCCCACATCCCCATCATCCAAAGGTAGCTCAGCCTCCTCTAACTCACGCAATACATTAGGGTCCATCTGAAACACTAAATGATTGTTTTTAGCAGATAGTTGAAAATAAAAATTATATATTGATATATATTAGTTATGATTATAACCAGCATTTAACTATGTCAATTTTCATCTTCATCCTCTTCTCTATAGCTATCAATGTCAATGTCTTCATCTTTCTCCTCAGCATTAAGAATATCCATATGAGTTTCAGTTTCAACATCTATTCTCATTTCAATTTCTTTTGTAACATCATTAACATCTTCATCACCATCGATCCTTAATTGTGGGGTGTCATCATCAATATTCTTGTATCTTTGTGAATCAGATGGATTTTGAGCAGTCCCTTGAAAAATTTCAATTCCTTCCACTTCAGCGGAACCACATTCATTTTGAGTAAACTGATTTTCCCGAGATTTCATTTTAATTATGCTCCACCAATCGCTCAAGTGTCTTGAAGTAGCACAGTACTTTGCATAATAAATTTAATGTATCTATTGAGCCATTAAAAATGGTTCATTTAATAAAATAATACTTTTATATTTAATATAGAATATTCCTTAAGTTGGATGAATATGAAAGCCTCTCTCAGTATCCAACCACCGATATTTAAACATTGTTATGTATTTCTGTCCTAGATAACAAAGATCAATAATTTTATCCAAAATGCCATGAAAGTCAACTTCAGTTCCTCTGTGATGTGATCCTCTCAAGAAAACTACATTGTTCATTGTTTTTTTTGATTCCTCATATTCATGTGTGTGAAATCAAAAACCATTCACCACATATACATTATAAGATTTAACCATTTTGGATGGTGGGTTACTCAATATACATAGTCGCTTATCAATTTTATCTGCATATTGAGACACCTGAAAATTTGTAAAACAATTATCAATATAATAAATAAAAAAAGGAATTGTTATTAAACCATCAATAATTTATGTTACCAGTTTTTGAAACAATTGAGAAAAAAAATTGTCTGTGTTTTTCAAGAGCAGCTGCTGTAATTTTTGGAAGTTGTTTCTTGATATGATTATCACATAACCTACAAATAAAATAATTTTAAATACTGTAACATAAATTATAGAATAAGTGATAGAATCACTCGCAGGACAAATGATGTCATTTCTTCACATTTGAGTAGAACGTATGTATGAGCTCTGTGATGTTCATCATTTGAAATCCATCTTTCATGAACTCCACCGAAACCAAGATTTGGATGATTAAAAACTGTTAATTGATTGTCCATTTCATCATTAAAATTCCCCTCATTTCGTCCCATGCGATTGTGTTTTGAGGGATATTGATATTGAAAATAATGAGTGCAAAAAAAAGAAATTTCCTCTTGCAAATAAGCTTCAGCAATTGAGCCATCAACTGATGCATTGTTACGTACTTTTTTCTTCAATTTCCACATGCATCTCTCAAATGGGTACATCCATTGAAATTGTACTGGACCTCCACATTTAGCTTCATGTGGAAAATGTAATATCAGATGTTCTATTGAGTCAATGAAAGTCGGCGGAAATATTTTTTCCAGTTTAAATATAATTACAGCAACATCTTCTTCCAGTTTTCTTAGCGCATCGTAGTCTGTTGTCAGTGCAAAAATGTCTCGAAAAAAATATGATATGTCTGTTATTGAATCCCAAATAATATAATTCAACAAACCTGTGAATCCAATCGGCATAAGTCTTTCCATTATAACATGACAATCATGACTTTTTAATCCAGTAATATTACCATTCTTAACACAACTGCCCTAATTGGAAGCATAACCATCTGGAAGTATCAAATATAAAATCCAATGAAAAAACAATAAGCGACTCCCTTTGGACAGTGTATAATCTGCTTTTGGATTCATTAAACTCTGTGATATGACATTTTCAATTAATTCATGTTCTGGTCGCCAGCAAATTTGGGTAAGATCTAATCGTGCCTTTACAGTATCTTTCATCTTACCAGGTGTATCCAAAATTTTATGAAAAAATTATCAAAACAGTTCTTCTCAATATGAATAACATACAACATGTGGCGGAGCAACAAATCAGACTAATACGGAAGGTCCCAAAAAATGGTTCATTTTATCCAATTATGTTTTTTCCCAAAGCCATGAATTTTCTGTTGGTTTACTGTTGGTCCAAATGTGATGGGGGTAATGAAAATACAACTGATTTTAACTCTATACCTAAGATCATCGTTGGAGGTTCATCCCTTTCAATTGTACATTTTCTGAAATGAGATTTTTTCCTCTAAAAAGGATGATCGGTTGGAATAAATCTATGGTGACAATAAAAATAGCAAGGTTTTTTCCATTGACAAACTTAAAGGGTTTGTTTAATTTCATACAGTAAGGACATGATTTCATACCATGTGTACTCCAACCAGATAACATGACCTATGCCGGAAAGTCACTAATCATCCACATCAATGCAGCTTTTAATATGAAATTTTGTTTCGCAGCAACATCAGATGTATTAACACCATCACTCCACAATGTATTTAACTAATCAATCAATGGTTTGAAATAAACATCAATATTCTTTTTCAGATGTCCTGGGATTAATAGAGTCAAAATGATATAAGGCTCTTTCATCATCATCCATGGAGGCAAATTGTACGGAGTTATAAAGACATGCCAACATGAATACTGACTACTATAAGAACCAAACAGACATAAACCATTAGTTGAAAGACCGAATCGCACGTTTTGGGCTTCTATAAAAAAAGACAGATGCAGACGGTCAAAATGTTTCCATGAATCACCATTAGATGGATGGTTTAAGCTTTTATCAGTTGAATTCTTGGTTTTGTTCCATGATATCAATGATGCTATGTTCTGAGACATAAATAAAAGTTCAAACCTGGGTGTAAGTGGGAAATATCTCAACTGTTTTACTGGAATCGATTTAGAATTCCATGGTTGAGCTTATATATACCTCTACTGTCCACATGTGGGACAACTACCCAATGACTCATTTTCACCAGAATATAAGATGAAATATTTTGGACATGCATGAATCATCTGATAACTAAGGCCTAGATTACGAATCAGCCTCTTTCTCTCATAATAATTTACAGGCAACACATTCCCTTCAGGTAATAGTGTTTTAACCAAAGAAAATAACTGATCAAAACAGTTGTTTGAAATTACATTATCAGATTTAATAGCCATAATTCTTTCAACTGCTTCTAATTTTCTTATCTTGCAACCAGGATATAATGCAACCTCGGCAGACCTCAACAACTCATAAAAATCAGATAGTTCCAACTTAGGGGTAAAATCAATATCATCATGAGTTTCATTTTGTTGCGCCGATGGACCTGCAACATCATTTACTAAAATTTGAAACCGTGATGGATCCAGAATCAAGTTATTATGATCTTCTTTGGAACTGTGTTCACCGTGTTGATATGAAAAAACATAATCTGGTCAAAAACCAAACCCCAAGAGATTTCCTCCAACCTTGTCAAATGTGTCAAACGTTATCAGAGAACATTTTTTACAAGGACACTTAATTGTGAATTCTGAAACATATTCTGGTTTTGATGATGCAAATGCTAAGAAAGCTTCAACACCCTCAATATATACAGGATTTAAACCAAAACCATTTGGATTTCTGTGCTGATTTATCTAAGTTCGAGAATCTAATAATGACTGATGTCGACTTCGTTGTTCCATATTTTTCTACATAAAATATAAAATCATCACTATTTTTGAATAATTTAAAATTATAAAAACACTATCTAAAAAAACAATTTATTATTACTAATTATTAAAATTTATTACTAATTATGACTAATTATGACTATTTATTACTAATTTATCAATACTTATCAATAATTAGAAAAAAATAAAAACTGCTTGAATAATGAAAGGAAATTTGGTAATCATCGTTGTGGAGATGATTACAAATTTTCCTATCATTATCCAAGTAGATTTCGTTTACTAATTATTACTAATAAAAAAATTATATTCTCAATTTTTTAGAAAAAACAATATTAATATTATTAAAATAATGAAAAATTTATAAAAAATTAAAATTATCAATATTCGAAACAGTATTTTCTCTATTCTAACATGTTCAAATCTCAAAGGGTCGCGAATTGTTTGGTCATGCGCAATAAAAAGTTTGTGTCAGCCATGTCCAATGTAAACTCTATAATTGTACTTGCATGGTTGATCACCTCACAAGTTGTGTTGCAATAGGATGACCAAAGTAATGTCGTTGTCATCTCTAACAATCATCTCACATGACCCTTTACATAGATCATTATTCCTTAAAATTTTGAGGGGATATCAGTGACTTTCCCTTAAATTTTCTGGGAAGAATGGTCTTTGTAAAGGGTCATGTGAGATAATTCTTATAGATGAGGAGGGCATGACTTGGGTTGTCCTATTGCAACACTAATTGCGAGGTGATCAACCATTCAAAAAAAAAATTATTGAATTTACATTGTACATGGTTGCACAAACTTTTTATTGCGCATGACCTGACAATTGGCAACCCTTGGAGATTTTAACTTGTTAAGAATAGAGCAAATCCTATTACGAAAATTGATAATTTTAATATTTTATAATTTTTTTATTATTTTATTAATATTAATATTGTTTTTTCGTAAATATTGATAATATAATGTTTTTATTATTAATTATTACTAAATATTACTAATTATTACAAATTATTACAAAATATTTCTAATTATTACAAATTATTACTAATTATAACTAATTTTTACTAATTTTTACTAATTATTACTAATTATTACTAATTATTACTAATTCTTACTAATTATTACTAACTATGACCAATTATTAGTAATTATTACTAATTATTACTAATTATTACTAATTATTACTAATTATTACTAATTATTACAAATTATTACTAATTATTTCTAATTTTTACTAATTATTACTAATTATATCTAATTATATCTAATTATATCTAATTATATCTAATTATATCTTATTATATCTAATTGCATCTAATTATATTTAATTATATCTAATTACATCTAATTACATCTAATTACATCTAATTATATATAATTATTACTAATTCTATCTAATTATCACTAATTATCACTAATTATGACTAATTATGACTAATTATGACTAATTATGACTAGTTATGACTAATTATGACTAATTATGACTAATTATGACTAATTATGACTAATTATAACTAATTAGTACTAATTATGAATAATTACATCTAATTAGATATAATTATTACTAATTATCACTAATTATAGCTAATTATAGCTAATTATAGCTAATTATAGCTAATTATAGCTAATTATAGCTAATTATAGCTAATTATAGCTAATTATAGCTAATTATAGCTAATTATAGCTAATTATAGAAAATTATAGCTAATTATAGCTAATTATAGCTAATTATAGCTAATTATTACTAATTATTCCAAATTATTACTAATTATTCCAAATTATTACTAATTATTGCTAATTATTCCTAATTATTACTAATTATTCCTAATTATTAGTAATTATTCCTAATTATTCCTAATTATTACTAATTATTCCAACTTATTACTAATTATTACTAATTATTCCTAATTATTACAAATTATTCCTAATTATTACTAATTATTACTAATTATTACTGATTTTTTCTAATTATAACTAATTATTCCTAATTATTACTAATTATTCCTAATTATTACGAATTATTCCTAATTATTACTAATTATTCCAAATCATTACTAATTATTTCTAATTATTACTAAGTATTCTTAATTATCACTAATTATTTCTAATTATCACTAATTATGCCTAATTATCACTAATTATTACTAATTATCACTAATTATGCCTAATTATCACTGATTATTACTAATTATCACTAATTGTTCCTAATTATCACTAATTATTACTAAATATCACTAATTATTACTAATTATAACTAATTATTACTTATTATCACTAATTATTCCTAATTATTCCTAATTATTACTAATTATTACTAATTATTCCTAATTATTACTAATTATTCCTAATTATTGCTAATAATTCCTAATTATTAGTAATTATTACTAATTATTACTAATTATTCCTAATTTTTACTAATTATTACTAATTATTACTAATTATTACTAATTATTACTAATTATTACTAATTATTACTAATTATTACTAATTATTACTAATTATAGCTAATTATTACTAATTATAGCTAATTATATCTATTTATTCCTAATTATATCTATTTATACCTAATTATAACTATTTATTCCTAATTATATCTTTTTGTTCCTAATTATATCTATTTATTAAATATTATATCTATTTATTACAAATTATATCTATTTATTACAAATTTTATCTATTTATTACAAATTTTATCTATTTATTACTATTTATATCTATTTATTACTAATTATATCTAATTATTTCTAATTATATCTAATTATATCTAATTATTAATTATTATATCTAATTATATCTAATTATATCTATTTATTACTAATTATATCTATTTATTACTAATTATATCCAATTATTACTAATTGAATCTAATTATTACTAATTACATCTAATTATTACTAATTATATCTATTTATTACTAATTATATCTAATTATTACTAATTATATCTAATTATTACTAATTATATCTAATTATTACTAATTATATCTATTTATATATATTTATATCTAATTATATCTATTTATTGCTAATTATATCTATCTATTACTAATCATATCTATTTACTACGAATTATATCTATTTATTACTAATTATATCTAATTATATCTAATTATATCTAATTATATCTAATTATATCTAATTATTACTAATTATGACTAATTATTTATAATTATCACTAACAATATCAATTTCTTAATAAAAAAAATATAAATAAAAATCAATTAAAATATAATTTAATTACAACTAATAAACAACAATTAAGATTAACATAAAAAAATAAAAAAAATATAAAAAAAATAAAATATAAATACTTTAAACATTGATTTTATGAAGGTATTGGCGCCTTCCAATTGCTCTCGTCTAAAAAGTTTCAACTAAAGTAAATTTTTTCGTTGAAACTGAAAAATGAAGAGACTAGGAGAGGAAGATCTGAGTGATTTGGAAGGAAAAACGGGTGGGGGTATATATAGGTTAGATTATTTGTGATGGGGTTATTTGCGACGGGTCCCGTCGCAAATACCGTCCCCCGCATTAATTAATGTCGGCAGTTAAAAGGGTATTTGCGACGGGACCCGTCGCAAATAGTTCTTGTCGACACTCTTTTTGTGATGGGACGACATCCCATCGCAAAATGCTATTAGCCGCCGCCGGGTATTTGCGATGGGTACCGTCACAAATACCCTTGCGCAGATTGGCGCACAAGCCGCGCGGTTTGGCAAGCAAGTCGTGCCAAACTATTTGTGACGGGAGACATCGCCCCGTCACAAATAATATTCACACGGTTTGGCGCGCAAGTCGTGCCAAACTATTTGTGAAGGGAGAAAAATCCTCTCGCAAATAATCTGTTATTTGCGACGGGAAAACTTCCCCATTGCAAATAACTTCCTGGACGGGTTATTTGCGACTTAGATTATTCCCGTCGCAAATAACACGTCGCAAATATTGATTTTTCCCATAGTGAATGTATAAAATTACGTATCTCCATTATTATATTAGTCAAAAACATGTTATCAATGGTTACGTTATGATTCATATTAATTTTTTCTTAGGTTTATTTTTATTAATACTATATTATGTATTCTATGATCGTGCATTTTTATAATTTGTTCCTTAAATATGTTATCCATTATTAAGATTTTAAATAACCACTTTTTATATTATAACAATTCTATAAAATGGTACAATCTATTTTAATGATTAATATAAATTTTTCAGGTTTCAATGGCATGAGAGGTTGTTTTGACTTGTTTATAGGGTGTGTATTTTTTTAAGGGATACAAAACCAATTATCATCATGAATGTGTGATTTATGACATGAATTTGTCACATGGAAGAGGACTTGAAATTGGTTCTTAACATTAAAATGATTTAGGATGTGAAATAGATTCGTCACATGAATTGGTCAATAATGGTTGTTTCAAACTGATGTGAATCTATTTTCAACATACATGAGATGTTGGGAATTCACATCAGATGTCAAGGATACATTTAGATGAATTCATAATACATAGAAGCTTTTATTTCACTGAAATATTGAATCATATTCATTCGTTGTGTAGTCTACTCCCTTGAACCCTAGGGATATGCCATGAATTTTTGGGTGATTCCACCCCTTCTAGATTGCTCCTTTGGGTTACTTAATCTCATGAATCTTGGATTTCATATCTTTCCATATGTTCTGTGGTTCTCTTATCATTGGATTCATCTCTCTTAGATTTTATAACTGTGTTAGGGGTCTTTTGTTGGATTTTTGAATATGTGTTGATGATTATTGGATCTCTTCTCAATACTTTTTTTTGATCTACACTCATTTCCATACAATTATAGTGTGTGGGTCCTATTCTAGGTGTTGTGCAACATATGTTTGAGGTTGGTGGTTTTTTATCTCTCCTATATTTTATGAACCATAATTTATTTTCCTTTATTATTTTTTTATAAATAAATTTATGTTCTTTATTTGCGTATTTAAATTGGGGTTTTGAGAAAAGATGGTTGCCCCTCATTTTGGTAAATTAATATAATTTTTCAATATATTTTGAAATTTACTAATGAAATTGTTTCTTAATTCATGTTTTTAAGGATGAATCGGTTTTTAAATTATATTCTAAAATGTGATAAACCATTTTAAATCATTTGAATAATGTAGCATATTGGATCATTAGTTACCCAGGTGGAGGGTTTAGTACTGGTCCTTGTCAGTTGTTTTTGTAGGGGGTTCACTCCTAGGGTGTTCTTATATTCCCATGTCCATATATCAAAGGGATATTATTTTAAAATGTATGGTGTTCAATATAACAGTTGTCTTTTGTTCCTTCGACCCTATGTCATAAGGACTCAAATGAACACGTGTCTTTGCTGATTATCATAGTACGAGTTCCATAGATTACACATACTTTATAATCCTATACATGTTTTCCCGTTTTTCTTGGATTTTTATTTTTGGATTTTATATACATGTTACATATATTTAATAGTTTTATTGTATGTATGATTTGAAATGAATATATATATATATATATTTATATTAGAACTATGGAGAAAATGGATTTGTTTACAATGGTTTTGTTAAAAAATATATTTTAATTCTTACCAAGCCTTGTTTTATATATATTGAATATATTGAGATTATTGAATTGAGACTTTATATAGAACACTAGGTTAAGATCTTACTTACCCTATTTAATTCACACCCTATACATTCCATCAAAAATATTTAGTCCTTAAAAAAAATATTTTTATATATGAAAATTCATTTTGTCTGAGTGAGGTGAGATGGTATATTTCAGTGAGTTTTGGGTAGCTAGTATTGATATATTCAGACATTTCCTAAATATCACATGTTTTATTTATTCGTTGTTTGGTTATGATTTTTGGGTTGTTTGCCTTGTATCATAGTGTTTTATTTTTCTACTTTTTTATTATATCACCACCACTCTCTTTCTTTTCTAATTGGTAGTTTTATATTTTTGTTTTTATTACAATATATGTTACATGTAACTTGTTAATTTTTGGGAAAATCATTCACTATTATTAATATTTTATGTGCGAATACTAGTAGAAAGATTGTGGGGATCGTTATTTCTCATATGATCTATAAAAGATTATTTTGATAGCTAGTTTTTCGGATAGCTCAGGTCAGTTCATTACAAATTGGAATCAAATGTGTTTTTTTATGAAGATTTATTGTTTTGCGATGTCGGGTGGATATTTCATATGATTTTCTAGACTATAGTGGTTGGATAGGGTGAGTTTCTAGCCATCTCATATTGTGAAGAGGCTTGATTACCATGAGAAGCTAGGTTATGTTTCTCATATGTTGGGTTATGACCATGATATCAGTTTATTCTTCGGAATTCGTAGTTTAAATTAATATTAATCTATTTTTTGATTATCTATTACATATCTAGTGTGTAAAAGGATTACTATGAGATATATTCTTCAGATTCCATAGTAGGATGTAGTGAGAGATGACCCTTTAGTTAATCCATCATTGGATAAGATTCTTTTAAAGTCTTTAGTATGAGAACTTCATGACATAGGAAAAAAATTTATTCAAGATAAAATCCATGTTTTTGATGCATAGATAGGATTTAGAGGAGCCATGGATAGGTCTAATGATTCCCTATGTGAGTAAAACCCATCTACTAAATTTACTAAGTAAAATCAAGATGAAGAGGAATAGGTGGAAGAAAATGATCACGTATTCAATATTCTAGAGACACCTGAGGAAATTAAGGTGATGTGTACTTAATTTAGGCTCAAGGGTCCAAACATGATTTGGTGGGATTCCTTGGTACAAGAATATCAACATATTGTCTTATATGTGAAGGGTTTCAATACCCTATTGAATCATTTGATTTTATAAGATCCAATAATGATGGAGATATATATTTGACTTTCTCTCCCTATAGTATGGAGATAACCTGATGTCAAGGTACACCAATCAGTTTATGAAGATAATTCAGTTTTCTACAAAAGTGGGGATGACTGACCACCTAAAATATCAAAAACACAAATTGGATTTGTAGCCATGTGTCTTATAATAGGTATATATGATAAATCTAACCACCTATACAAATATGGTGTAAATTTCTAAAAACACAGAAAATGGTTATTATGGAATGATTTGATACTCTTGGCCTTCTCTTCCACCAATATAGAGTTTTAGTGGCTTACTTGTAATGAATAGGAAGTGAAAACCCCTTACATTGGTGGTTTTGGTAGTTTTAAATAGTGTGCATCCTTTTTAATATATATGGAATATAATAATGTGCTCATGATTTACTATTATGGTTTCATGGTTTGGAACTCCTAACATACATATCCCACACCTGTGAAGATTTTTAGTGCATGAGGCAAGAATAACCATGTAAAAAGGTTTTTTAAAGATATTTATATATCTCAATTTGGTTATGGGTATATGGTTCTAGAGGATAATGAGGCATAGTCATAATTATTAAAGTCCACAAGGATCTAGACACATGCCTCAGGAGTGAAACACCTTCATATAGTAGATGAATTCCGAATGGAGGTAAAAATATGCATGACAATATTGAGAGGTATAATTTTTGTGTCATTTTCTATCAAAATTGTTATGTTTGATACTAGTTCCTCGTATTCATTTATATTATCTAATTCGGATTATTTTATAAAAATTCCACTGGAGATTATCTCATTTTATTTTCTGGAAAAACCCCACTTAGTAGGAGGAAGAAACAAGGGTTTCAATATTAATATTTGTTTCTATTGATAGATGAAATTGAATGATTCAGACAATTATTAATTCTTGATCTGGATATATTCAATGTCATCATTGGTATGTATTGCTTTGTTATTTGTAGAGTTAATTTTTAGTGTTATTATTGACATATTTCTTTCTTTACTACATATGGGAGTTCGTAATTATTTTTTGGAGAGTATGATTCGTGGTCTCTTCATGCAAGACCATCTCAACTAGAGAGCCCACGTTTTTGTTATACTATTGTAATTGATATTAAATATGTTCCTTTTTTGTATTCCACATGGTTATTCCGCACATTATTGACCAATTACTATGTTACATTTTTGGTATTCCTCTAATGATAATGTTTGAGTTCAAAATTGATCTTGTATAGACAATGAAAAAAATAACTATACCCTCTTATCGCATGGAACATGTAGAGGTAAAAGAACTCAAGACCATGTTTGATGATCCTATAGAGAAATATTTTGTTCTCAAAAGTATTTTTCTATGGGAACCCCCATTTTCTTTTCCATGATTACTGATGATTCAGGTAATTTGTGCGTAGATTTTCAGAAGTTGAACAGTGGAATGGTTATGAACAAGTACCCATTTCCCAGTGTGGATGACCAATTTGATTAATTAATATTACTATTTTTTTTTCAAATATCAATAATTGGTGAACTTATTAGTAGGTCAGATACCAGAAGTGCAATATTTTTAGGACTTCTTCTAGGGGAAGGTAAGAAAATTATGAATATAATGTAAATCATTTTGGTATTACTAGTACAATTGTTGGTTTTAGGGAGTTGATGACCCACATATTCCCAAAGTAACTTGATTCCTTTTTCGTTGGTTTTTTAGAATATATCCATCATAATACTAGATAAAATAATGAGCATTAGAAATATCTGGATCTAGATTTTTAAATCATGAGAACCATATGAATTTATGGAAATCTACTAAAATTAAATTTATATGTCCAAGAAGTGATGTTATTTTGGATCTTGATTTCATAACCATATGTTTTAATCAACCCAGAAATGAAAAAGGCTATTTTTTCATCAAAAGAACCATCGAATGGATTCAATATGTAGAGATTCATTTTTAGGGATAGTAATTATTATTTATTCGTCAAGGAATTCTGGATATTTGCATCACCTTTGACTACTCATAAATTAAATTAGTTAATTTAACATTTTCTGAAAACTGAATAAAATATTTTGATGAGTGGGAAAGAATTATTACATAATGTCCTTTACTTAATATTAAATGATACCAGTCAGGGAAATATGTTGTACTTTGGGTATTTTGATTCTGTTTTGGTTTGGTTTTTGATTTTGTAGGTTTATAACATTCTATCCTATGTATCTAATCACCATATACCATATGAGTAATACTACCCCACTCTTGATTTTGATATCTCAATCGGAATGCATGAGAATAAGGTTCAGTGACACAATGTTGTTGGGGAGAGGTTCATGATCTATAAAGATCATTGGAGAATGAGTTATATCTTCTCGAAGAATGGCCTAAATCTCAAATAGAGACGATGATTGGATTAAATCCATACATATGACTTCAATATTCATTATACCATGGGGAAGGGCAATGTTTTTGTTGAACCAAACTGTGGAAATGTTCCACCACATGCTATTTTGGAATCGAAAGAGGAGTGGAAATTGAGAAGACATTATGATCACTTGCATTTAGATGAAAAATACTATGAATCATGTATGTTTATCTCATTCCCTTCTTCCTTAAGCAATGATGACCTAAATGATGTGATACAAAAAATAAAAACTGTTCTCCCATAGGGAACTATAACAGTCAGCACCTCTGGTCAAAATATGAATTTTTATAAAATAATTGGGAACTTTTAACATTCATATCAGTTTAAAATTCTCTATAGTCTCTTATACAATTATTAGTTGAATGATCTCCAACTCACCATCCCCTAGAGAAAAAGGATAATTACATGACTAGACATACAAATCCTAAAAAAATTCTATAAATATCTCATAATTATTGATATTATTATATAGAAACGTTTCCAAATATATATTTTCCTCCCAACCCACATAAATACAATAAAAAATACCATAAAATATCATTGACTATAAGGATCATCAACATTGACTATCCATATGTCATGGGATTGTATGATATATATATATATTATATTATGTTTCCATAAATTTATGAAAACCCTTTTATAATTGAGACTTGAATCATGTATATATCAATGATACAATGATTGGGGAACCCTTTCTAAGATAAAAATATAAAATACATTTGGATGACATATATAATATGTTTACATGGTTTTTTTAGATGGGAATGAAGGTAAATATCATTATTTGATGGTGTAAGAAAACCCACATTAGTTCAAAACTTTAGGATAGACTTATAAGATTGATGTCTCAAAGTGATTATATCTATGAGTATTATATTTTTATAGAACTAGTTAACTAAATTGTAAATATTGGATTTTTTAGTTTACCTAAATTGATTCCTAGTCATTAAAGTATTAATATTTTCACTAATTTTTTTTATAACTCTAAAAAAATAATTCATACCAATGGTGTGGTGTTTATATAGAATCCACTTTGGTATCCTTGAATTACATGTATCTTCTGACAATTAATTAATGAGTTTGGAAGGTTTTTCATGTACTATTTATTGAAAACATTATCAATAATTTGTGGGAGGATTTTCAGAGCATAATTCAATGAAATATAATAAATAAATTATGATGAAGTATTATTTATATCATTGGGGAATAATGATCTTCATTTGGTTATTTTTCAAAATAATATTTTCATAATCCAATAGAAAATAGCCATTTCAAATTTCTAGAAAACATGATTTTCTAGAGGTACACCATGGAAAGACAAAAAATATGAATTTCTTATTACCCATATGTCATGGTCAAAGGGTGAGATAACCAAAGATAAAATGATCATGGTTAATGAAAAATAAAGGGATGTATCTCAAAACGAGACATAGGTATCAAATAAGTAAACCAGTGTTTCCCATCCCATTAAGTGAAATAATATTCCTAAAAACCACACTATTAATGGAAAAATACCCATAGTACTTGTCAATTTCATTTCATGTTATAGTTCTCTATGAAATGGAAGAATTTTCTATATCGTTTTATTTTATTGAAGATATATATTAGAAATTGAAGCAACTTGAGGAAATAGCTATATATAAAGATATGTCATTTTATAAACCTTTGATATTGATGAAATCATTATTGATATCCAATGGTGGTTATCACTATGCTGTTGAATTTTTATCATTATAAATAAATTATGTTTTTATCTCATCGTTGTGTGATGATACATTTAGATAACTATCCATAAATTATTGAGAGAATTTATTGGAGGATTTGGTTTTTATAGGGGAGAATAAAATGGTTCCAATTATGTCAATATTTTTTTATACTTGTGTAGGATATGTAAGATTAATTTATTATTTGATTTCTATCATGTTAATTATCGTAATTATATTTTAGCACTATATTCATATTTCCAGGAAATATTCATGTGGATAATATTATAAGAACAAAAATGATGGGATGTAAACCATTGATCACCAATCGAATAGACACTAAGTATTAAGTGGGAATGAACCTTGTATAAAATCTTCTACCCTGTATTAACCATCAATACCTATAATATCTTCTTTCTATTTAAAATCATATGAACTAATCGATAATAGAATTTTATTGAGTGTTTTTTTTGTTAGCCACAGATTCATTTTGCCCTTTCTGTGGCATTTTACTCTATCTAGGAACTAACATTTGGTATCATAGAATATTGAAGTTATTCTAGGTACTCTAAATTATTTTTGTGTTTTTATTATTCAATAAATATTTTGGGATGATGATTTCCATGGAAATCATGAATACCATCGATAGAAATTGAGTTATAACATTTTTTAGAAATATATTTCATTTATTTAACAATTGGATGATCCCATATATTCTATCTTTTGGATTTGTAATTATTTATTTCAAAAATTATAACGTATGTATTCTCTAAGATTGGATAATCTATACATTTATAATAAATAAGAATATTAAATTCATTAGGAGAGTGTGCACTAAATTACTCTCACACCTCTTAGAGAAAAGTTTACACTAATTATTTGTTCAAAAAATACATATAATTTCAAGGAAACAAAAGGATTCTTATTATGGAGACAATATGGTGAAAGATTAATGATTAAATGATTATTATTCAAAATCAAATTATCTTTGAATTATAGGTGATTAGATTGTGTATGAAATAATTATTTATGTGGACAAAATCTTGCACATTATTTGAATTTAATAAGTTGTTATTGAGGATTATGTTGTCATGAAAAAGTTAATTATTATTATCATAGATAAATTATATAAAATGACATATAACCTAGTGTATCAAGACATATATGTGTGGACCATTGTTAATATTAAAAATTTCATAATAGCCTATCAAATATACAGAAAAAAACCTTAAAGAGAAAGCTTAAATATATGGATAATTGATTCAATGAATATAATAGGTGAAAACATATTTATTCTAGAAGTATTCAGGATGAAGAAACCAATGTTAATGATAATTCTATAAAATACAATTAGTTTCATGTATTCCATTTAAATTTAATAAAATGAGCTTAAGGTACATAAAATGTTAAAATTAATGTTATGTGTTGAAATTATATAAATATTATAAAATTTTTAAATAATTTTAATTAGTGTAATAATGGAGGTGATGATGATGTTCAATATTAGATATCAATAATAATAATCATGTTTTCATGTTTTAAATGTATATGAAAATTATTCAATGTTAAGGCAATGAAAAATTATTCAAGTGAAATAGTTTTTCTCTAAAAATTGACAAATCATATTCTAATGATGAACATAAAATGGTCTATGGAAATTTAGAGGATATATGACTCAAATATTATATATTCGAATTAAGATAATCCACTATATCATTTAGTGGTATAAAAGGGATCATTTCAGAAGGGACTTGTAATGATTAATGTAATGGTGTAGAGACCTCAAAATAATTCAAATTGAGAATGATTGTTTTTTTGTATGATTGAATAAAATCGAGAAACATAAAAAAGGAAAATATCAACTATAAATAATAATTAATATCTTATGAAATCCATTGATACATTACAAATCATGGTGATTTATAAGATAATGGTGGGGTTTACATGTAATAAGGGTTCTCACAATTTATTTCATGAAGAAAAAGACATGTTGATTTGTATTATAGTAAATAAATTGAAATTTATGAAATAAAAATTGTAGGATATTATTCCCAAGTTATGTGACCAATATATTCCTTGAATAAATTTTAGTATGCGTCGTTCTCAAATTCTGATGATGATATTACTGGATTCTAGAAATTAGTTAAGGAAGATGTTTATGATTCTATGAATCAAGATATTATCATATAGTACAAGGAACCATCATGATGGACACTCAAACATGTATCTTAAATGATGGAAATAATGAAAAGAATTTAACATAGGGATAAAATCTACAATATAATTGGGGAAATTAATTTTCATCATAATATTCATTTTTGAAAGTAAAATAATAATATGGGGTTTGGAATAGGAATAGTTCTGAGGTTAAGACTTAAATTAATCCTAAGTACTGGAGCACGATTCGTAGCTTGATGATGTTGAATGGATGTAGTAGATTTAAATTTTTTAGAAATATCAAGGTTAATATTTTGACAGAATTAATATTAATCCAAGGAGATTTCACTTTAAAGAAATATATTTGTTACTCAAATTCAATGGACACAAACCCAATGTGTGATGGTATAATCGTTCACTCCCGTGATTTAGGAGAGGCTATAAATTGAAAGTGATTTAGGTTGAAATTAATTTAATTTTTCCATGATAAAAATCATAATAAAAGGTAAAATTGAATAATAACATTGATTAACTTGAAGAAACTTGTTTGGGTGTGATAAATATTTACATACCAGAAACATTAATCTCACTATACTAACTATCCTATTTAATAGGAATGTAAGATTAAAATATATCAAGAATAGGAGTTACAAAAACATAATTTTTTTCTGAGGGTGATTGTGATTCCGTGAATATTCAAAATACATTGATACATTATAATGATTGATTATTACATATTACTAATAATAATATGATCCTTAAATATCTAATAATGTATGGTAGATGAGATATTATTTCCTTAAATTATTTATTACTTGATGTTAGTGGATTTGGAAGCACCGTGATTGGGGAATGAAGTTTGAATATATTGATGTTATCTTTATTAATGGGATGATGAATAATATCTTATAAATATATTAACTAGGTTATAATGGTAATGATATTTTCTTTTATTGGATTAATTGTGTCCTAATGAGAATAAAGGATTGAATAATAATTATGAATGGATATTGAAAAAAAGAAAATCTATTCCAGATTTACTATGATGAAAATTTATTATACATGAGTGTGAAGTAGGTAAATAACATTGTCATAGAATATTTCTCTACTTAACAAAAAAACACAACTATGTTTATCCAATATGATGTTGTTAGGAATCTATGTAATTTAATTATTAAAGACACAATATTTTTAACATGTCTCACAAAGGGAAAATAACTAATAAGTTTAAAAATTATGACCAAGACACTATAATAAAACCCCATGTTTTAATAAATTAGGATGCATACTATCCAGTTATCTTAAAATCAACCCATAAAGATAAGCAATTTACCAATTTTTATAACAATTTTACTATTATGTATTATGTTTACTTTATATGATGTAAATAGTAAGATCTATATGTTTTTATAAAATTTGGAGGTATGTTTAAAATAAAACAAGATATGTTATCAAAATATTTTAGAACCAAAATGGATCTAAATATGTGAATGAAAACATTAATGTATATATTGACAATAATGGAATATAACATCAAATTAGGGGACCATAATCACCATATAAAAATAAAGTATCTGAGTTGAAGAACCAAAGGTTTATTGAAATGGAGAGAAGTGTGTTATCATAACATGATAATTCAAAGAAAGTTTATAGATGATCCAAAACTTTTACATCCCATATTCCCAAATAGTGGTTACACTGTTCAAATTCATTCACAACTCCATATGAAATGTTGTTTGGGAAGAAATCATACATTAAAAATAAAAATGTATTTGGAAACCCATGTTATATCAATATCAATTAAGGAAATTTGGATATGTTTTCTTGAAAGATAAAATTAGAGTGAATTTACTAGATATACACATGGTTGAGGGATTTATCAGTGATACAATAAAAATATGAGGAAATTTATTCACATTTACCTATTCATTGCTTCCAAAAATAAATATTCATCCTAATCACAATTACTTATTCATAAGGATATTTGATAATATCATGGTGAATGTGTTATAAACCAAAATATGTTTTTAAATATTGTAGTCTATCACGAAAATTCATATCATGATTATGAAGTGTTTAGGTATATAGAAAGTCCAAATTAAGAATGATCTATATCCTAGTGACTTTGAATAATTTCAAACCATGGAAATTTTCATATTAAAAAATTCTCTTCAATTCCAAATATTAGAGTTTTCAATCACCCTAGTTTGTTTACAACTATAACTGAAATGATTTTTAGAATAATTGTAACATGAGTATTAGAAAGAATAATATATTATCCAAATTGGGAAGCTGACACTTTAGAGTTATTGTGACATCCTAATGACAATAATGTGATAAAATAATGTTCTTTTAAAAAAATTGAAAATGACGATAATTGAGAAGTGACACAAAAGAAATATCATCTTTTATACAGATGTATCTCTCCAATAGAGTGTATAGATTTTTTGAGACATTAAATTGACAAAAAAGCTTCAAATAATTATAATATTACTTGTGATATGAGAAAAATGGAATTACAATGTGTTCTCAATTGATGTAAATATAATATTATTAAATAATGATGTTAAGGGAGATGTTTATTATGAAAAACAAGTTGATTTTATAATTTATGTTTATTGGTCACAATATTTTATGTTAGAGAAAGGTATTTATTATATTTGAAAATTTCCTTGAGGATAATATCTAAATATTCACATGAACATAATGCAGATGAAAATCAAGAAATGAAAGGTGGATAAAAATTACTATATAGTACGAGATGATACAATGTCAGTCATTTATATTTTTAAGAATGATTGGATTATTTTTATAATAAAAAGGAGTATAATTAATAAAATTTTTATTAATATGGGGAAACACATTGAGATTACAATAAATAGTGATGTAACATTATTTTTAGGTTATAAATTTATATACACAAGGGGATTTATCTTTGTCTTCCTTGAATAGTATAATCATGTAATACTATTGAATATACATATGAAATAATCGATATCGATATGTACTACTATAATACATTGGATGATGCTGTTCTTGGATGAAGAATTTTTTTTGTGTTGATCAAAATTGAGATTTAGAGTCTTATTAGCACATTTTTATTGATAGTTACTAGACCAGATATTTTTTCCATTTACAAGATGTGCATGATTGCAATGAATTGCTAAGGATTATTACTATATGGTTGAAAAATTATTCTCTTATATGTCATACCAACTCTTAATTTTGAAATAAAATAAAATGAAGACACATAATTTCATAATTATACACATTATTTTGTGGATTTTTGGTTATAATGCTGATTGTAATTGAAATTAAGAGGGTTTATCTGATAGTATTGGGAGATATTCCCATTGACACTAAATTAAGTAAAATTTAATCATACTAAGAATAACATAATAATTTTTTTTAGTATTAAACTCTACAAAATGTACTGATAAATTCATAGATTAATTATATGTTGTTTATCTTTCAAACCAACCTCTTTTTGGGTGTGAAAATAAAAGTGATATCAACTTGTCAAAGAATCTGGTAAAATAATTTGGGTTAAAAAATATTTTAATCTATTACCACTTCATTTAAAATATTCTTTAATATGGGTATATTATAATGTAATATGTTTGTTTAAAGGATAAAATAATATATATCATCACAAAAAACCTAAGGACTGATTCATTCCAATAATTTATAGTTTTATTGGGATTGAATTATTTCTAAAAGTACTTGAATCATTGAAATATTATTTTATAATTTTTTTCCATTTCATTTTCTTGAAATTGGAGATAATTTAAAATATGATCATCTTGAAAAATCTTTGATAATGTATTTATTTTTTTGGTAATTATCTAAGGGAAGAAGTGAATATGTATTTTTCCATATATGGGGATATATGAATTTTTTTAGATAAATCATTGAGAAGAGATACTTGGTATTTCAAATTTTTACATCAATTAAAATGTGTGATATTGAAGATCCCTTGGTGATTGTGTTGATGCATCTTTGTGTTTAAGATATATCATGATGTTAGTTTATAAATGGTTATATGTGATCTGATTTTAATTGATAGGTGTTTAAAATAATATTGTTCATTGCATTAACTGTTACATAACTTCCAAAAACATCATTCATAATAATTGTGTGGGGTTTTTTTAAATTTAACATTAGGATCATGACATGAACATTCTCATTATAAAATTCATTCATGTGTATTTTTTTTTATTGTTATCATGTTTTATTTTTTGGGAAAAAAGTTTGGGAGGACAGTTTATTTGTACTTGTCAATTGATAAAATATGTACACCCACCAATGTGCATGTGTAGGGAGTCATTAAAAAACATAGTATTACATCTCTAATGGTCCATTAAAAAAACTTATTATATATGTTTCTTCAGGAAAACAATAATAAATTAGTAAATTTCATACATTAATCTCTTCCTACTCATCCTGTGGTACATAAGCCACCAGTAACCGAAACCCTAATTGATTTGTATAATACTAGTGGAACTCATTATGATATATAATAGAACCAACTTAAACATAATACATGGTTAGATAAGGAAATTAAATATTGGTCTCCCATTAATTATGATTTTGTTATACTTATGAAGAGTGTGTAATTTGGCCAAACACTATGGAATGAATAACCCACACTATTGGATACTATACCCATGTCACCACCTAGAATTTATATGAATGGGTATGTACATAAAAATAATAAGGAATAAATAAAATTTATAATATCATATGAATTATAACCACAATGAGGGAAAGTTTAATCTCATATTGATTCCTATAATCTATAACAATGATCAGTTGAATCTGAATCATAATGAGTGTGTCACATAGAAAAACACTACGTGAAATGAGACATATTAGTGGAAACATTACTTTTATTCCCATTCCATAGAATCTATAAAAATGGAAAGTGTTTCAAAATATTGGTGTAGGGTATGACATATTCTACATCCTATGAATATATATGAATACAATTTAATCAATAAAATAATCATCTCATTGACATGAGGCGTTCATGTCCCTTTCAAATCCAATTCTGAACATTGATTCATATCAAACACAATTTTTGCTCCACACCCACTAAGATAGTATAAGGTCCAGCCACACATGGAATTAAAAATCAGATTAAAAAACCCCATTTATATAGTTAATCAACCATATGTTTACTCTTGATTCACATGCTACCATAAACCAAGAATATATTTATACTTTTAAACATCTCTATACTTAAACGCCATGAATAGCATAAACCAAGACCAAGTTCTATTTGAAACAAAAAATCTACTGGAGTTGATTCCCTAGAACCGAATTCTATATACTTGATTATAAATTTTATTAATATTTTTAATATTATTTAATTCATACCACATTATAAATTTTCCATTTATATAACAACGTATGAAATATTTTCCTATCAGTAACTATCACAATAAAAAGTCATACTAGTTCATTGCTTTGATGAGAACCTAGCAGTGGAATGAAATTATTCAAAAATATATGTTCTATAGGCATATGAAATATTTTGAGGGAGAAATATTAATATGTCTATCAGGTGTGGATACTAATAGGACTTTGAGGAAACTTCTCATGGTATATGCCCTTGGTATTATCCACTATAGTATATTATGATAACGACACCCACCAATAGGATTTACACATTCATATGTGTCAATTAATGTTCTAATTTTTGGACATTTTTATTGATACTTATACTTTAATATTATTAATAATGACTTTTATGAGTCACATAATTTGATTTAATGATGAAAATTTTTACAACACAAGTTCATAGTGAGGTTGGAGACATTGGGTGCGTCACAAGAAAAATTTCATTAACGAATAATATGAGAAATAATTTACCCATTCTATTCATTAGAAATTTTTTATATCTCATGATATTTTATGGAAATGATAATTCCAAAATAAATACACGGCCATGGTGTTTTATATGCATGTTTAATTTTCTGATATTCCAAGATGGAGAAATCGGGAACATCTTTTGATGGAACTTGGAAGCTGCCTCCCTGATTATAGATATAAAAATAAATGAATTAAATTAGACATTTAGCATATGTAATAGAGTTTATTTCATTTCATCATTTACTTTTTTCTATATTAGTTCCATAATGCGTTTCTAGATATTATCCTTGGATTTTAGGAACCTTCTCTTAATTCAACTGAGAAAGAGGTCTTGACGGTCACACTAATCATACCTGGATTCTTAGTTAAATTGTATTTTATTATTTATTATTTAAAAAGTTGAATAAATGTTATTCCAATAGGTGTATTAGTAAATATTAATGTTTAAATGAATTCATATATTCCGTCACCAGTTATTCAAGAAAATATTTTCTGAGTGAAATATTTAACAAATATTTATTTTAAATTTAGCTGAAAAATATTTGTTTATTTGATATATATTAATTTATTAATATTTATTTGCTAAATAAATAGTCATTATTCTAGGACCATTAAATTTTGTGGAACAATGGGGGACCTAAATTAGTGGTCCAGTGGGAAATAATATATATTGAATACTATTTGATTAAATGATATTTAATTATAATTAATAGAGTTCGGTTCTTGATAAGATATAATATTATTATTATTATGACATGGGATTTTGTGGTTAATAAATAAATATTAAAGGGAATTTTTGAAATTATATATTCTAACTCTAGTGGTATGTAAACCTAATTATATTATTTACTTAGTAGATCTAATTAATTTTTGTTGTAAAAATGAATTTTCTAGATAATATTCTCAAGAATTAGAGAGACATATCTCTGAGAATGCTCATAATAATGGTGAGAAACATTACTCTACCATCCAATATTTTGTTTGGAGAGATTAATGAGAATCCTTAAGAACTGATTCTTAAGGCTGTCAAAGTAGAATGATGCAAGTGATATGATATATAGTGCTAGCACCTGGAGATACCTATGACAATATTTGGATATTCATGTAACACATGTGGATCAACACTAGAGAGAATCTAGTCTGGATTCCTATAATGAAACAAAGGTATGGCATAGATCTATTCTCAGATCTATCATTGAAGAAAGAGCACATCATAAGATAATTCTTAATTTCATAAATTAATTGAAAACATATGTCTTCATCATGTGATTTCATTAAAAATGTAACCATTTAATACATATTTGATTTAATTCCATTGATCATGATGTTTATCATTATATAAATTATGAATTAAACATAGATGATGAAAAAAAAAAGAAATGTTTTTGAATCCTTATATGATTCTTACACTGTGCTAGATACTGTAAACAACTGGTAAGTTCCATAAGAAACCATATATTTTCCCTGAAAAAAGGCACACTCCAAACCCATTCTATAAGCATTATACAAAACATCATTCCCTGAAACTATTTCTATAAGAATAAAATATATATTTTAATCAAATATCACATTTAGTTCTTCAAAATATCTCTAGAATTTTGTATTCCAATCAAACATTACATGCATACAGGTTAAAGTTATCATTAATGATTCAAGATTAAAAAATCCCCAAACAAATCACCTATAATATCAAGGTAACCACAAAAAACATTGGATCTCAAACAAATTTCTCAACAACTCCTAATAAATTACCACTTATAACTTTTCAGGATCTACCATGACATACTTCTCTGAGACAACATGCCTTATAAACATTAAATTATTGAATCTAAAATTCAAACATAGAAGATTACCCTAAAAATTATGTTCCCTCATGGTTCTAAGAATAATATCCAAATGATCCATATGCTCATCCTCTTACTCGGTGTAGTCAAAAATATTATTCAAAAACATGACTATGAAATATTCCATGAACCGATGAAAGATCTGGTTCTGTAATAACATTAATTCCATAGATTAATTAATGAGACTGATTGGGCAAACTAGAAACTCAAAATATCTATATCAACTCATAAATATTGTCTTACATATAGGATATTATTACACAATAAATTGGTGATATCTTTACAAAATTATGATAATTGAAAACTAGCTCCCCCCGAGCTAATAAATGAGATAATAAATCATGGGAACTTGGTATTTGTTATTTGAATACACCTAATATTATATTACAATAATATGAAAAATTGATGAGGAACTCATCTTCATTTTTAGAAAATAGTATAGGATAAGGCCATTTTTACATGTATTTATGAATAAATCCACAACCTCAAGGTCCCCAAGAAATAATTTATCTTTCACTAACTCATAATCATTCATATGATAAGATGAAAAAGAATTAGTAATCATACCAAGAAGCAGGTCAATAGTATACACGACCAATATATATGGTGGTAAACTAGGAAAACCCTATTGAATGACCTTAGGTTCCTAAAACAGAACTAAAGGAAGTGGAATTATCAATAAAGGGTCAATAACATCATGGAACAACTCTAATATATAACATAATATCACCGCTGCATACGAATTTTTTTTTAATAAGTTTTTTTGCAATTTTCAAACCATCATATCATGTTAGAGTAATATAAAATCTAATACTCTACATGAATTAATGCATAAAATGTAGCGAATAAATAATTCATTTCAGGTAATTATTTAATTAATAGTATATGTTATTTAAGTATATGATATGTTTTTATTACCAAATGTATCATGTGTAAAAAATAAATGATTATTATACACAATGTTTAGCTCAGACGGGTTCTCACTGTGTTTCCTCCAATGTATATTTTTTATTTAACTCAGTTATTTAAAAAAAATAATTAATTCAATATGATTAAAATTATTATTTATTATAATTTGAAGGTAATTTGGATGTGAATTAAGATAGAATAATTTTTTAATTAAAATAAATGATTAATTGGATTTATAATGAATTATATTAAATAGAAATGGTTATAATTGAATGTAATTTTTGTTAAATGTTTTATTTTTTTCAAGATTGTGTAAGTTCAAGAGACTATACCAGAACATTCTATGTGTTTGGTTTCATTTAATTTGTCATTAAATTAAATTATTTGGAAGTTTCCTCTCTCTCCTCTTATTATGTAAGGTATGGCATGCCAATGGACTCTCTTAGCTAAAACCATTCCCCTCACCTATGTGTGGGTAAATTCATATATAATGTATGGATATCCTATACTAGTGGAGGTTGTTCATGTTTTGATCCAAAGCTATACCAATTTAAGAGTGATACATAGGTTGATGGGTGGAAATCTACAATACAAACCTTAATTCATTGAATATGTTTTTACCTATAGGTTGATGGGTAGTTTGTAATATTCTAGATAAACTATCCATTAGTATATGTTCATGCTCATTCACCTTTATTATTTTATTTCTATCATGTTTTATTTTAATTTCATTAGAGATGCTTTTCATGATCAGATGAATTATTGAAGTAATAATCATTCCAAATAGAACTAAAACAAAATGACTTAATTGTATATATTATTGAAGACATTGTTAATCACATAAGTAAATACACTTAATATTAACAAGAATATAATAAAGATAATAATTTTATATATACGCATAATATAAAAATTAAAAAAAATTATATATATTAAGTTGGTATAGCCTTCCACTACATCAGTTAAAATCAAACCATTGTTCAATGTGCATGAACAACTAAATTTGAGGATATTTCCATTATTATGGAATTATAACATGAACTGTTGTGTTGATTTAACATAGTTCACATCAATGGATGACATCCAAAGTCACACATGGTGTGAATAAGATGAAAGAGTTCAATAAATCAAATAAAGGTATTTCAGGATTGGGGAGTCCTAACCAAAGATCATGGAACTACGAGTTAATGATGTTGGAATTCTGAACTCCAACTTAAAACACTTAATATGGGTTGAACAATAAATTTTGGGTCATTGATAAGATTAAAATGGATCATTTACCCAATAATTTCTATGAAAATTTATATCCAGAAGGTAATGATGAGGTCTATTTTTTTATAAAATACTGGAAGATTAATAAATATAATATTTATTTATTTGCTTAAAATTTATCACGAAAATTTAAAAATATTTGAACTATTTATATGTATAAAATTAAATAAAAATAAATTCAAAAATATTATTTTTAAACATACTCTAGAGGGATAACCTTCTCACCGTTACAAATTTCCAAAAGTGATAATAATGGTTATGCATTTTCTAAACCCATGGAAAGAAACTATATGTTCAAGAAGAACCTATTCTAGATTCACATATTAACTAGGATGATGGGGATTATTGTCCTACCTATGAGAAACAATTGAATAATTCTATATATGTTTAATGATTCTTGCTAACATCCATGACCAATGATCTTATGAAAAAAACAGGAGTACATGGATGCATATAGCATGATGTATCACCTTTGGGATAACTATCAAAAGTAGGAGAGACAAAATTGATATGAGATATCTAATTCTTTGATTTAAAATATGATTGGAGAGTATGTGATATATGGTACTCATGATGTCAATATTACTGGATAAATTTAATGCTTAGTCTTATTAGGTATTAAATTTTTGTATGAGTTGTACATAGATCTCAAACATTCCTTACAAAAAAATAAATATTGTCATTAAATTATTAATTATAATGTGATAATTAAAGATAAATGTCTTTTGAACCACTTAAATTGATTCACCAATTAGATAATAACATGGTGTGTGACAAAACCATGAACTTTATGGTGAATAAGAGAGAGAAGAATAAGGAAAAAGGGCTAAAGAATCATAACAAGAATAAAGCTCCAAAGCACCATCCTTCAAAAAAGAAAAATTTCCACAGGTAGTTACTCAAAAAAGAAGATGTATGTTTTTAATTGGGAATGAAAATACATTAGAAGAATAATTTTACCCACAAGCAAGGTGAATTGAAAGGTGTGTTCATTATCGATTGTAAACGTTAAAAATCTACAAATGGGGAATTAGATATAAATTTTGGGTTTTTCATTTGAATATTAATGTAAGTAACATGTATATTATGAATTATTTATAGATGTGAGGTGTATTTTATATCTTCCAATGGTGTGATAATGGATACTCTAGCCATTAGTGACTACCATATTTAATTTCCAACAAGAATGATATTGGTTTTAAGGGATTGTTTTTATTTTAAAAATGTTACAAAGAACATAATTTTTGTATCATGTTTCGATTCATATGTTATTATTATAATTTTTTTAAAATAAAATATTTTCATTTAAAAAATACGATATATTTTATTGTGTGGAACATTTAAATAACGTTCTTTAGGTACTATATTAACAAAACTATATATAGAAAATAGACAATGAATCATGTTCAAAAGAATCAAATAACACCCATATATTGATAAAATATCTTGGTTATGTAAATAAGAATCTTTTGGCAATGATGTATCATTATGGTTATTTATAATCCTCTAAGCAAAACCCATTAAAAATATTTCAAGATTATTTAAAATAAAAAATGAAAAAACCATCAATCAGTGGACAAGTTGAAGTGCACATAGAGATTATATGATAGGTACACAATGATGTGTGTGGAACATTTATAGTAGAAGATAATGATGGGTATTATTAACTCATAAAATTTACTAATTACTTGAGAAGATATGGATATTTATAATTGATAAGGTATAAGTATCAGTCCATCAAAAAATTAAAATAATTCAAAAATGAAGAAGATAATCTAATTGGAAAGACAAATAAAAAAAGTTCAATTATATTGAGGAGGTAAATATATTAACCAAGAGTTTATCAATTTTTTTTGGAGTTTGAGATTATATCTTAGCTCACTTCACCATACAGACCATAGTGGAATTTTGTTAATGAAGGGAGGAGTCATACCTTGTTTGACATTGTAAGGTCAATGATAAGTCATTGAGATATTCAATTAACATTTTGGGGATATTTCTTACAAAATGAGTAGTATTCATTAATGAGTGTACCAAAAAAATAGAAAATTGGAATTCCATTAGATTTATAGAGTTGAATGTGGATGGGGATGTGTATCATTGGTCAATGCCTTTTCAGGTAACAAAATTGTACCATGGGGCACAAAATATTTTCTTATAGGAAATTCCAAGAAACAGATGGATACTACCTATACAACCCCTCAGTGAAGAAATTGAATACCATTATAAAATCCATATTTTATGGGAGGGGAAATATACTTGAAAATGATAGTTGGAGAAAGATTGACTTTAATGAAGTCACTTCTGAAGCTAAAGAGGAGTTGGTATAGGAACAGAATCCATAGGCCCCCATGGAAAAAGTATTTTCTGAATCACATGTACTGCGTATTATCACATAAGAGGTATGATAAATATAAATATATGGGTTTTTAGTCCCAAATAATGGTGAGTCATTCTTAGTGGAAAATGATGATACTCTCTCATTCAAGATAAAGTAGATAAATTAGAAGTGTCAGGAAAAAAATTTGGTCTCCATCAAAAATGGCACCCGACCCGGCCCACTATAAGGCCCTAAGGGCGTTCCTGATCCCCACAGGCTGTCACAAGTGCTCGGGATTCATAAAATTATGTTTTTGAACTATTTAAACGAGTTTATAAACATTAAATATCAAAAAAACTCTATAAAACAAATCTGGATTTTTCAAATAAAACAGTATTTTACAAAATTTCAGAACTGAATTACAGAAATTAAAACTATGTTTAAAAACCATTAAAAAGGTACAAAAGTAAATAAGTACAACCCAAGAACCCCCACATGGTAGGAGGCACCTCCCTCAAGCCATATCCACCACACCACATCATAAATGACTGGTAAAAACAAGAACTATTGGCACAAAAGTTGTACCCAAACCAGCAACAACAAAATAAAAAAGTATAATTACACCCAAAAGTGTAATTAGGGTGTGAGACAAAGATTAGTTGGATACCTACACTTAGAGATTCCCTGTGATAAACATTCAAAGAATAAAAGCATGCATGTTTTCAAAAACATGTAATTTCTAGTTACAATTTCTAAAAGATGCAACTTAAAAAATAATCTTTCAAGTGGGTAATTTAAAGAATAAACAATTTTAAAATAAATTCAAATTCTAATAAATTTTCCAGCCAAATATACCATATAATGATGGTTATTATAAAGGATCTAATGAGCATAATAAATAGGAAATAACCCCTAGGCACTAGCTAACTGTGGGTCCCAAGTAACTCATATCTCGGTGAGAGTAACCATTAAAAATATATGTTGTTGTGAATGAGCCAATATTAGGGAACATACCCATAACCTAGTGGTCCCAAATCATCATCATCATAGTTTATTTATAGTTGTAAGTGCCAATATTGCTATGTGAAACTGAGGCCAAACCCCACGGATTCACTAGAAAACTAGTACACGTCCACCCACCCAGATAGCCAGGTTTTCCCCATGAGATAAAAAAAGTTCAACCAGATAAGATATATACTTTTCACATGAAAATATAATTTACACCTCACAAATTTACCAAATATCCCACATTTATACCACACAGGTTGGAAAAAGTCCACTTTTCATTCAAATTGATTTTTGAAATCCGACCCAGACAAAAATAGCCCACAAAAAATTTCACATTTCACTAAATCTTCCAAAAATCCATTAAACAATATTATAAAACCAATCCAAGATATTCCAACTCACATAACGTCCAACTCGCATGTTACATAATACCATTTTTATAACCAAAATCTATTTTTGCACATCACACTCACACAAAACATCACACATCACTTTCACATCTCTATCAAACTTTAGTAAATCCTTAAAACATTTTTTTAAATCATTTAAAATATGGAACACCTCCCGAAACATCCCCATCACATTTAAAATATACCATTTCAGAATATACACACTCCAAAACAGTTTGCAAATATGGTTTCACCACTTACAAAAATCATTAAATCATTCAAATCATTTATAAAACCATTCCAAAGTGTATACCCAATCTTTGATCATAAAACCAATATCAAAACCATATATCAAGAAAAAAACCACTCCAAAACATTGCCAAATTAGAATTTTCAGCCCTTGAGACATTTATAAAACAACTTTCAAGTGTTATAAAATCACCTTGAATAATACCACGAAAGATACAAATGAAAACACCCATTTTCATAAAATGATCACAAGAAGTATAACAATGTCTCACACAACAAACCTATTCGAAAAACCTCCTTCCAAGGACCACATGACACTAAGTCAATAACAAGACATAATTTCATCCCCTTAAAACAACTAATAAATCAATTTCATATTTATAAAATTAGCACAAAAATATACCACATGTGTTACATTCGAAAAGTTCACAACTTCTAAAAAAATGAATTAATAAAATTAAATGCTTAACCAAATCACTAAAAATTGGTTTTCACACCACAAACAGTATTTGGGGAACATGAAAAAACATTAAAACAAGCACACTGACTCATCAAGTAATGATTAACCATGGAATCACCTACCGAAAGTGTCGAATCCCTCAAAATGTTGTGTGAAACATCAACCACACCATAACTTCACCAAAAGACAGATAAATCCAACCCTAGACCACAATATTTGACCAAAAAGGATCCAAATCAAACCCTAGGTTCTCACCCTATCTTCTGGGAATTTTATAACATAATGGAAGGGAGAGGAAACCATATGTGAAAAGGAAGTAACCAAGAATAAATCACATAACTTGAAAAATATTGGTGTAATCACCCAAAATACACTAGTATATGAATTTTCAAACATCCAAACATTCAATGGAGGTTCTAAAAAGGATTAATAGATCATGTAGGAACTGGAATGGCAGAATGAGAGTGTGAAGTTAAGGAGTTATGAAATAATCAATTTACCTTATCATATCTGCTCGATTTGAGAAATTCAGAGAAGTTTCATCCAAATTCGCAACGACACCGAGCACCAAATAGGGGGAGTGTAATGCCCTGACCCCAGTTACATAGAGTCGGTGCATTATTAGATAACATTGGCATGATCACAAGAAAGATCAAATCTCGAAAGACCGATTAGTTTAGTAGCCTTGGAATAAGTAGATATATTCATAAAGTTTTACATTACATCATAAAAATGGAAACTACAACAACATAGTCTCCATAGTATACACTCTTATCCCCTCATACTATCCCTACAGGTCATTCATAATTTACTTCTTCACATTCTGGGAAAAATAAAACATAGAAAAGGGGTGAGCTCAAATGCCCAGTAAGGATAACAATATAGAGGAAACTTTCATAAATAAGAATAAACATTTAAGGCAATGTATAACTAAAACAAAAGCCTTTTAAACTCGAACTTCAACATAGTATGGCAAAAATAAAATGAAATAATTCCATTTACTTATTCCCATGGATATTCTACTAATAGAATAATCACATGCAATATCAATAACCACTTTCATAATGATGGAATGCATAATGCCAGACTATCATAACCACATAGCCAAGGCCTCGTGCTAAGACTACAAATAATATTTTGCCAAGGCCTTGTTCCAAGACACTAGTTTGTCTCATGAGACCTACCGATGCATCGAGGAGCTATAGCGGGCTCCACTCGTCACATATTAAGTCCAATGAATTCCCATACGAAAAGGTTTAAACATGACATAAACATTCGTATTAAAACTAGCATACAAAATGTAAATACTTCATCCATAAACCATGAATGGTATAAAAATAACACATCCATAGTCTAACATATCACAAAACATTCAATACAATATAAGAGTTTTGTATCATAATAAATCAACTTCAAATAAGCGTAAAATCCATCAATGGATGCTGACATAGATGAAATCAAAACTCTTGTTAGAGAAATATCTCTTTCTATTTTGAAATCATTTAAGAGTCATATATTTATAAAATAAATCATTTTATTTGAAAATATTCTTATAACCTTGTAAAGGAATCTTTGACGATTTTATATCGGCGGAAAATAGCCGCACCCACTATATAAGTTAAAAAAAGCATTCTTACCTTAATTCTGTCGAAAAGGTTAAAAAGAACCTTGTTTGGAAAACGATGGAAAGATTCCTTTATAAACCTCTTATAAAAAGTAAAACAAGGGTATAAATGACTTTAACCCATATTCTTGTAAATAGTAAAAATGTTTTGAAATACATTTTTAAGAAACATGGATGTGGATGATAAAGAGATCCCAGTAGATTATTACGTATAAACAACCTTGGATAATGAAGAGATTGCGAAATAAACCCTTACCTTGTACTTTTACTTGTTTGGGGTAGGTTAAACTACTGTATAGTGGTGAAATAATTGTTATTAAATTATACAAGAATCATGTACATTAATATGATGTCATATATGATCTTTTAACACTGATTTGTTAATAATATCTTAGTATTATCATTGTTTCGGGTGTTAACTTACTCGTTTTCTTTTATATGATTTGTTACGTAAGCCATATTTGTCATGAATATGTTGTATCATAATCATATCCAGAATGATATCAAGTACTTAGATACTATTATTAATCATAAAATGAGAATTATACTTGAATGGATACAATGGAGAATGAATCTCATCGCGTTCGTGGAGACGGTAGTCCGTATGTACCCACGAGCGACAATATCATTCTTTTGATACTAAAATAATATATAATTGGATGGTATATCATATATACAGAATCATTATCATGTTATATTTATTATTTACATGAATTACAAATCATTATTATATCCACCCAAATAATAATATATTGAATTACAATTACACCACTATGTGGAGACGATAAGCCGTACGTACGCATGTATGGTGAAATATAATTCAAAGGATGGATAGAATAATAAATATGGTTGTACCATATTTATAATAACATTGAATTATATATAAGATACTGGATTTATTATTTTAGAATGGTAATAACAAAGAACGAAGAAGTGGAAGAAGAAATGAATTTGAAAAAGGGAGGTGAAAACAATACCTCTTCTTCGGGTTCTTCATTTTGATTTGACCAAAAGGGCTCCTTAAGTTGGCTTTTTGATCAATATAAGGCCTCTATGTTGTAGTTAGGGAAGTTGAGAGAGTATTTGGGCAGGGTTTGGCCGAACCAAAAGGCTTTTAATGTGTGAATTAGTGAGAAGGGGGAGTGCCTTTTTATAAGAGGGGTGAGGGGCACCTTTGGAAAAGCTAGAAATATTATTTTATAATAAATTCATATTTGGTTTCCAATGGCTCCAAAGTGGATTATTTAAAGGTTAAGGTTGGTATGGGTCGAAAAACACTCAACCAATATAATTTAGAAAGGTTTGGGTTACTATATTAACCTTATAATTAAGTATTAACTCTTAGTTAATTAGTTTCACTTTTACAACGTCTCTTTATATTTTTATATTATATGGTTAATAAACATACTATATACATCCAAGTGTCCCCAAAGTCGTCCATTAATGATACACCTATCATTATATAAGTATCTTGGCCGAACCTTAGATTTTTAGGAATTTAATATCAATTAATAATAAAATATTTGTTTTAAAAACTCTTTTATGTCAATTTTGACACTATTCAATAATTGATTTTTGTAAAAATCATAACAGAATTATTACTTAGAAAAAAGTTAATTAAGTAAATCCTATCATGTAATATTAAACAAAAAAATTAGTTTAATTCATAAAAAGTCTCAAATTATATTTATTTGGGTATTTATAATATTAATTATTTTAATTTTTTCACTATTATGGTAATTACTGCATCATCATTGTGTCATAAATAAATTAAATTATTTAATGTCTGAAAATTATAAATAAAATATCATTATGTAGTAAATCATTTTATCTTTATAATGAATATTTAAAATCGATTTTTTCTTATGTATAACTCTATATTAAAAATGTTTTAGTAAATAAACTTTGATTTTAACTCTTTTAACTCTTCTTTGAATTAAATAATAATAAATGTCCTAATCTTATCCAAGTGGACCTAAATGATAATATTTTATTCGTAGGGTTGTTTTTGGTCGATATACACTTGTCCAATATAATTAGGACATGTGTTAGAGTAATATTAATATCATTTTTACCCCTAATTACCCTATTTACTTTTAACCGTGGTAAATAAAAGTAAAAAGTTACTATTCACCAAAAATTATTTTCATCTCATTGAACCAAATTTTACTACTTGATATTAACTGTGTCTCTCGAATTTTCAAAATTCCATTCATAGAAGTGGTAAAATTATGTTTTATGAAAAATTCAGTTTTTTAACTACCACTTAGTGGTTTCACTATTCATCAAAAATTGAAGTTTTTCTGAACAATGCCAAAATTTCACCATAATCTATAATTGATATTCCAAATTCAAAAATGATATCTATTTTAAAAAATTACAAAAATATAAGTTGAATTAATTAACTTTATAATTAATTCTCGCTGTCACAACAAATAGCGTGTTTTTAAGATATAATAACTATCAAAAGATTGGTACTTGTTTATGTCCGGTTTAATTGTGAAATTATGTCCAATGACCAAAATTGTTTTAAATGGTAAAAATATATTCTAAATATACTTTAAAACCACTCAAATTCATAATTTATCACTATTAATTATTTTGATTAAAAAAGTTGTTTTTAATTAAAATTTCGTAATTTTCACAATTCATCAAAATATTAAAGTTATCCGAAAAGTACCAAAATTTCACCTCAGGCTAAATTCGATACTCCGAATCAAAAGAATGAAGTCCATTTTGAGAGATAAAATTTCTAAAATTTTAAAAAGTAGTTATTACTATTCATAACAGCTAGTTTGATCGGTTATGGTGCGTGTTAGAACTCGATGTTGCGTACAACACACGCTATTGCATTTTCAAATAGAAGCGTACCGTAGAAGCTTGGGGTGTTACATTCTCCCCTCCTTCCAATAATTTCGTCCTCGAAATTTCTAGAATACTGCCGCATGAAATGAATCGGGTGGATCTTCATCATATGTTCCCTGGGTTCCCACGTTCCCTCTTCCATCTTATGGTTTCTCCACAAAACTTTTACCAGACGCGTCGTCCGGTTTCTCAGTACTTGTTCTCTCGTATCAAGAATCCTGACGGGCTCTTTGCAATAAGACAGATCGGGTTCCAGTTCTAATTCCTCATAGGTGAGTACATGCGTTGGGTCAGGCATGTATTTCCTCAATAGAGATAAGTGGAACACATCGTGAACTTTGAAGAGACTTGACGGAATTGCCAATCGGTAAGCTACAACCCCAATTCGTTCTAGAATTTCGAAAGGTCCGATGTACCCGGGACTCAATTTGCCTTTCTGACCAAAACATATGACTCCCTTCCATGGAGATACCTCCAGGAAAACACGATCACCGACTTGAAATTCCAAATCCTTCCTTCGATTATCGGCATAGCTCTTCTGCCTACTTTGAGCTTCTTTGATGTGATTTTGGATTACCTTCACCTTTTCCATCATTTCCTCCACCAGTTCTAGGCCTACAAGTTTTCTATCACCAACGTCATCCCAACAGGTTGGTGTACAACATCTCTTTTCGTATAATGCTTCAAATAGTGCCATCTGAATACTCAAATGGAAGCTATTGTTATAGGAAAATTCTACCAGTGGTAAATATTGATCCCACATACCCTGAAAGTCAAGTGAGCAGGATCTCAACATGTCTTCTAAGGTTTTAATAGTTCATTCTTATTGTCCATCTGTTTGAGGGTGGTAGGCAGTTCTCAAATGAAGTTCAGTATCCAAGGCTTTCTGAAGACTTTTCTAGAATCTTGAAGTAAAACGAGGATCACGATCAGAAACAATCGATATGGGTACTCCATGAAGTCTCAAAACTTCATCAATATATAGTCTTTCTAGACGTTCCAGTGGTAGATCTTCTCTTATAGCAAGAAAATGTGCTGACTTGGTAAGACGATCAACAATGACCCATATTGCATCGTTCCTTCTAGGAGTCTTTGGTAGCCCCAGGACAAAGTCCATCGTAATATTGTCCCATTTTCACTTCGGTATGGGAAGAGGTTGCATGACTCCTCCAGGCTGTTGCCTTATAGCTTTCACTTGTTGACAAACCATACATCTTGACACAAAATCAGCAATCTCCCACTTCATGTTGTCCCACCAAGAATGTTCCTTCAAATCTCTATACATTTTGGTGCTCCCATGGTGTATAGAGAAATTGGAACTATGAGCATCATCCAGCAATTCCCTTTTTAGATCAGGTATATTGGGAACACAAAGTCTCTTCCCGAATTTCAAAATTCCATCTTCATACACAAAGTATCTCAATCTCCCATCATTCATAGCTTTAATCTTCTTTTGAAATTATTCATCATCGGTCTGAGAACTCTTAATCCTTTCTAGTAAAGATGGTTTGGCAACCATTTGAAAAAGAATTGATGTTTCACCTTCCATGGTTATTCCCATTTCCATCTTCACTAGATCCATGAAAATTGGATCCCTTTGAATTCTCATATTGTTCAAAACTCCAAGATATTTTCTGCTCAAAGCATCTGCCACATTGTTTGCTTTCCCCAGGTGGTAGTGTATCGTACAATCATAATCCTTGAGTAATTCAATCCATCTCCTTTGCCTCATGTTGAGTTCTTTTTGTGAGAAAATATGCTTCAAACTCTTGTGATCAGTATAAATCTCACATTTTTCACAATAGAGGTAGTGCCTCCATATCTTCAAAGCAAAGATCATAGCTGCTAACTCTAGATCATGAGTAGGATAGTTTTGTTCATGAATTTTCAACTGTCATGATGCATAGGCAATAACCCTATCATTCTGCATAAGGACACAACCAAGTCCTTTCTTCGATGCATCACTATAAATAACGAACCCATCATTCCCCAATGGTAGAGTCAATATAGGAGCATTGAATAATATTCTCTTCAGTTCTTCAAAACATTATTCACACTCTTTTGTCCAAACAAATTTAACCCCTTTACGTGTGAGCTTCATTAATGGGTTAGCCAATCGGGCAAAATTCTGGACGAAACGTCGATAATAACCTGCCAAACCAATAAAACTGTGTACCTCAGTTATAATCGTAGGTGCTGGGCATTCTTGGATTGCCTTGGTCTTAGAAGGATTAGCAGAGATTCCATCTTTAGAGACAATATGGCCAAGAAAATAAATCTCATGAAGCCAGAATTCAAACTTGCTAAACTTCCCATATAATTCATGTCTTCTCAAAGTCTTCAGGATAATGCACAAGTGATTTTCAAGATCTTCGTAGCTTTTGGAGTATACCAAGATATCATCAATACATACCACCAAAAATTCATTGAGATATTCCTTGAAAAATATATTCACGAGTTCCATGAATACAGAGGGTGCATTAGGCAATCCAAAAGGCATTACTGTAAACTCGTAATTCCCGTACCTGGTTTGAAATGCTGTCTTCGGAATGTCTTCCTTCTTCACACACAACTGATGGTATCCAGATCGAAGGACGATCTTTGAAAAGTATTGAGCTCCATGCAGTTGGTCAAATAAATCATCAATGCGAGGTAGGGGATACTTGTTCTTTATTGTTATAGCATTGATCTCCCTGTAGTCGATACATAACCTCATAGATCCATCTTTCTTTTTAACAAAAAGAACAGGGGATACCCATGGAGAAACACTAGGGGGAACAAATCCCTTATTACTCAAATCCTCTAGTTGTTTCTTTAGTTCAACTAATTCTATAGTGGCCATTATATAAGGGGTCTTCGATATAGGCCTTGATCCAGGAATTAAATCAATGGAAAGCTCAACTTCTCGCTCTGGAGGATGTCCAGGTAAATCTTCCGGAAACACATCTACATATTCTTTCACAACAGGTATATCCTCTATTTGAACATTCCTTTCCTCACCCACTATAATTTCATCCTCTTCCTCCCCAATAATTGAATTTAGTTGAGCTACTGGGGGTGGATCTAGATAAGAATTAGGTGGTGACGATTCTGCTCTAAAGATAAGTTGTTCCTTATCATCATCATCAAAAATCATAACCTCCATCTTCTTACAATAAATCTTCGCATCATAGTCCGAAATACAATCCATACCGAGGATTATATCAAACTCAATCATAGGTATGACGATGAGATCAGCGGATAAAGAACATTTATGTTCTCTAATGGGAACTGATTCACAAAACTTTGTTGCAGTGATACTTCCCTTATGAGTTTTAACTGAAAACTCCCTTGTTAAATCAAATTGGAAATATCTAATTTTCTTAGAAAACTGGGAAGATATAAAACAATGCGATGATCCAGAATCAAATAATGCATTTTCTAAACTTGAGGAAACCATTAAATTACCTGCCACCACGTCTTTCTGAGCTTCTACCTTAGCAGTAGTGATAGCATAAGCTTGGCCTTGATCCCTTGGCCTTTTCTGAGGTAAGTTCCCATGACTCTTAGGACATTCCTTTGCATAATGTCCCATATCCCTTCAATTTTAGCATTGAACATTGATAGCTTCCTTCTTCCCTTTGCAATCACGAGCTTGGTGGCCTTTTTCACCACACTTGTAACAGACACCGATTCCCTTCAAGCATGTACCAGGGTGTTTCTTCCCACATTTACCACAGGATGGATATTCAACCTTTCCCTTCTTCCCCTTATTTCCATTCCCAGATTGATTAGAAGATCTCTTTTTCTCTTGCTTTTCTTTAAAGTCATAAGAATACGAGAATTCCTTTTCTGTCTTGATAGCACATGAGACAATATCTTCGTACGACGAGAAGGATTTTGAGACTAATGCTCACTGGAGAAATGGTTTTAACCCATCAAAGAAATGATCAATCTTACTTCTTGGGTTACGTATATAATCTTCAGCATACCTTTCTAACCTTGTAAAGTTATCCTCGTACTTTGCGACATTCTAATCCTCTTTTTTTCTCAGACTCAGAAATTTCCTTTCCATATCTGCTCGATGGTCATGAGGAAAGTATTTTTCTAAAAATAGGTCTTTGAACACCCTCCATTCCTTATGTTATACTTCATCATATTCCTTCATGTTTTGAATCAATGACCACCATTGATCAGCATATCTAGTGAGGCGGTAAACTGCCATGATAACCTTTTCCCTTGCACTACTCCCCAAAGCCTGAAATATTTTCTCTAGGAAATTTATCCATTGCTCAGCTACTAAGGGATTTGTACACCCATTGAACATTGGTGGTTGTTGCCTCAGAGAGATATCTAACATTGATCCTCCACGTTGTGGATCAGGGTGCTCCATACGGGTAAGGTTATTATTCATAACCTGAGTGAGTTGTCCCAGTATGATGATTAGCTGATCGGAACCAGTTGCATCACTAGCTCCACTATAATTATCTTGATCAGGAGGGAAATACCTACATGGATTGCGTGCATTGATACAGTTTCCATTTCTTACACTAGGCTCCATTTCTAAACAATGGAATAAACTAGATCAGTTTACGAATCAAAATACATAATTCCATACTTATAAAACACTTAACATAAATTGAACTATTTATCGATATAATCCATAATCATAAAAATGTTTTCTTTAAGGAAGTATATACTCATAAACCCTTCATATTGATTTTTAAAGAAAATGAGAGTTATCCTAAGCATATCCCCTGGGAGTGTCGTAACCAAGAGTGAAGCAAGGCCCGTTGTCGTGCACTAGTTCTCATTCGAGTTTAGCTCAAAGCGGTGTTTTAGGGTTTTACCCCTAGGTACATCTGTGCCAGAGCTGCCTCTACCTTCTCGTATCCAGACAAGGATGTATTTCTCAGAAAACTCTGAAAATCTCTACAATACCAAAATTCTAGGAAGTTCTTCTATACTAATCCTCAAAGTCCATCTTAGGTATATGTGATCTAATAAGAGTTTATCTAAATCTAGATTCCAAGGATTGTACTAAACTTCCTCTGATACCAACTGTAACGCCCTGACCCCAGTTACCTAGAGTCGGTGCATTATTACATAACATTGGCATGATCACAAGAATGATCAAATCTCGAAAGACCGATTAGTTTAGTAGCCTTGGAATAACTAGATATATTCATAAAGTTTTACATTACATCATAAAAATGAAAACTACAACAACATAGTCTCCATAGTCTATACTCTTATCCCCTCATACTATCCCTGCATGTCATTCATAATTTACTTCTTCACATCCTGGGAAAAATTAAACATAGAAAAGTGGTGAGCTCAAATGCCCAGTAAGGATAACAATATAGCGGAAACTTTCATAAATAAGAATAAACATTTAAGGCAATGTATAACTAAAACAAAAACCTTTTAAACTTTAACTTCAACATAGTATGGAAAAAATAAAATAAAATAATTCCATTTACTTATTCCCATGTATAGTCTACTAATCGAATAATAAAATGCAATATCAATAACCACTTTCATAATGACGGAATGCATAATGCCAGACTATCATAAACACATAGCCAAGGCCTCGTGCCAAGACTACAAATAATATTTTTCCAAGGCCTTGTGCCAAGTCACTATTTTGTCTCATGAGACCTACCGATGCATCGAGGAGCTACAACGGGCTCCACCCGTCACATATTAAGTCCAATGCATTCCCATATGAAAAGGTTTAAACATAACATAAACATTCGTACTGAAACTAGCATACGAAATGTAAATACTTCATCCATAAACCATGAATGGTATAAAAATAACACATCCACAATCAAACATAATACAAAACCTTCAATACTATATAGAAGTTTTGTATCATAATAAATCAACTTCAAATAAGCGTAAAATCCATCAAAGGATGTTGACACAGATGAAATCAAAAATCTTTTTAGAGAAATATCTCTTTCTATTTTGAAATCATTTAAGAGTCATATATTTATAAAATAAAACATTTTCATTGAAAATATTTTTATAATATTGTAAGGGAAGCTTCGAAGATTTTATAACAGTGGAAAATAGCCACAACCACCGTATAAGTTAAAAAAAATATTCTTACCTTAATTCTGTCGAAAAGGTTAAAAAGAACCTTGTTTGGAAAACGACGGAAAGATTTCTTTATAAACCTCTTATAAAAATTCGAACAAGGGAATAAATTACTTTAACCCATATTCTTGTAAATAGTAAAAATGTTTTGAAATACATTTTTAAGAAACATGGATGTGGATGATAAAGAGATCCCTGTAGATGATTACATATAAACAACCTCAGATAATGAAGAGATTGCGAAATAAACCCTTACCTTGTAATTTTCCTTGGTTAGGGTAGCCTAACCTTTTTTATAGTGGTGAAATAATTGTTATTAAATTATACAAGAATCATATACATTAATATGATATCATATATGATCTTTTAACATTGATTTGTTAATAATATCTTAGTATTATCATTGTTTCGGGTGTTAACTTACTCATTTTCTTTTATATATTTTGTTATGTAAGCTGTATTTTTCATGTATAGGTTGTATTGTAATCATATCAAGAATTATATCAAGTCCTTAGATACTATTATTAATCATAAAATGAGAATTAGACTTGAATGGATACGATGGAGAATGAATCTCATCGCGTTCGTGGAGACGGTAGTACGTACGTACGCACGAGCGACAATATCATTGTTTGATATTAAAATAATATATAATTGGATGATATATCATATATAAAGAATCATTATCATGTTATATTTATTATTTACATGAATTACAAATCATTATTATACCCATCCAAATAATAATATATTGAATTACAATTACACCACGACGTGGAGACGGTAAGCCGTACGTACGCACGTATGGTGACATGTCATTCAAAGGATGGATATAATAATGAATATGGTTGTACCATATTTATAATAAAATCACATTATATATAATATACTGGAGTTATTATTTTATAATGGTAATAACAAAGAAAGAATAAGTGGAAGAAGAAATGAATTTGAAAAAGGGTGGTGAAAACAATACCTCTTCTTCGGGTTCTTCCTTTTGATTTGATCAAAAGGGCTCATTAGGTTGGCTTTATGATCAAAATAAGGCCTCTAGGATGTAGTGAGGGAAGTTGAGAGAGTATTTAGACAGGTTTGGGTTACTATATTAACCTTATCATTAAGTATTAACTCTTAGTTAATTAGTTTCACTTTTACAATGTCTCTTTGTATTTTTATATTATATGGTTAATAAACTTACTATATACATCCAAGAGACCCCGAAGTGGTCCATTAGTGATACAACTATCATGATATAAGTCTTTTGGCCGAACGTTAGATTTTTAAGAATTTAATATCAATTAATAATATAATATTTGTTTTAAAAACTCTTTTATGTCAATTTTGACACTATTCAATAATTGATTTTTGTAAAAATCATAAAAGAATTATTACTTAGAACAAAGTTAATTAAGTCACTCCTAGCATGTAATATTAACCTATAAAATTAGTGTAATTCATAAAAAGTCTCAAATTATATTTATTTTGGTATTTATAATATCAATTATTTTAATTTTTTCACTATTATGGTTATTACTGCATCATCATTGTGTCATAAATAAATTATATTATTTAATGTCTAAAAATTATAAATAAAATATAATTATGTATGAAATCATTTTACCTTTCTATTTAATATTTAAAATCGAATTTATATTATGTATAACCCTATATTAAAAATGTTTTAGTAAATAAACATTGATTTTAACTCTTTTAACTCTTCTTTTAATTAAATAGTAATAAATGTCCTAATCTAATCAAAGTGGACCTAAATGATAATATTTTATTCCAATGGATGTTTTTGGTCGAGATACACTTTTCCAATAGAATTAGGACATGTGTTAGTGTAATATTAATATCATTTTTACCCTTAATTACCCTATTTACTTTTAACCGTGGTAAATAAAAGTAAAAAGTTACTATTCACCAACAATTATTTTCATCTAATTGAACCACATTTTACTACTTCATATTAACCGTGTCTCTCGGATTTTCAAAATTTCATTCACAGAAGTGGTAAAATTAAGTTTTATGAAAAATTCAGTTTTTTAACTCTCACCTAGTGGTTTCACTATTCATAAAAAATTGATGTTTTTCTGAACAATGCCAAAATTTCACCCTAAGCTATAATTGATATTCCAAATTCAAAAATGATGTCTATTTTACAAAATTCCAAACATATAAGTTGCATTAATTAATTTTATAATTAATTTCTACTGTCACAACAACTAGAATATTTTTAAGATATAATAACTATAACATCCCGCTTTTTTTATAACATAAACTTTCATTAAATTACACAAAACTGAGGGTCTTTAAGGTTTAGTGTCTTGGAAACCAGGAACATAATACATGAAAACAACATAAAGAATTCTTCTTAAACACTTGAAAGGCTTATCCTTATGTTCATCCTAGGTTCATTACTGCATCTCATAACCTGGGGACATACATCAAAAGAAAGGGTGAGCATAAGGCCCAGTAAGGGAAACAAGAGGAACATTTTTCATGTGAACTTGAGATACTTCAACAATGTCATGAAAAAGAACATTATGGCATGAGAAAGAAATCATGTGGCATATCATAACAAAAATAACATTTTTCATAACTTTACGATGTGGCTACATCATTTAACATAGACAATCATGAACATATCACCAAGGTCCATCCCCAAGGCGTCATTTGAAAATTACCAAGGTTATTCACCAAGATATCGGGAAAATTGTAATCTCTAGTGGTTACATCATTACCCAATGCATTGGAGCGCTATCAGGGCGCACCCTTAAATTTTACTTTATTATCATGTGAGCCACATATATCATCATCAAAAATTACATTAATAACCTATATAGCATAAAATAAATGGGTTTCATTTCATAATCATAACGTTTTAAAAACTGCTTTAAAGACCTGATCTTAATGTCACTTTAAACCCACGGAAAGGGAAAGAGGATCTCATGTATGTAAATACCAGAATTTAAAATAGAAAATTTTGATATATATGTGAATAACCTTGTAGAAATAAGAGTTTTGAGTATTCACTTTATAACATAAAATAATTTTGAGAAAAGAGAGAGGCATTTTGAGATGAAAATTCTGCAGCATAACAGTTATGTTTCGGGGTTTTAGAAAACATTGAAAAGAGAGGGGACATGGGTCAGACATTCATAAATGACCCATAAAACAGTATAGGGACAGAATAAGAAGGATATATGAACATGGTAATGAAATTTTAGGGACATACCATTTGAAATGAAAAACATGGAAGGAAGACAAAAATTAGATTTCTCTTATGAAAATTCGGCAGCCTAACGACGTCACTTAAACTTCCACAAAATGTTTTGAAAAGATAAAATAGGGTCTCTCATCATGTGAAAATAATAGTTCAGTATGATATATATAGAGATCATACCCCAACATAATAAAAAAATAACTTGAAAGACTTGACATGAAAGTAGAATTTTGAAAAGAATGAGAAGGGTGAAAGAATCCCCTTAAAAAATTCGGCAGCCTAACGACGTCACTTAAACATTCTTAAAACGAATTGATGAGAGAAAGATGAGGTCTCTCATCATATGAACTTGAAAAGGGAATTAATATTAATATATAAGAACATACTCCAACATAAGAACATGGAGTATAAAAGAAATGAACTAAAAGAGATTACTTGAAAAGCAAGAGAGAGGTCGGATCCCTTACCTTAAAATGTAACCCTTAAAACTCAAAGGTTTGGACCTTGAGGGCTTGGGGGAACCTTGGGAAGGAATCCTTGGGAGGTAAGGAGAATAGAAATTCGTTGAGGTTGGTTTTGGAGTCGAATGGATGAGAGGAGGGCTTGGTATTTATAGGGAATATGAGGGGACAAGGCATTAATGGCCAATGGACACCTCACAAGTGCTTTTCTCAAAACCATGTGCTCTCCCATGGAATTTACCATGGAGTTAGGCCACATGGGGCCCCCAATACAATAATTCATCACCTTTGGTCGTCCAACCCATAAAATATCTCATGAAATCATCATGACACAATTATGATGTCATTAAACATACCGAAACCCTAAAACTGTATTTTTACTATTCACTGAAAATTCAACTTTATCAGAAAAATCCCAAAATTTCACCTTAACCAAATATCAATGCTCTGATTTCAAAAATGAACTCCATTTTATAAAAATAAATTTCTAAATATTTTTAATTTGTTTTTTAAATAAATACACTATTCACCGAAAATTCATTTTTTTTCCAGAAAAAACCGCAAAATTTACCTTAACATAATATCGATGCTCTGAGTTCAAAAATGAAATCCATTTTATTTAAATAATTTTATAAATATTTTTAATTTAATTTTTAATTAAAAAATACTATTCACCTGAAAAAACTAATACTTGAATAATAATTTATGAAACTGTTATTTAACCATTTTATTGAATCACATTACTTAATCAAGGTGCCTAGATTATATTAATACTTTCTTTAAGTGAGATTAATAATCCATTTGGTCACATTACTAATCCTAAGCATAAAATAACTATTCATAATTTACTATTCATCAAAAATTATGTTGATCTTATTAAACTCTAAATTTTGTACTAAACATAATTGTAGAAGACCATTTTTTTGAAAATCATTACACATTTCTAATTATTTAAGGTTTACATGAACATTTTTTAAAATATCCTTTCTCTAAAATTCACCAAAAATATGCATACTATATTTATCCAGACATTTGAAAAGTCATAAACATCATCAAGAATAAATCCCAATTTTTATTTAAAACAAAGGATTACACAAGGCAGTTATGGTCTCCTTACATAGCCCCTTATCACACCAGCATAGGACCTAAGTGTAAGGTGTGATAAGGTGAGAGAATTCGAGGGAGGCTCGACCAAAATCGCACGAGTAGTAATTTTTATCAGTTTGAACTTCTCACGATGGAGATTCCGTTCTAGCTTCACACGATGAAGTTCGGGTTTGGTTTGGTCCAGAGAAAAGCCCAGTGGTGCTACCACCTTCCCAAGTTCTGTTAGATGGGTTTTGATGGGTCCAAGACTACTGGGTGAGGCCATCGAATCTTATTTCTATAATAATTAACCAATATTACTTGTATTTAGAGACAATAATCAAAATGTTTAGTTTCCAGCGGTCATATTGACCAATGGTCATATAACAGTCAAAACCCAATGGTCTCATTTTAATTATACTCATGTTATTAGATGAAACATTTTTGTTGAGTATAAAAATAAAATAAAATAACACATAAAATTAGGAAACAAGATTTATTCAAAATTTCGGGTTGTTACAATCTTCCCCCCTTCAGAAATTGCATCCTCGCAATTTTTAAAATTGGGTTTTGAAATTCATTGAAAGTCCCACATCTGAAAAGGAGTTAGTAAAACTATTACTTTAAAAGAAAGAAAGGGAAGTACAAAGGTCACCCATGTTAACCCACACTAGGATTCCATGTAGGAAAACATGGACATGGAGGAGAAAACAAAGGGTCAAGTTCTGAGGGAGAGTGATAGAAAACATGATTAGGAGAAAGTTAACCATAAGAAAATCCCAAACTTATGATGTGTGTAGACGGTCTTTGATTACCTAGTAGGAAACGTAAACCAAAAACGTTTTTGTTTTACGTTCCTTTTCATAATTTTGAGGAATTAATTTACTACATAGAACAAAAACATAAGAAATATACCTACCTTCAAGTAGAGTTTCATCCTTTAATAAGTATCTATGAAAACAAATCTTTTCTCTAAACAATGAGCATCCAAAAACACTTGGTCTCATCAAAACACAAGAATCATCTTCTTGAGAGTCACGTAATCCACAAAAGATTAACTATCAATTTCTTCTATCTTTAAACATTTCTCCAAAAACAAAAACGGTAAGATAAAAAAACTCTTCAAAAAGAAAGAATCCCATAGGAAGGGAAACTACTTTAAATATTCAAAGTTCCACGGTACTACCCAGAGTTCATCATAGACCATTCCATAAATAACGGTCCTTAAAATTCCTCAAAATAAACCAAACTAAGATTGAAACCCAAATACAAGAAGGATTTGATAACATAGTCTTCCAAACTAAACTTCATTGTTCATCTCCAAAAAACATCAACCACTCCTAACATCTTATCACAAAAGTAAATAACCTAAACATATTTTCCCCAAGATAGGTCAATCATTTCCATTAGTAACCTATAATACCATTAGTTCACCTTAAATTCCTCGATTATTGAAAATATAAATAAACCATTACTCCTCAAAGAAAATACCATAGTAATCTATTTACCACGATCAAATAGGGTTCCCAAAATAGTGAACGCCTTTCAAAATAATAATAATCTTTTAATCCCCTAATCAACCTTTTTTCTAAAGAAGAACAGCTTCACTACATAAACATGTGGTACATAATAATAGATGTCTTCCTTAATGATATAAAATCATCTTAGGTAGTGACTCAATGATCTTAGAAAACATAAAAGATATGCTCATAGATCACGAACTAAAATACAACATGACATAGACAATTATTGCGAAGAAGTTACATGTACTTCAGTCATCATGATCCATCTCAGCATAAGACTTGTATTGTTCCCTTGTCCTCTAAGATTGTTGATTCTCATCATGCTTCTCACCCATTCCAAGAGATAATTGCCTTGGATAATGTCTAACTTCTCCACATTTATGACATCGAAATGTATAAGGTACATTAGATCGAACCTTATCTACATTCATCACATTATCCATTTTTTTAAAGAAATTGGCTACTTTATTCCCTATCTTCCCACACTCAAAACATCTCCCAGTTCTTTTGTGACATTCTCCTTGGTGCCTCTTCCCACACTTTTTGAAAAAAAGAAATTGGGTCTTCTTTACCTTATCAACTTTATCATATGAATATCCTAGAGACTTTGTCTTCTTCTTCCTTGATGAATTTGGGCATTCAACTAGGTACCAATTATTAATTGTGATTTTTGATAGCTGGTTTGGCATAATCACAATATGTTCAACTTGATCTCTCATCATCTCTATCACATTTATAGGGAAATCATCACATTTCTTATCACATTGGTTGTTGGGACATGCTCTTCCATTTCCTGCCATTAACTAAGAAAAGAACGTATAATTATGGGGCTTAAATACTTAGCCAATAATCATGAAAAGGAAACTTAAACATAAAAGGATAAACTTGTATAAGAAAAGTATACCCTAACATGTGATCCCCTAGATTACCATCTAGGTTAACCATGGTCATATATTCTTATGTGAATCAATATTTTATTTTATCTTTGTTCCTTTAACAATGGTTCATACTAACCTTTTGAATTTACAAAAGCATATCCCCTAGGAGTGTCGTAACTAAGAGTGCAGCAAGGCCCATTGTCGTGTACCAGTTCCCATTCGAGTCTAGCTCAAAGTGGTGTTTTCGGGTTTTACCCCTATGTACATCTATACCAGAGCCGCCTCTACCTGCTCGTATCCAGACAAGGATGTATTTGCTTGGCAACCCCTTACTCAATACTCACCAAAATACCAGGAAGATTTCCTATATTTAAACGTTTCTATAGGGTTATTCCTAAATTTTTCATATCCTAATTTCCACAAATAAATAAACCATACTTTGATACCAACTATATCATCCCGCTTTTTTTATAACATAAACTTTCATTACATTACACAAAACTAAGGATCTTTAAGGTTTAGTGTCTTGGAAACCAGGAACATAATACATGAAAACAACATAAAAAATTCTTCTTAAACACTTGAAAGGATTATCCTTATGTTCATCCTAGGTTCATTACTTCATCTCATATCCGGGGGACATACATCAAAAGAAAGGGTGATCAGAAGGCCCAATAAGGGAAACAAGAGGAACATTTTTCATGTGAACTTAAGATACTTCAACAATGTCATGAAAAAGAACTTTAAGTCATGAGAAAGAAATCATGTGGCATATCATAATAAAAATAAATTTTTTCATAACTTTAAGATGTGGCTACATAATTTAACATAGAAAATCATGAACATATCACCAAGGTCCATCCCCAAAGTGTCATTTGAAAATTACCAAGGTTATTCACCAAGATATCGTGAAAATTGTAATCTCTAGTGGTTAGATCATTACCCAATGCATTAGAGCGCTATTAGGGAACACCCTTAAATTTGACTTTATTATCATGTGAGCCACGTATATAATCATCAAACATTTCATAAATAACCCATATATCATAAAATAAATTGGTTTCATTCATAATCATAACGTTTTAAAAACTGCTTTGAAGACCTGATCTTAATGTCACTTTAAACCCACGGAAAGGGAAAGCGGGTCTCATGTATGTAAATCCCAGAATTTAAAATATAAAATTTTGATATATATGTGAATACCCTTTTAGAAATAAGAGCTTTGAGTATTCACTTTATAACATAAAATAATTTTGAGAAAAGAGAGAGGCATTTTGAGACGAAAATTCTACAGCATAACGACGATGTTTCGGGGTTTTAGAAAACCTTGAAAGGAGAGGGGAAATGGGTCAAAAATTAATAAATGACCCATAAAACAGTATAGGGACAGAATAAGAAGTATATATGAACATTGTAATGAAATTTTAGGGACATACCATTGAAATGAAAAACATGGAAGGAAGACAAAAATTAGATTTCTCTTATGAAAATTCGGTAGCCTAACGACGTCACTTAAACTTCAACAAAATGAGTTGAAAAGATAAAATAGGGTCTCTCATAATGTGAACATAAGAGTTCAGTATGATAGATATAGAGATCATACCCCAACATAATATAAAAAATATCTTGAAAGACTTGACATGAAAGTAGAATTTTGAAAAGAATGAGAAGGGTGAAAGAATCCCCTTAAACAATTCAGCAGCCTAACGACATCACTTAAACATTCTTAAAACAAATTGATGAGAGAAAGATGGGGTCTCTCATCATATGAACATGAAAAGGAAAGTAATATTAATATAGAAGAACATCCTCCAACATACGAACATGGAGTATAAAAGAAATGACCTAAAAGAGATTACTTGAAAAGAAAGAGAGAGGTCGGATCCCTTACCTTAAAATGTAACTTTGAAAACTCAAAGGATTGGACCTTGAGGGCTTGGGGGAACCTTGGGAGGACTCCTTGGGAGGTAAGGAGACCAGAACATTGTTGAGGATGGTTTTGGAGTATAATGGATGAGAGGAGGGCTTGGTATTTATAGGGAAAGTGAGGGGACAAGGCATTAATGGCCAAGGGACACCTCACAAGTGCTTTTCTCAAAACCATGTGCTGTCCCATGGAATTTACCATGGAGTTAAGACACATGGGGCCCCCAATACAATAATTCATCACCTTTGGTCTTACAACCCATAAAATATCTCATGACATCATCATGACATAGTTATGATGTCATTAAACATACCGAAACCCTAAAACTGTATTTTTACTATTCACTGAAAAGTCAACTTTTTCAGAAAAATCCCAAAATTTCACCTTAACCAAATATCAATTCTCTGATTTCAAAAATGAACTCCATTTTATAAAAATAATTTTCTAAATATTATTAATTTATTTTTTAAATAAATACACTATTCACCGAAAATTTATTTTTTTCCAAAAAAAACCCCAAAATTAACCTTAACATAATATCGATGATCTGAGTTCAAAAATGAAATCCATTTTATAAAAATAATTTTCTATATATTTTTAATTTAATTTTTAATTTAAAAACACTATTCACCCGAAAAAACTAATACTTGAATAATAATTTATGAAACTGTTATTTTACCATTTTATTGAATCACATTACTTAATCAAGGTGCCTAGATTATATTAATACTTTCTTTAAGTGAGATTACTAATCCATTTGGTCACATTAATAATCCTAATCATAAAATCACTATTCATAATTTACTATTCATCAAAAATTAAGTTGATCTTATTAGACTCTAAATTTTGTACTAAACATAATTGTAGAAGACCATTTTTTTGAAAATCATTACAAATTTTTAATTATTTAAGGTTTATATAATCATTTTTTAAAATATCCTTTCTCTAAAATTCACCAAAAAAATGCATACTATATTTATCCGGACATTTGAAAAGTCATAAACATCATCAAGAAGAAATCCCAATTTTTATTTAAAACAAAGGATTACACAAGGCAATTACGGTCTCCTTACATAGCCCCTTATCACACCAGCATAGGACCTAAGTGTAAGGTGTGCTAAGGTGAGAGAATCCGAGGGAGGCTCGACCAACATCGCACGAGTAGTAATTTCTATCAGTTTGAACTTCTCGTGAAGATGATTCCGTTCTAGCTTCACACGATAAAGTTCAGCTTGGGTTTGGTCCAGAGCAAAGCCCAGTGGTGCTAACTCCTTCCCAAGTTCTGTTAGATGGGCTTCTATTGGTCCAAGACTACTGGGTGAGGCCATCGAATCTTCTTTCTATAATAATTAACCAATATTACTTGTATTTAGAGACAATAATCAAAACGTTTAGTTTCCGGCGGTCATATTGACCAATGGTCATATAATAGTCAAAACCCAATGGTATCATTTTAATTATACTCATGTTATCAAATAAAACACATTTATTGAGTATAAAAATAAAATAAAATAACACATAAAATTAGGAAACCAGATTTATTCAAAATTTCGGGTCATTATAATAACTATCAAAAGATTGGTACTTGTTTATGTCCGGTTTAATTGTGAAATTATGTCCAATGACCAACATTGTATTAAATAGTAAAAATATATTCTAAATATACTTTAAAACCATTCAAATTCATAATTTATCACTATTAATTATTTTGATTAAAAATGTTGTTTTTAATTAAAATTTCACAATTTTCACTATTCATCAAAATATTAAAGTTATCCGAAAAGTACCAAAATTTAACCATAGGCTAAATTCGATAATACGAATCCAAAAATGAAGTCCATTTTGAGAGATAAAATTTCTATAATTTTAAAAAATAGGTATTATTATTCATAACGGCTAGTTTGATCGGCTGTGGTGCGTGTTAGAACTTGATGTTGCGTACAACACACGCTATTGCATTATTCAAAGAGAAGCGTACCGTAGAATCTTGGGGTGTTACAAGGAGAAGAGAATGGGGGAGAACCTTGGGTATGTGGGTTCGGGTGAGAGTTGGAATCACCGAGGAAACATAAAAATGGAAGGGTATATTATAGAATTAAAAACATTTTTTTAATGCTGAAAATGGGAATTCTAGCAGGCCCAATCCATTAAATAAAAACACAATTCCACCATGATTATGGATTCCTAAATAGTCTAAATTAATATGGGCGTGGTAATATGTTAGGGGATTCCAAGTAGGGATTAGAATGGATGAATATTTTCTAAAAATGAAGGAGTTATAATGGAATCAAGATTTATTTTTAAATCTGGAATTGGGATCACGGTTTCGCCCAATTCATGAAAACTCACCCATTACTCCATAAAAACATGGGATAACCCAAAACAAATAATGGATGAAAATTAAATTAAATTTCCTTTAAAATAATTCATTTATGTGAAAATTATCCCCACCATGAAAACATTCCATCCCTGGAAATCCACAGAAAGTCCAAATACAAAAACCAAACCCAACCGATAAACTAAGATGTACTTTTTTCCCAGCTTCTCCCCCAAAGGACAAAACACCAACATTGATCAATTAAAGAAGGAATACTCTAAAAAACCAATCTTACACCACCTTACTAAAACAATCAAGCACATTCAGGATTCTTCCCAAATTAAAACTCCTTAAACACAATCTGAACAAGGCTCAAGTAATTTACCCAAACAAACAACAACAACGAACAAGGATACACCTACCTTGATATAACTAAACCATTGGGAACTCTCCAATCCCAATTTTTACCCAAGGATGATATAGGTAGTTAGATAGATCCGAACGAGACTATAAACTTCCAAGCCAAGTGAAAGGGAAAAAATGAGTTACTTAATGAGGAGACACAAATGGGCTCCCCACCACGAGAGACCACTAAAATTTTTCCCAAACAAAATCGGGACACTAACAAGGGGAGGCCCGAACAGACTCTCTAGTACAAGGGGTAGAATTACAATAGAAATTTCCAAAATAATATACATGAGACCCATTGTGGGTCTCCCCACCATAAGAACCAACCATTATAACTGAACAGCATAAGATGACATAGAAAAACCCCAAAACTCAAAGAGTTGGGAAGACTGGATAGTTTTTCCACATAGTTTGGGAAATCGTGCACTAACCATGTGGATCCTTATATCTGCATGGTTTTTTGGGGCACTGTTACAACTCACCATGTGAAAAAATGAATTGAACCTATATAACCAAAATTCAAAACTTTCTCCAAATAACCAATCGAATCCAAAGGGGGAAAGTATGAAATCAGGCTACAACATGGAAACAAGGAACTCCCTCCTCTACCACCAAATGGGAACAACTGGAACAACATGATGACACCTAATGTTTAAACTCTTCCTATCATTCATAATAAGTATAAGACTTTGTACAAGGGTTTTAATGACCCTAGTATTTTCCCTGGCTATGTGCCAGCTTGTCTCCGGGACGTATGGAAAAAGGTCGAATGACTAAAGAATCTTTGGCCACATAGTTAGGCTTTAGAAACCACTTGAACAGAACTTCTTCTTATGGTGACTCAAAAAAATACACCGCAATCCAAGATAACTTTACCAAGAACAAACAAATTACAAACTCACTTTACCATAAACCAACATTTCACTGAAACAAGGTCATATAATATACACACACATCACACATTGTTTCTTCTAGTGAGAAACAACAGAAGGAAGCGACGCATATAAACACATTCCTATTAAATAGAGGGTTTTGACATTTTTTCACGGGAGACACACTCCCAACCAAACGGGGACTCTTAGAGTATTTCACAACATTCACCTTTACAGTAAAATTATCACATGACATCAAAAGGAGTCACCAAACATGATCATTATGATTGATATAAAGAATATATGTAATGAGGCCTTATGCCAAGTCACTAAACAACACACAAGTCCATAATGTGGCCACAAGAGCCTCTCATTCCCAGATTCCCAAAATTGGTGGTTTAACAGGAACTCTTCCTTCAAAGAATATATGAAGAACCCAGTGGCCCTCTTAGACACCATCAAGACACTCATCCAAACTAACAACCCAGTCTACTTCCACCTTCAACGAATCAAGAAACTTATGAAACAAAAGCCTCTTTTAACCTTCCACCGGAACTCTCCCTCCACAAGAGGATCCACAAATATGATAAATGAATGGGTGAAGACTCAATAAATAAATATTGATAAAATATTTTATGTATTTATCAACTAGAAAATTTTCTAAAGGTGAAAAAATCTGGGTTGCACTTCAGTTCTGTATTAACCCATAATGGGGGCGTACCTTATCCAACAGGGGAACCCAAAAACCCTACCAAGCTTGTCCATTGCTCAAAACATGCCCCAAACCAGATCCAAACACCTAAAAGGGAACCAACCTAATGGTTTTCCAAAACATATCTCATTGGAGACTACTAACCGGTCCTTCTACCTAGCATACCGACCAAAAACAAACCCAAAACATGGCTCGAAAAGGAGGGGTTCTTGGACTCAAAACATCCCACAACATCAACATTTTCAAAAAACACATAATATAAACCATCCCAAAAAATTACCCAAGACATCATGTTTTAATTTAAAAACATTTCTTTGAAAACAAATAGTTCATCGGTTAGCGTATCCACCAATGGTACCCCATGGGCCCCACACATGCATGTTTCTGTGCCACACCGAGAACCCTTCTCATATATGTCCCGGAACACATCCAGTCATTCCATCAACCATCCATCATCCCATATAACCCCATGCATGTTGTCACTCATGGAAATAATAAAGGGTAAAATAATTCTTTACAGTTTTCCATACCAAAATGGTAAACCAACACATCATTTTTCTCAATACCGCTAACCACGAGATCAAAATCCAAATTCACATCTTACAAAAATTTTCATTAATAAACGATCTTTTAGAAATTAAATCACATTTAAGTTAATCACATAAATTTCAAAATATCTCATCCCATTAAAACATCTTTCAACATTTTAGACTTCTCTATTGGAAACACTTTTTCAAAACCAACTTTTACATACTTCTTAGTTTCAAAAGTTGCGTAAACACACCATTTTCCTAATTCAAAAATAAAAATTCTGATGTGTTAGTTCCACCATTTCAAAAATCGAACCCTTCCACATTTATTTGAAAATAATTTCATAAAATCTATATGATTCTTGAAGCCATGTCATTTTTACTTTAAAATAAAACATCCAAGATTTTAAAATTAAAAGACACAAGACTATGTGAGGGGAAACTAGCTTCGGTGGGTGACTTGGAAATATGGTTGGAAGAAATACACCAATCACTTAACCATCACAGAGAGTGTTCTAGAGAAATATCCCCAGAATCACATGGCTTTCCAGGCCTTTCTAGCTCACTGATACCTTTACCCAACTCTCTTTTCATTTCCCCTAATAATCATCAAACTAAGAAAACCGAAGGACTCAGATAAATCATGAATTACCCTGATGTCTTGAATCCCATCATGAGGTGTGGTGATCAGGCACACTACCCATAATGGAAATACCAAGTCCCGAAAATCCAAACTCCAGGAAATCCCAACTATTCCCCAAATAACGTGACCCAAAGAGTTAACCAGAACCTCCTTTGATACCATTTTCTCACAAACCAAATCTGGTCACCATCAATAATGGAACCCGACCCAGCCCACGACAAGGCCCGAAGGGCATTCCCAATCCCCATAGTCTAGCATAAGTGCCCAAGTATCATAAAATTCTGTTTAAGAACGATTTACCCATGTTTATAAACATTAAACAACAAACAAACTCAATAAAATAATCTGTATTTGTCAACTAAAAATATCATTAAAAAAAATTCAGAACTGAATTAAATAAGTTAAAACTAAGTTTAAAGACCATTAAAAAGGTAAAAAAACAAAATAAGGATAGCCCAAGAACCTCCACATGGAAAGAGGCCCCTCCCCCAAGCCATCTGCGCAACACCGCATTACAAACGACCGATGAAAACCAGAAATGTTTGCAAAAAATATGTACTGAAACATGAAAAAAAAATAAATAAAGAAGTTGACTTACACAAAAAGGTTTAAGTAGGGCGTGAGAAAAATTCTAGTAGGATACAACCACTTATAGATTCCATGCGATAAACATTCAATGACAAAAATCATGCAAGTTTTCAAAAACAAGTAATTTCTAGTTACAAAATCTAAAAGATGCAACTTAAAAAAATAATCTTTCAATTGGGATAATTTAAAGAATCAACAATTTTAAAATTAAATTCCAATTCTACTCAATTTTCTAGCCAAATATACCCTATTTCGATGGTGAGTATAAAGGATCTAATGAGAATAAGCAATAGGAAATAACCCCTAGGCACTAGCTAACTGTGAGTCCCAGGTACCTCGTATCTCGGTGAGAGTTACCATAAAAATATATGTTCTCATGCACGATCCACTAGTAGGGAACATACCCATAACCTAGTGGTCCCCAATCATCATCATCCTTGTTTTGTTAGAGTTGTAAGAACCAATCTTTCTATGTGAAAATGAGGCCAAGCCCCACAGATTAATTAGCATACTAGTACACATCCACCCACCAAGATACCCGAGTTTTCCCCTTGTTCTCAAACAAGTTCAAAAAGTCAATAAATATAATTTTCACAAGAAAATATCATTTCCACATCACAAATTTACCAAACAGA